>OX456523.1:47635952-47953452 GCA_949748255.1 Eustalomyia histrio | reverse complement strand
ACTATTGATTTCAAGATTAAATTTTAGATTGAATTTAAAAAGGAAATTGAAATTAATTGCAAAATAAAACACAAAACGTACTTACAAAAAGGAAAAAATTTTGTCAGTTTCCAACTGAATTTCGGTTAACGCGCAAATAATTGGTTTATTCGGTTGGCATTATTTCTCTGCGTGTAAATTAAACTACAATTGATTTAAAGATTAGACTATATAATAATTTTGTCCTATCCTATAACAAAGTGGTATCCTTTATATTTAATATTTCATTACTGTAACTCAACAATTTACCCACTTACTCGTGTAGCACTGGGAATTTTGTTTTTATTTTGCCTAAAATGTAGTTGGTAGTTTATTGTTTTGTTCCGTTGTATTTTTTGGCTGAAGTTAAGTTTTGAACAAAAAACTTAATTGTTTACTCAGCAGGTAACCCCATTACACATACTTGACATAACATATGTTTGCCCATAAATCATTTTAAGTTGGTCCCTTTTTTTTCAGAGTGTATGTATGTGTAAAGATATTCTTGTTAACTATTATATTTAGGCCAGTCTATGTTTTGTTTAGGCCAGCTCATATGTATTACTGTTTTTGGGAAGTTTGGGGGAGGGGGGGGGGATCCTGCATTTATATGATAAATAGTTTTTAAATATGTTCAATTTAGCACATTATTTTTAAAGTGTTGACTTAAGAAATGGTCCTTAAAGATATTTATGGTTCATTGGACTAAACAACAAAACATATGGGTAAACAGTTTTAGTTAAATTTTGTTTATTTTTTAAGTATTAGTAATTTCGTTAAGGTTCTTTATATATATTTAAGGTTGTTAGATAAATTCTACTACAAAAGGTTGAAAGATTTTGTTTGTGTTTTTTAATTATGGTTTGCATCAAAATATATTAATGTTATCAACTAGAGTGTTGCTAGACTCATTAAAAAAAATATGCCTTCAACATTTTACAAATTGAATGAAAAATAATTTTTTTTGGTAAACGATTACAGTTAAAAAAAAATTCAGTAACTCAAGTTGATTGCAATTCGATTAGGAGTGATTTTAACATAAATATTCAGCTATAGAAATGAATATTATGAATTATTTCGCCATTCGAGAGCGAGACAACTTCTGTTGGCATTTACGTTGAGTTTTCTCCTTGCCAAGACACATTCCAGGTGATGCAGGGCCGTTCCACAATACTCTCAATCTTCTCCTTTTTTCACATCTTAACAAGTATGAAGTAAAGGTATTTGCACCTCTGAGTAACTCTGGATCACAGTATCTTTTTCATACTCTGAACTTCACAGAGAAAACAGATTCGGGCTGACAACCGAATTTGTAGCCAACCAAATGGTTTGGTTATGATAACCGAATTTTCGGTTGTGATAACAGAAAACCAATTGAGACTTGAGCAATTTAATTGTGGCAACAGTATTTCACAGCCGAAAAATTCGGTTTCCACAACCAAACCATTCGATTGCTACAAATTCGGTTGCCAGCATGAATCTGTTCTCTGGGTTTTCGTAACGTTTCACAAACAGCCACGAAACGATAAATTTTTAACAATATTTATCGGTAATTTAGTTGGAATTTTCTTTTCTGGACGACGATGTTGATGCCGCTGCGAAAATGATAGAAATCATAATTTTGCGTGGATATAAGTAATTTATTCCTCTAAAGCAAGGGTGCCCAAGGCCTATACTTTTTATGCTCATTTGTTTTTGTAAATGCTCTAAGCTATAGGCTGTGTGTTTTAATACACATAGAGCACTCAGAAATAGCAATACGAAATACACAAACAACTTTGCCTTATTAGTTTTTTTCTTTTGTCGTTCTTCACTGTATACACGCAAGTGCAAAGCAACAACACTTTCGTATGCTTTGCTGGTAAACATTGACGACAGCGATCATCAATGTAGATTTTGTTTTTGTTTAACGTATGATATGAAATATATTTTTTTTTCTTTTTCCTTTGTATGTATTGGTTTTTACAATAAAAAATATTGAATAAGGAACTTTTGGGCACCCCTGCTGTAAAGCATGTTTCAGCTAAACCAAGAATATATGTGTTGGTTTAAGCTGGCAATTAAGGATGCAGTCAGATCCAGAAAGGAAACGTTAAGTAATTGGCGTAAAAACAGAAAACCCATTATTTCTCTGCTTCGCAAACTAGCGAGGTCTGAATGTGCCAGGGTACTTAACAGTGAGAAGTTTCTTTACGAACAGTCACTTCGTGGTAAAGTTCCTTCTCTTTCTCGGAGTAGTAACCCCTTCTGGTCATTCGTTAAAAGAGTAATTGGAAATGCTAGTTTCTCTATCCCAAGTCTTATAAGGAATGACAACATATTCACTTACCTAGCTGATAAAGCCAATCTTCTAGCTGACTTATTCGCAAGAAATTCGTTCATGCCGGAAGGTTATCACCTACTGCCAGAGCTATAGAGAGTATCTCTTTCGAGCTCATGCCGTTAAAAGGGTTTTTGGGGGATTTTAACATAAACAAGTCAGCGCATGGAGGTATCATATTGAGTAATGGGATTCTCTTGATGTTCTGGGCATGAGAATCTAATATGATATGAGCATAAAAAATCACATTATTCAGGTTTCGAAAGGAGGAGTGCAAGAGCCATTTCACTTCATCTGATCTACAACCTTTATCCGGTCGACAATGCAATAGGAGTACAACAAAGTATATTTTTAGGCTTCTGGTCCGCGTTCAAAGAAGGGTGTCTACGCTAATCAATGATCGTAAGCTAACTAGCTCAATTGACTCATTGAAACATCGTCTGAATGCGGCTTGTGTTACACTGTTCTATCGATATTACCATTGCAGGTGTTTTGCGGATTTTTTTGAACTTATTCCTGCGGACTGGGGCTTATCTAATAGATAACATCCGCATTACAATGAAAATTCGGAAATTTATTCGTACTATCCGTATGTGGAATAAACTCCCTGCATAGGTATTTGCTGTCACTTACAACTTAGAGAAATTTAAGTCAAATGTCCACAAACACTACTCCTTCTTTCATCTATCCTTTTACGTATGAATGAATTTCCATTCATCTGGAGGAATTTTTGAAAGTAGACATTTTTTAATATTTTTCCATATTAAGCTTAATAATATGAATTGTGTGAGTAAAAGTACGTAAGCTTTTTTTTTAAATTAGAGACAACCTATAGTAAAGATGAGTCTTATATAAAAGATTTTCTAAAATAAGGATTTCCCACAACCCGGGTAGAGGTTAATGTGATTCAATCACAGAAAAAACTACAGCAGATAAACTAGAAGCAATAAACTACAAGGGAAGACGTCAAAGGGAAGTCCTAGCATATTTGGACACAATGCCATTTTGATTCTTTTGACACAATTCCATTTTGATTCAATAAAATTTTGTATTTAAACATTTTGGAATTTTAACCCAAATAATGTCGTTTGTTAAATCTTGTGTACTTTTAATTTTTTCGATAGAAAACACAAATTTAATACGATTTTTGACATTATTACACTTCATTGGTTGAAGCATATCCAGTTCAAAAATCAAGTTTAAATAAGAAAAAATCAAATCCAATTTCATTAATTTGTTTGCTAGTATGACTTATAAAAAATAGATGTCTTTTATATGAAAATAATGTATACTTGACTACACACCCATCCCTTGTATATTGCGGTTTCTCTAAAACGCGGCTTACAAATTTATATTTTATACATTTTCACACAAATCTTAGATTTTACCCCCTTATAATGCGATTTTTCCCGCAATTTGCACTTAAACTTTCACAGTTTTGAAGAAAACACCCCGAGTTTTAATGGAATGAATTTAAACCTTCCTACGTTATACGAGGGAAGTGTGTATTTAATAAAAATATAATGTTATACGACACTATAATTTAATACAGTCTTTATATAAGTTTTACATTAAATATATCGACCAATCCATGAGGGATTGTCCAAAAATTTAACCTCGTGTTTTCCGATTTTAATAACATTTTACAAACAGAAACTGTATAGATCCACCTACAGATTGTTATTCTTTTTTTTCTCGAAATTCGAAAAACTGGCGGTTTTATTTTATTTAATTTATTTAATTCATTTTTTTTTTTGCTTTTTCAAAAAATTAAAAATCGTCCACATTAAAATGCGTCTACACAAAGAAAAAGCTTCATCATGTCTATGACATCCCTACGAAAAAAAAAGAACCGGTCACAGAGTTGGTCACGTGACCGGAACATTGGTACAAAAACCATTCCTTATATGAAAGGAACCGGTAGCTTTAACACGGGTTTTTCGTAGGAGGTGGCAATTTCTACCTTTTAGGCTACCTGCAATATATCGCTGACCTTGCTTAGGGTACCATATCACTGCATAGTTGTAAGTGAATGCGCAACAGAACATTTTTGAATTATCCTACACATAACTAGTCTCATACGTGATGTGTATCGGAACTAGTGCAAAATGAAAAAATTCTAGGGTGCTCCTTGGGGTGCTCCGTAGGATGCTCCGTGGGGTGCTTTGTATGGTGCTCTGTAGGTAGTCCTGTAGGGTTTTAATTTTCTAATTTCTGATTTGAAAATATTTTTAGTTATTTTTTTGACTTTTAAGGTCAAATTTAATTTGTTTTTTAGGGCTGATTTTCAGAACTAAACAAAAAAAATTTAAAGCTATTTTAAGTTGATATCCCATTTTTAGACATTCGTCGGTATCTTCATTTCGGATCCCTATTTTTAATCTTTGTAACATTTTAAGGCAATTGGAGGCATTTGGAGTTAAGGAATTGGAGTTACACCTAGTAAGTTTCAATTGTTAGAAATAATATTTTCTTTAATATCCACTTTTTTAAAATTAGTAAATATTTTTGTTAAATCTAGTTTTCAAAAATTTGAAATTAGCAACAAAAATTAGTAAATATTCTGTAAAACTTCATTACAAAAATAGTAAAGTGGAATTGAAAACTGTTTACAAATTTTTCTACTAACTTTTTTCTTTGGGTGTATCCCATACTTGATTATGGTTCTTATAGTTTAAATACTTTAAAAAGCTACACAGAGAAAACAGATTCATCGTGACATTCGAATTTCTGGCCAACTGAATATTTTGGTTGCAGCAACCAAATTATTTAGATGTCTCAACCAAATGTTTTCCTGATATAATTCAAATATTTGGTTTCAACCGAAATTCTGTTGCATTAACCGAATTTCGGTTGTGACAAGCAATAACTTGACTATCAGAGTTCAGTTAACGCTTGTCCTGGACAAAATATTGCGCACAAGCCAATCGGAAGCCTTGCCTATCGTCATCACCTCAGCCTGAAACATACTGCTATCTCCGAGTCAGCTCCAGACCCAGCTTCCCGAAGCAACTCGTTTGCCAAGCTTTGATCTATTTGTATAAAAGTCGACAACACTACTTCTCATTCGTATGCCACCCATTCTGAAGCCCTGGTCGGTCCATGGACGGTAAAGAGACAGGTCATTTAAAAAATAACCCTTTCCCAATCACAAAGTTTTCCTACCCATTGTCAGCCCATCGTGATTCCCGAGTTCGCCAACAAATGAAAAGAAATAGGTTTGAGAGAGACTGAGATGGATAGACCCTCTGGGGCATGACAGAGTACCAAGGTGATGTTCCCAAAAATCATTTTCTATCTCCTCTGAAAATATTACTTTTCCAAAGCTGACCACCAAACAATAATCGCATACAAAAGAATAGGGCGAACTACTGCCCAGCGTTCCTGGAGAGATCTCTTATAATTCATGGACGTTGTGTTAAAAAATTCGCTTCCTGTCCAGAATAACACAATAAAACTAGGCTTGGTCAGAAAGTTAGATTTTCACACTGTTCAGAATACCAGTCATAATAGCGGGATGGTTGTGACTTCTATGAAAAATTACAAGCTTCGCTTTCTTAGGATTGTTCCCAACTCGTCAGGCTCATATCCAGGCAGTCTATGCTTTCTCAGAGACGTGTAAATAATTTTAGTCGAAAAGAATGCTTCAATTTTCCCTTCACCACTATCGCCACGTCAGTGGCATAGGTTACCACATTCATACCGCCCTCTCCCAAGGAATAAAGTACAAAATTAAGAGCAATATTCTACAGACGTGGGAATAAGACACGAATAGCACCCAACTCAACAGTTACGCGCCTTTTGTTCAGAAACCTCTCGATCAGTCTAAAGACAGCTGGACTTACCCCTCGACTGGATAATGCCACAATAGTGGAGTCCGGCTCGATGTTAAATATAGTTGAACCCCAAAATATTTAAAGTGATGATGCATTCCTTTTTAAAATCGTGAGTAGCTGAATTTAAGAAAAATGCTTTTAAAATATAAATTGCATAAAAAAGGATTTATGTATATTCCGATAAATGATGATAATTTGATAAATATTACACTCAGAATATTATGTAGTTAACTGTTTGTAGTTTAATAAAAAAGTTTTCCGTTGCATTTAAAAATAAAGGAACATATATTTATTTTTCAAAGAAATGTTTAAATTAACTTTTTTATACATTTATTCATTTTGCATTTATTTTTTTCATTTGTGTGAAATTTAATAAAAATTTACCCACAAAACGGAAACTTGTGGTTTATTTGTGTCCGTAACAGTTATTACAAATTTAAATTTTGTTTTCTGCCTGTTTCAAAAAAAAATATTCAAAAAATTTCAATTTGTTTTTTTTTTTTATTTTAATTGGTTGTATATATACAAAATTTTTCAATATAAATTACAAGAACTTCATAAACACACATACACACACAAACACATTAACACAAAAAGTGTTTATAGCTTCATATGCATACATACATTTTGTTTTGTATGAGTATATTAAAAAAAACAAGTAAGAGCGGCTAAATTCGGCTATGCCGAATCTTATATACCCTTCACCATGGTTGGGACAAAACTGAAGTTTATATATGGACATATATGGAATGGACAGATTTATACACGGACGCCTTTAAGAGGAAATTAACCATTTAATTTGGTGATAAAACTTGGACTCGGAAGATTTATGGTTCCAGAAAATAGGTATTTAAGAAAAATTTATGCTTTGCGCATAACTTTTTTGTATCTGAACGATATTTCCGAGTTTTTCAGCAAATATGTTATACTTAAGATTTTCGATCTTTTGCTATATAAGTCGTATCCATAGGTCATTTTACAGCTCTAGAATAGTGTTTGTTGTTTGTGCATAAAAGGTGAAGAGGTGAAAGAAAAGAATTTCAACAAATTGTTAAAAGAAATCACTAGAACTGCATGTGTTTTATTTGTACAAAAACGTTTGATTTAGCTGGCAAATTTGCATTTGGGACTTTATTTCGCTTTTTTATTAAAAATATTTTTAATTTCTTTAGCTTAATTTTAAAAATTTTAAGGAAAATAGTTTATAATTTTTTTTTTAAATTATTATAAGTTATGACCTAAAATAGTTGCACTCAAAGGGAAATTATATATAAAATTTTCTTAATATATGAGAAATAAAATGGTTTAAAAATCTTTTTATAAATTCTTTAAAATCGGAGCAGAAAATAGAAATAAAACCGTTTGTATTTTGTTTGTTTTTATAAAAATTTTGATGTTTTTAGCCTATTTATGGATTATTTAATTATTAATATAAAATTTTATTTAAATTAATTATTAAATGTTAAAAAAACTAAAAATAAACAAAAAAAAATCTTAAGAAAATAATAAAAAATGTAAAAAAAAGTCAATTGACCGGGATTCGAACCCGCGACCCTTGCAGCTGTGGTGAAGGGTATAAAAACGTTTGTATTTTGTTTGTATGAGAGGGTTTTTATAAAAATGTTGATGTTTTTAGCCTATTTTTGGATTATTTAATTATTAATATACAATTTTATAAAAATTAATTATTAAATGTTAAAAAAAAAACACAAAAATAAACAAAACAAAAAGTCTTAAGAAAATAATAAAAAAAAATGTACAAAAAAAAGTAAATTGACCGGGATTCGAACCTCGAACCCGCGGCCTTAGAGAAAAAAAGTATTTGTGACATAGCGTCTAGACTTGAAGCTCACACAAAATCATCGTCAATAGAGGTACTTATATAAAAGTCTTCGTTCATTAGAGATTTGTTTAGTTTTTATTTAAATGACAAATCATACATATTAAACAAAGAGATTTTACCGAAAAAATTAGAGGTAGTCCTGGTTTTTTTGCTAATATCTCAGCCATTTATTAACCGATCTGTCTGATTTTTAATAGCCAACAGAAATGGATCACATGTAACAGAAATAAAAAACAATCAAGTCCTCATCATGTCTGGGTTCTTCTGAAAATCCATTTCAACACACAGACGGACAGACGGACATCGTTAAATCAACTTTGCTCTTCATAAGGACCCAGAATATATATACTTTATAGGGTCTAAGATCAATATTGTAGAAATTACAAACGGAATGACAAACTTATATACATATACCCTTCCACCTGTGGAGAAGGGTATAAAAATACAAAAATTGAAATAATTTCAAATAAATGGATAAACATTTATTTTTTAAGGATTGGTAGGTAAAACTTTGACATTTATTTTAACTGATTATATCATTTGTTTCTTACGGATGTGTCAGTTGATTAATCAACATTTAAATAAAATGAAAATTAGGTAGACCGGTTTTTAAATGAAATATCATTTCTTTTAAATGATATTTTCAGTTATTTTAACTTACAAACTTTTTTATGTGCATATAAAATACAAGTATTGCAAGTTAAGGACTTTTTTCATTTTTTTTATATATATATTTCAAAAAAGGAAATTCCGATTAAAACCGTGAGTTTGTCGAATTTGGGGAAAACAGCAATCTTTAAATGGCTCCAAGGCAGATATTAGCCGATCTATCGGGGAATAACCGACATATGTTCATATGTATTTTATTTATGAATAGTTTGTTTATTACTTATATTATATTACATGTACATATAAACAATTTGAAAGAGAATTTTAATACACCCATACATACTAACCTGCATAGTACTTTAAGTAATTTCGATTTTTATACACACACACACAAACATACCCACATAAGTACATTATAGAATTATAAAGTTTTAGTGAGTGTGCGAGTATTGGTGGGTATAACATAAGTGTGTGTGTGTAAAATCCTTTTATGTTATTTGTTGCACATTCATACTGGCTTTGTAACTGAAGAAATCATATTAATTACTTAAGGTTTTTTCTTATCCTTTTGAATTAGATAGATTTTTAATAATAAGATTATATTTTTACGAAAAATTACTATTATAAGCTAATGTGTGCTTTATAATATTTATACTTTGATGTTTTAAAATTTATGCATTAAGAAAATTACATTTTTTTTTTTTGGCAATTTATGTGTTTATTTTCTATGTAAAATATTAATTTTAATAATTATTATTTGACTCTGAAGAAATATTGTGATTAGCTAAATGCATGATTTTGAAATGCGGTATTTTTAGGGTTTAAATTCAAAGCAAATCATGTTTAAATAATGATTACTGAAATTTTATTTTTGATAAATTGTTATGTTTGATAGGGAAACCCCAACAACTTTGTATATAAATTTAATTGAATGAAATTTTTAATCAAATGTAGGAACAATTAATGTTTCCAATCCCGTTAATCGATTCCTCGTTAATTCGCTTCTATTTATATTCAAAACTCAAATAATTATTCGACCCGTATAATCGATTAACCGCTTAAATTTTTAATATAAATTTTTCTGTTATTTTTCTTAAATCTTCGTAAATTTTTTAACTTTTGCTAGAAAATCATAGAAAAAACATCAACTTAAATACAATCAAATTATTTTCAAATCGACTGAATCAAAACAAATGTTATAAAGGCTTCAGGAAATATGATAGACAATTTTTATTTTTGTTTCAATTTCTTTAAAAAATAAATTTTATATAATATAAAATTATATTTTTATGCCTAAAAAATTAAAATAAAGCTTTCAACCTCCGCATACATGTATTTCGAGCTGACAAAACATTTCATCAGAACGCGAAGTTTTAGAAAAGTTAGAGCCTCTTAGCAGAGCTTTATCCTAAAACCTAATAAAATATATATTTTTCTCCTAACAAGCACTATGACGTTACTTATGTTTTAAAATAATAATATAAAATTTCTTAAATTCGAAAACTGTATTTTCTAAAAAAACGATTTCATTTAAAATTCTATGAAAAAGTTTATAAAAACTAAAAAATTACATGAAATTTTGTTTCTAATTTGATTTATCAACAAATTTTGATGAAGTAGGAACTTCAGAAAAATTAAATATTTAAGAATTAGCTTATTCTTATCGGTGAAGACTTGTCAGGAATATGCGTGATTTTTATATCTTTTCTAATAGATAACATCTTTTACTCTAAAGCTTAAACCTGGTAGTAAAGAGTGGGAGTTTTATCAAATTTTGTTTGTGAGTTTCGCAAAAATTATTCTTACCATATTTTTAAGAATTTTTTATTGAAGTTTTTTCAAGACAGGTCTTGTTTATTTAGGCATTTTTTTATTCTGACGCTGTCATATAAAGAAAATAAAAACCAACTTTTCCGACGAAATGTCCCACTTCAGTAAAACACTATCTACACTACGTTTTTAAGGGTATACTTCCACTGAACACGTCAGACATTTTCTTTTTTAAGATTGGTCAGATTGATCTGGAATAATAATGGTATCAACTAGAGTATTCAAAAACCGAAACCGAAAACTGGTCAACCGGTTTCTTTTTTAAAAAAAACCGATCGGTTTCGAATATTTTGTAAATTCGAAGAAAACCGAAAACCGGTCTTTTTTGTTCGGTTAACCGGTTTTTTTAATAACATCACCAACTGGGTTACTTGGTCTCTTTTATTTTTTCCGAACACTTTTATAATCGTTTGTTTGATTATGAAGATTTAGATATAAAGTTTGATAGATTCCGATGAATTCAAATAGTTTAATTTCTGATCTAAATAACACAATAAGCAGTATTAAAAATCCTAAAAAAGTGACTATATAAAATCATTCATCATTATATATGACCTTCTCCGAGAAAAGGGACCTAGTGTGTGAAAATGAAGTTTTGAGAAAAACGCATTTAAAGTTTCATAACGCATTATCACTGTGAACACTCCTTCAGTTGGGAGATGCGATTTGGTATGGTTAGTTATGATTGGGTGCCGACTTTGGTGACGTCATGCCTATGTGATGACGTATTTTTTCGCTTTTAGAGTGACAATTTAACCACAATTTAAAACCAAAAAATTAAAAAAAGTAAATTTTAATGTTTTTCTTATTTTTATCGATTTTCCCAAGTTCTTGTACTTTTTTATGGGGTAAATAAATTTTTATCAGAAATCTAATTCATTTCATCTTATTCTACACCCAATTAGGTACCAGAATCCACTCTTAAGTCCAAACCCGTGTTTTGACACACTGGGTCCCTTTTCTCGGAGAAGGTCACATATGATGATTTCATATATCTTGATAAATGCGACGAAAGAACTGAAAAGTTGGACAATTTATATAATTGTTTTTTGACTATTTGTCCAACATCTACTATTAGTGAAAGAGTATTTTCCCCTTCTAGCTTTATCAAAAGCAAGCAAAAAAATCGTCTTAAAACGAAACATTTAAATTGCATATTATTTCTAAAATATTATTTTAGAAGTTAAAAATAGATTTTCTTTTTACATATTTAAAATGTAATATTAAAAGAACTTATTTAATGCCAAACGTTCAAATTACTAACGTACTTAGTTTTACCCAATTTAACAACTTAATGATCTCTATTCATTTGATATGAATATAGTTTTATAATATTAATTTTAAAAATATTATATTAAAAAAATATTAAAACCAATAAATAAAATGTTGAAATGAAATACAATAAAAAAATATTATAAAATATTTTTATTTTCAAAGAATGTATTTTTTATTTTTATTACTTTATTTATTAAATTTCTTTTTTTTTGTTTGTGATTAAAACAACGAATCATATAAGCTTTTTATTCAAATTAAAAAAAAAAAAAACGAAAAAAACCGGTTGACCTGTTTTTTCTGCAAAAACCGAAACCGGTTTTTTTAAAATTCGATTTTTCGAAGAAAACCGAAACCGGTTTTTCCAAAAGGCCGGTTTTTTGAATACTCTAGTATCAACCTTAAATTCGTAAAACTAATACTACCCTATATACTACCGTCCATCAATCATATCTTCAATCACATTATAACAACGTCTGTTTTTCCATGTGGATGGAAAATAGCTAATATCATTTCAGTTGCTAAAAAGAATGCACCTTCGGCTCCTGGAGATTTTCGCCCTATCAGTATTTTACCTACTCTATCAAAAGCTCTTGAGCGACTTCTTTCTTCACAAATTATTGAACATCTGACCATCAATAAACTTCTGTTTGAAAATCAATTGGGTTATCGTGCTGGAAGAAGCTGCAATACTGCCATACTAAAAGTTATGGAGGATATTCGGCCTGCATATGACAGGGGTGACGTAACTATCCTTGTCTTAATTGACTTTTCTAAAGCATTTGATACTGTAAACCATGTTTTAATTTTGAAACTTGAAAAATATTATGGCTTTAGCAAATTTGCATCTAATCTTATAAAGTCATATCTTTCTCAACGTTATCAACGGGTTAGATCAAATAACACATTTTCCAATTTGAAACCAGTTTATTCTGGTGTGCCACAAGGTTCAATCCTTGGGCCAATATTGTTTAGTATTTTTATCAATGACAAAGTTTATTTCTTTGGTTCATCTTTATGCCGACGATGCACAAATTTATTTATCTCGTCCATCCGGACTCCGTGAGGATCTGGTATATCGTTTAAATGAGGACTTACATGAAATTTGCAGATGGTCACATGAAAATAATCTTTCCATCAACGCTTCAAAAACACAGGCACTTACGATTTACAAGGACGACAGTTTAACTGAACTTTCACACATTTATATGGAAACTGCACACGTCGAATATGTTAGAGCAGTTAAGAATCTCGGATTTATGATAAACTCCTTTCTCAATTGTGGAGACCATATCGACTACACTATAATGAAGATATATAGAGTACTAAGAAAACTTTGGTATTCATCCTCCTACGTACCTTGTGATATGAAATTAAAATTGGTTAAAACTCTAATTGTACCCTTTATTACCTATGGGGCTAATGTATATGGTAATCTTGACGCAATGTCGAAGAGTAAATTGCAAATTGTTATTAATAATTGCGCAAGATATATTTTCAATAAAAGGAAATTCAACCGAATATCCCAAAACTCTTTGCAGATTTTGGGGTGTAGTTTATCATCATACTTAAACATTCGAAACGTTATTTTTTTACACAAAATTTTTCACACACGTCAACCAGACTATTTATACAATAAGTTGACAATTGGAAACTCTACACGCACGTGCTACATTATTTTACCTGATTATACATATCTCCCCTTTTCTAGAATGTTTTTTGTCAGTGCTGTAAACCTAGTTCTAAAAATATATCTTATATAAAATTTACAATGTCGGAGATACTGTTAAGAGACTTAAAGTCTTATTTGTACCAAAATTATATTGAAATAAATAATAAAATAAAATAATAAAATAATGCAAGATTATAAGGCATGATTCTTTAAAAAATTTTAGGATGCTTTCAATTGTTCTAAACCAACAATTTAGAAACCAATGCAATACACTTAACGTAATATTTCAGCAAAAAGCAGCTCTTTATGTTCTTATTAATGAAAAAAAAATACATTTATTTTGCATTAAACGATTAATCTCCAATTTTTCCTCGTAATCTCTCTTTTTTTTTAATTTTTGAATAATGATTAACCGGCAGGGTCGAATATTTGAAAACACTAGGAAAAATATAAGAAAAAATAGTTTGTAAAAAAAATTTTGAGATTCTATAAATTTATCTTCTTCTTCAGTAAACTACATTCTGAATATGTAGTTTATTGTTTGCAGCTTAATAAAAAAAATTTTATGTAAATATAAAAGAACATACATTTATTTTTCATAGAAATATTTAATTTAACTTTTTTATACATTTGTTCAAAATGATTTACTGACATTCACCGATATTTTTTTAGTTTAATTTATTTTTTCACTTGTTTGAGATCAAATAAAAATTTACCCACTAAACCAAAATTTGTGGTCTTTTTGTTTCGTTTACAAATATTACAAATTTTAATTTTGTTTGTTGTCTGTTTCAAATAAAAATATTTTATCAATACGCGAAATTCCTTTTTATCCATTTTTTTCACAATAACAAAAGTTGTTTCACTCAAAATGCTATAATTTACAAACTAATGATCCGACAGCTGTCAAATTTATACAAGTGTCTTTTTAAGGTTAGGACTGACTAAAAATTATATAGATTTAGTAGCGCGATCTATGTGTCAGGCCGGGGACTTCTCAATTGACCTGTTATATACAAAATTATTTCAATTCGAATTACAAGATCTTCATAAACACACACACATATTGTCATTCATACGACATGTGTTCATAGACTGTGTGAGTCTACATTTAGCAGATTAACAAAAACAAACAAAAATACAAAAAATCGAAACAATTTCAAAAAAGTAAATAATCAGTTATTTTTTACGGAGTTGGTTAGACAAATTTTAACATTTATTTTTAACTGATTGATACATGTTTTTTACTGATGTATCAGTTATTTTAACAGCATTTAAAAATAAATAACAACAACCATTTGATTTAAATGAAAAAAAAGTAGACCGGTTTTTAAATGAAAAATGATTTCATTCTGTTATTATAATTATCAAACTATTTTAAGTGTATTGATAAAAAAATCGTGTCAGGGCTTTTCTTCATTAAGTCATCAATATCTAAACTTTAGAGAGTGTCGAGACAGTAGTTTTGTATAATTTTGGAAGCTAAAAAAGTGCTCAGTTGTCAGTTAGAAGAAAAGAGTCAAAAGTAAATGTTCAGGAATATTTGTATGCGATTTTATTTATAGTTACACTGAGGGAAAAACTTGATAAATGTGATTAAAGAGTTCATAGATTTTCGTCCAATGCAACACTTCATAAATATGCCAGTGAAGAAATGGAGAAGACCAAAAAAAGGAAAACTCAATGTATTTTAAGCAATGAAATATTGGCAAAAAAGCAAAAAACAAGCCAAAGTAAAAGTTGGGGAAAATATTTTTTTTACCTTACACATTTCACAGGAAATGGAATATGTGGGTATGCCTCTGGCCACTTGCAAGTTTCGGCTGCGGGAGAGTGCTTATGGGTTAGCAAGGGATAGGTGGGCCTCTGCCCGTGGTTGTATTCGTTCCAGACAGATGTGGCCCCGTCTGGATAGGAAGCGCACGCACAGGTTGCTGTCATTGTCAAGGCCCGATATATCTCTACTTGTGTCCGTCATGACGGGACACTGTCTGATTGGTTGAGGGTTGCGGCTAGTAACTTTTGCAGAAGCTGTGTTGACGAAGAGGAGGAGGAGTCTGTGGAGCACCTTCTCTGCACTTGTCCTGCCCTGGCTCGCAGGACGGTACTGCATTTGGGCTGATGTTTCTTTGAGAACCTGGGTGATTTGGCTGAAATCGATATAGGCCGACTTAGGGGCTTTTTGAGGCAATCGGGATGGTTCGAGGGGGGAATCTAGTGATATAATTTTTTACTAGCTTCCGTGGTATCACAAGGGACTTTATAGTCTAAGTGAGTCTGATTGGCAGGCTACCACAACTACCTAACCTAACCTATTTATGATTTACTACCCTGTGGGTAAAAGGGTTAGCTGAAGTTCGAAGACCTGTCCCGTGACTGGTAAAATTGGACCGATCTCAAAGTGCCCACCCTGTGACCAGTTCCGTGACCGGTCTGAAAAAAAACTTGCCCAGTGACTGGTGAGAACAGAACAATATATATCAGTAATGTTCGAACTTGTTTTCGGCTTCGGAGTTCGGACATGGCTCAGGCTTCGACCAAACAAATTTAGTTTGGTCCGACATATTAGTAAAGTGTTTTAAATTTTTACTTTTTTTATTGCGTCAGTTCTTTAATTGGTATTTTCGCGTTGGCCTTGCGATAGATTCTTGGTGCTAGTCCTGTGTGAAGTTTTTTTTCGTCATGAATAATTGACCGGCCTCCTTCATATAAAAGAACTTGTCCGAGGAACGCTGCCTTTCCCAATAGACCAGTCATGTGACAGATCTGTTACCCACAGATTAGTAATAGTAGACATATTTGGGTTTTTATAAGGGAAAATAGATCCAAGAAATTTCCAATAAGGATTCTTCAAAAAAATATTGATTTCATTATTTTTTTACAATTCTCTTATGTTGTTCATCAACACCATGTGAATGTTTATTGATTTCGATGTTATTTTTTTATTATTTTTACTGTTTAACAGAAAACAATCCGCTTGATATCAATTTGCTGTTCGTTAACTACAAATTGTTAGTTAAAAGTGAAAGATGAAATTGAACAACAAGAACATGAAGATGATTATGTTACTGTAACTGTTATGTTTGTTCTTATGCTTCGCTTTCATCTATATCCTTTTCCTCTTTCTAGGGTTTAATGGCGTTTATTATAAATACACTTGTGAGACATGCCGCCATTATCATCAGTGTTAGTGTATGTATATACATGTTAGTGTATGTATATACATGTTATGCATGTGCAATGCAATGTCATGGGAGAAACACACACACACACATTCAAAGTTTAGCTCCATGCCTTCACTACCAATGACTGGCTTGTTTAGTGATGTGTAAATGCATTTATTGTTTTAGTAAGATGTAAGTCATACACGATGGAAAACTGAAATTGCAAAGTTTTAAGGTTTAATAATGTTCAGTGTGAAAATTTTAAAGGATATAACGCTGTGTGGAATTTAATATCAATATTTCTTTTGAAACTAAAGTTTAATAGGAATTGTAATTGTATTTTGCAAAAGAGGAAACGTAAGACAATGCTGAATAGTATAGTTTTCATAAGACAATGAAGAAAATATTCTCACATATTCAATAAAAATTCAAATATTTTTCTTTAATTATTTAGTACCTGTGTACGTATAATCAACACTAATTTATAAAAAAAAAATATTTTGATTACTATTATTATTCATTTATTTATTCAGCAGAATGAATTTTGGGACTAAATTTATATTTAAGAGCACTGGCTGCAAAGGCCATCAGCTCTAGAAAAAAAAAATATAAAATTTTACTGATTTGCGATGTAGTACAATCTTAAACGAATATTTATTTCACAACTAAACCGAGCAACATGATGAAATTTTTTTATTTATTTTATTCAAATATTCAAGAACCAAGCCCTCTGGGCCAAATATGGTTCGTATACTACTAAAAAAAAAAAAAAAAAAAAAAAAAAAAAAAAAAAAAAACCATGTAAAATTTTTTAAAAATAAAAAAGTAAACAGTCGGTATGAAAAGCCTCATATTTGTATATAAAAAATTATATAGATCAAGCAATTTTACAGTGAATTAATGGGTTATTAAGAAAATGGCTCACGATTTATTATTAAGATCCCAGCAAAAAAAAAAATGGTAGTCATTCTATGACTAACATTTTTCATTGCGTCCTTAACTTCAGTTGACATTCTTTTATGTTTTTTTGGTGTTATTCTAAGGCACTTCCAAAAGGATTCATGTGTTCATATTTCAAATGCAGTGATCTGGTTATAAACCCGATGCATATCTTAAAAAATCACTCTTCATTACTTCTAAAGCATAATTTATAGTATATCGTATATTTTTTTTTGAATCTTAAGCATTTATTCAAATTGAGAAAATAGTTCTGATGAATTTTTTTGATTTTTTCATTAAATCATTTTTTATATTTTAGTTTAAAATTTCATGAGGGTTAGAATTTATGCACTTTTGCAATTTTTATAAAAGTTTTGAAATAACAAGAAAAACTGATTTTTTTAACCTTTAATTGAAACTAGCTGGCCTGGAATTTGCATTTTTTCAGCCTTAAATATTTATAACGACGCAATCTGTGCATTTATTTAACACTACACCATTTCCAGTTTTAATTCAGAATTTACCAAAATAATTTTAAAATTGTGTAAAACTTATTTCAAATTGCCCAAAAATGTTTAAAAATTGTGCAAAAATTATTTAAAATTGTTCAAAAATATTTTAAAATTGTCTAAAAATGTTTCAAAATTGTACAACCAGTTTTTAAATTATCCAAAAATATTTTAAAATTTGTCTAATAATTCATTAAAATTTTTTAAAAATGTCTCAAAAATGCTTTTTCACTAATGCAGAATTATTTATTTGTTTTAATAAAGAGTATTTGTATATCAATGCATAAATTTCGCTTCTTTTAACTTATTTTTCTGCATTCTTATGAATTAAATTTTCATCAAAGCTTAAATACTGCAAAGTATATGAACATTTTCCACTCATGCATCAGAATATCTAATCATTGCATCGTCATTGCTTCCTTAGAGTAAAGTATGAGTAATGCTAGTAGCTCTATTTGAATACTTCCATCCTATGACACGCTAATGTCAAATTCATCGATGAAACCATTAGAAAAGAAGTGATGCCTTTGCCATAGTAGTGATTCTTTTATTGCTGTTTTGGCAGCTTCATTTTTGCTGGGATGTTCAGTTATAAAAAAAATATAGTTTTGTTATACATTCTATGTAAATTATTTTTTACCAATCTGTGTTATGACAAAACCCGATGAAATATTTCTTAAGCACTCATGCTTACAATATTCCTCATATTTTTTTCATCTAAATGTGTTGCTTACACACCATACGCTCTTACCAAAAAAAGTATTCATTTCAATAAATGATTTTCATACATTTTTAATTTATTCTAAAGTGTACAATTTTTGTTAATCCTTATGAAAATTATTCTATGGGTAAATTCCATTACTTTATGAATAAAAATTGACTAAAGTATTTAATGGAAGAATTCATTTGTGACAGCACAACTGACAAACATATGACAAAAGACTGCAAATGTTATAAACACTCGCCTTAAAAGCTTTTGAATCCAAACGATTAAAAGTAAATTTACACTAAAATTGTTTTAACACACCAACGCAACTACATACATACATACAACCAGCAACAGGATCAGAAAAAAAATGCACATGTTGATGTAGAATAGAATGAAGTCCTTTTACTCGATATAGACTTTAGATGAACACACATGAGCAGAGCTGGCACAGCCATATAAAATAGGATGAAATAAATGAATTAACGACTTATACGCCCACAAAATGAATAATTCAATTTTTGTAGATTATACAAATATTCGTAGTGGTTGGTATTTACACACAGTGATTTAAATGAATTTAATAAATTGAATAAGTTAAATTAATTGAATGAATTGAGGGTATTGAATTAATTAAATAAATTGAATGAAGTGAACGAATTGAATGAATTGAATTAATTGAATTAATTGAATGAATTGAATTAATTTAATTACCTAAATGAATTGAATTAATTTAATTACCTAAATGAATCGAATGAATTGTAAGTATTGAATGAAGGAATTGAATAAATTGAATGAATTTAATGAACTGAATGAATTGAATAAATTTAATTAATTTAATGAATTGAATAATTTAAATGAATTGAAGGAATTAAATGAATTTTATGAATTAAATAAATTGTATGAATTTAATGAATTAAATAAATTGAATAATTTAAATGAATTGAATCAATTTGATGAATTAAATGAAATTAATTAATTGAACGAATTTAATTAATTGAATGAACTGAAGGAATTGAAAAAATTGAATGAATTTAATGAATTGACTGAATTTAAGGAATGGAATGAATTAAATGAATTGAATAAATTTAATTAACTGAATAATTTAAATTAATTGAAGAAATTGAATTAATTAAATGAATCGAATGACTTGAATTATTTGAATAAATTGAATGAATGGATTGAATTAATTGAATGAATTAAATGAATTAAACGAATTTAAGGAATTGAATGTATTGAATGATTTAAATAAATTAAATGATTAAAATGAATTGAATGATTTAAATGAATTAAACAGGGACCGTAAATAACAGTTGTCCAGAAAATTTAAACTCAAAAACTCCACATCTTAAAGTCAACGGAGACCTATACTGTCATACACCAATATATTCGTGTTGAAGTGCTCTTTTAGAATCTATAGTGATCTTAAAACGATCTCAACGCCACAGTTAAGAATAATTTTTAACGCAAAAATAAAAGTTTGAATAAATCTCTTAAAAAGATAGTTTTATTTCGTCGTCATAAAATACAACTTTTTTATTTTTTTTCGTCTAAAATAAAACTAATTTTGTTTATTTTCTTCTTTATTTACAGTCTCTTTTTTATTGAATCTATCTGATATAATGTGTGCAGTAATTTATTTGTTTAATTTAACGAACATAATTTTCACCAAATTTTCTGCGGAAAGATTTGAATGCAGGTCGCTCAATGCCAATTTAAGAGTAGAGAATGCAAACTAAAGAGCAGAGAATGCTCTTTTCACGCTTTCCTGGGTAGCAGGAATATACTGTACAGTATTTTTTTGCCTCTCAGAAGTTTTCTAATCGATAAGGAGAAAAATTATCGATTTCATAGAATTGAATAAAATGAATTAAATAAATTGAATGAATGAATTCAAAAAAAAATTATTTTAAGTCAAGTCAAGTCAAAACGAAATCATTCTTTAAAGCCCTGGCATCACATGCATGCCTGGGTTTACTTATACGATGATATTATGTAAAAACAAGTAAGAGCGTCTAAATTCGGCTATGCCGAATCTTATATACCCTTCACCATGGTTGGGAAAAAACTAAAGTTTATATATGGACATATATGAAATGGACAGATTTATATACGGACGCCTTTAAGAGGAAATTAACCATTTAGTTTGGAGATAAAACTTGGACTCGGGAAGATTTATGGTTCCAGAAAATATGTATTTTAAAAAAATGTATGTTTTGGGCATAACTTTTTTGTATCTGAACCGATATTTCCGAGTTTTTCAGCAAATATGTTATACTAAAGATTTTCGATCTTTTGCTATATAAGACGTATCCATAGGTCATAATACAGCTCTAGAATAGTGTTTGTTGTTTGTGTATAAAAGGTTAAGAGGTGAAAGAAAAGAATTTCAACAAATCGTTAAAAGAAATCACTAGAACTGCATGTGTTTTATTTCTACAAAATAGTTTGATTTAGCTGGCAAATTTGCATTTAGGATTTTATTTCGCTTTTTTATTAGAAATATTTGTAATTTTTTTAGCTTAATTTTAAAAATTTGAAGGAAAATAGTTTATAATTTTTTTTATAAATTATTATAAGTTATGACCTGAAATAGTTGCACTCAAAGGTAAATTATGTATAAAATTTTCTTAATATGTGAGAAATAAAATGGTTTAAAAATCTTTTTATAAATTCTTTTAAATCGGAGCAAAAAATAGAAATAAAACCGTTTGTATTTTGTTAGTATCAGAGGGTTTTTATACAAATTTTGATGTTTTTAGCCTATTTATGGATTATTTAATTATTAATATAAAATTTTATTTAAATTAATTATTAAATGTAAAAAAAAACAAAAAATAAACAAAAAAAAATCTTAACGAACCCGCGACCCTTTCACCTGTGGTGAAAGGTATAAAAACGTTTGTATTTTGTTTGTATCAGAGGGTTTTTATAAAAATGTTGATGTTTTTAGCCTATTTATGGATTATTTAATTATTAATATAAAATTTTATATAAATTAATTATTAAATGTTAAAAAAAACCAAAAATAAGCAAAAAAAAAAAGTCTTAAGAAAATAATAAAAAAAATGTAAAAAAAAAGTAAATTGACCTCATCGAGATTTGAACCTCGAACTCCGCTTGCTTAGAGAAAAAAAGTATTTGTGACATGGCGTCTAGACAACTGAGCTATTGAAGCTCACACAAAATCATCGTCAATAGATGTACATATATAAATGCCTTCGTTCATTAGGGATTTGTTTAGTTTTTATTTAAATGACAAATCTTTGTATGTGTGTTGTTTGTGTATAAAAGGTGGAGATGAAAGAAAATAATTTTAATTATTAATATAAAATTTTATATAAATTAATTATTAAATGTTAAAAAAAAAACCAAAAATAAGCAAAAAAAAAAAATATTAAGAAAATAATAAAAAAAAAATGTACAAAAAAAAAGTGAATTGACCTTACCGAGATTTGAACCTAGAACTCCGCGGGCTTAGAGAAAAAAAGTATTTGTGACATGGCGTCTAGACAACTGAGCTATTGAAGCTTACACAAAATCATCGTCAATAGATGTACATATATAAAAGTCTTCGTCATTAGGGATTTGTTTTTTTTTATTTAAATGACAAATCTTTGTATGTGTGTTGTTTGTGTATAAATGGTGGAGAGAAAGAAAAAAAAAATTTTAACACATTGATGTGTTGTTATGCTCAAAATTCTACATACATATTAAACAAAGGGATTTTACTGGAAAAATTAGAGGTGGTCCTGGTTTTTTGCTAATATCTCAGCCATTTATTAACCGATCTGTCTGATTTTTAATAGCAAACAGAAATGGATCACATGTAACAGAAATAAAAAAGAATCAAGTCCTCATCACGTCTGGGTTCTTCGGAAAACCCATTTCAACACACAGACGGACAGACGGACAGACGGACAGACGGACATCGTTAAATCAACTTCGCTCTTCATAAGGACCCAGAATATATATACTTTATAGGGTCTAAGATCAATATTGTAGAAATTACAAACGGAATGACAAACTTATATATACCCTTCCACCTGTGGTGAAGGGTATAATAAAATTCATATTCACGGTATGCTAGTGTCTGAGAAAATGTGTATGTGTTTATCTTTATGCAGAGAGTCAAGGTATTCACATGTTTCATATTCAACATACAACTTTTTCAGAAAAAAACCAGCTGAATAAACATTAGTCTCATATGTAGTTTTTGCAGGGTCTTCAAAGAATTCATTAATAAAATCCAAATTTTATATAAATAGAATTACCCCAGTATTTGAAAGAATAATGATGGCTTAATATATAAAGGCCCTAACTTGTGTAACAATTTCTTTTCAGCAGATGGAAATTGCATTCAACTCGATTTTACAAATAAACATTTTCAAAGTTATTTTTTACTTTTTCTCTAATATTATACTAAATCGAGTTAAGGCACTTAATCAGTCGATATGTATCTTTAAATGTTATCATTTGAAAAATGAACAAATTTAATTAAGATTTTATTATTTACGATTCTGAATAATTGTAAAATAACCATTTTTAGACAAAATACATCCAACCATAAGTATTCTACCGAGAGTCTATCAGTAAAAACAAAGAATAAAATACAACAAAGTATCTCATACTATAAAAGTTACACATTAGGGTGTCCCGATAAAAAAATTTAGAAATGCCATATCAACAATGGCCATTAATGAGATTAATATGGGTAAAAAAAATAAGTAAAAAATGTTTGGATGGTAACTTCAGTTCCCTACCAGCATATAATGTTGGAGATATTTATTTATGTTGTTAAAAAAATTTAAATTTTTACACAAAATTGGCACGTTTCTTAAATTTTTGTTGATTAATTTTCTTCTTTTTTGATAAAAAAAAAAACATACATGGAACATACAGTTTTTTTAATTTCCTTCTTTTTAAAAGGAAACTGTGGAGCCATTTTGCCAAAAGTTTATCTTTAATCGCCGGTAGAGAACTAAAGATTTCTTTTGATTATTTTTCCCGCATTCGGCTTACTAATACTGATCATTTGAATTGTATTACTTCAATCAATGCACAAAAAAAGTCATTTAAGGGGACACCCTTTTAAACATACACAACGTTAACAAAGTTTTTGGCACTTTTTTGAAATTGTTTTTGTTTCTAAACTACAAAACAACACCATGGGAAATTTATTTCTTATTTTTAACACAAAAGAAAATTATAAAATATTTAATAAAATTAAAAAAAAATAAATAATGTTCATTAAAGGTTTCTAGCTTTTCTAAGTTAAATACCAAAATCTCGAATATTCAAACAAATTCCGTAAATTAAACGATAATTAGCAAAAAAAAAACTACTCTCCAAATATTGATACAATATTTGTTTGGAGAATCAATGTCCTAAGCATATTGAACACAGGACCAAATGTCTACTGATATTATGGATTTGGGATTCGGATAGCATTGTACCACTTGTTAATTTGCCTTGCCAGCTCTTTTCCGTTTATGTTTTTCTCAATAGGTACGAACGGTCACAAACCCCTGAAATTTTTGTAAAATAAATACTGAGAAACCCCTTTTTGCAGTTACTGGTAAAGCGTCGCAAATAAGTGGATCTTTGGATCCGAAATTTGAGGGTAAATGGCCGTATACGGTCATACATCAGCATACATGAATAATATATGCCCATATATGACAATATATGACCAAATATGACAATATGTGACCATGTATGACAATATATGACCATATACGGCCATTTATAATCCGAAGATATATGGTCATATATAAGGTCATATATTGAACCATATATGAACGTATATGACCATGTATGCCCATGTATGATCCTATACAATCCCATGTATGATCATATATATGCATATAAATTTCCATTATTACTTTCAAGGAATTATTTAATTTTTTTATATCCGATTATTGTGAAGTTTGAATATATTAATATTAATATTTTTTTTAAATTTTCCTCAATTTAAGTCAAATTTTATTAAAACTTAGAAAAATTTTCTTAAAAAGATTAAAATTCCTGTGTTTGAGTAAAAATTAAATAATTTATATACTCAGAAATAGTTCGTATCTTTCCTAAGTAATATTTCTTGATTTTAGGAACAAAACAAGTATATAAAATAAAACTTTATCAATTTTTAAGAAAAACATCTTAGTTTTCAGAAATTTTCCTATTAAAATATAATAAAACTAAGTTAATTTCAAAAGAAAATTTAGAACATAATATACTGCCATTTAGTTCAAAAAATTTTTTAATTTAAATTTTAAATGTTTTAATTTTTTTTCGCGAGTAGTAAAATTAACGAAACTTTTTAAAGCCATTTTTAAATTCTCTCTAATTTTTAAGAATTGTTTTCTAAAATATAGTACAGGCAATTAAAAACAAATAGTAACTAATCTATGTAATAATAAAAATTTATTTGGTTTTAGAAACTGATTAACTATTTCTAGGAAAAATTTTCATGCAACTTTAATCAAAATATTTAATAAAATTTTATTTTTTCAAATAAAATTTTTCTAAATTTTGGGAAATAATAAACTTAGGTATAGGACTTTTTTCGTAAAAAAAAAAACTTGAGTAAATTTTTCTAAAATCGAGGAAAAACTTAGTTTTTGTGTGGAAAGCGTTTAACTTATTTTCAATATTTTTTTTTCCAAAAAAAAAACATATTAAATTAAAAACAAATTATTTAATTTTTCCAATTTTAAAATTATTTCAGAAAACAAATTTAAGCATCCATTAAAAAAATTATCGTGCATGATTGTAATTTTTGGTTCGTGAGAAAAAAATCGCTCACGTGCCCATCTCTAATCTTAGCAGTCTTAAATATTCAACTTAAAGTAGCTTAAAATATATTTTAAAATTATATTAGCAAAAGGTATAAAATTTCGAATTTGCGCTATGTAATATCGCAAACACATTTTTTACACTACGGCATAATGGTTTTCCTAAACTTTATATCCATCGAAGGCTCTAAAAATAAGTAAAAATTTGTATATGTCAATTAAACTCATGACCTTTTTCCATTTTCCAATAATAACAAGAAATTTAACTGCGATATTTTGTATTTTTAAAACTATTTCCTTAAATTGGTCAATTTAAGAAGACAAAGGACCCCCAGTATTCCTTAGCCATAGATGCCGTGTGTCACGTAGGGCGTCCCTTTTTGTAGATATCTCAAGCAGAACCGTTAATTAACTACAAAAAGGATCTGACATTATCACAATTTATTACGTTTCAGGATATCCTGCAGTACATTTTTTTAATTTGTTTAGCTTTTTGCTAATGAAATTTAATTTATATTTTAAATACATGAGTTTAGTATAATTTAATTTAATTTAAATATAACAATTTATATCAAAAAGCAGTGTCTTTACAAAGCGAAAGTCCTCCGAAGATGAGAGAATACTTACACAATGAGTGTAAAATACTTTAAATTATATAATTTTTATTAGAAAATTTTAATCAAATTTAAGGATTATTTTCACTTAGAAAAAATGCTATTTAACTTGATATTCGAAAATATTTTCTTATGTTAAAAGAGTTAAGTCATACTTTTTAGTAAAAGAAAATTATCTAATGAACTTAAATAAAAAAAATTTTTTCTTAAAACAAAGTAAATATTTCCTAACTAACGGTAAAATTTTGTTATGATTTCTAATACAAATTTAGTTCTTAATAGCAAAATTTTTCTATAACTTAGAATTTTTGAACAAATTTTAAGTAAAATTTGTTTCTTAATTTAAAGTTAATTTTTCTAAATTCTAGTTCATTTGTTTTTTGTATGCTAAATCTCACTCACAATTTTTAAATGCTTAAAGTGAGATTTAGCAGCTAAAAAAAATTTACTTCTTATTTTGCTTCCTTTTTTAGCGCTTACGTCTTCACAATAATCGGATGCAGAAAAAAATAAAAAATACCTTCTTATGTAAAAATTGAAATAGATATGAACATATATTTATGATTATATATGATATGAACATACATGATTGTATATGGTAATAGTTACATTTGCATACATACTAATATTTTTTTCTTTCATGTCTGTCCGTTGAAATGTCGATCAGGGAAAATAAATAAATAATTTCGCTAATCCCAGTTCAACAAATAGTTAAACACATACGAGTTCGTTAGCAACGAAAGAATATACTTTTTATACCTTCAACAAAAAGACGTCACTATCAACAACATAATCATGGCCACATGTAGTAGAGAAGAGAGGAAGAAAGTTTTGTTTTTTTTTTTTTTGTTATGAACATAATTGCTATATGTATGTACATGTGATTAGCGAGTATAAAAAAAGAACTAAAGTTTTAATTGGTTTTTCAATTTAATTAACAGATTTGTCAGCATGTAACAGGTTTCCAAACCAAAAAGTTATTTATTCTGCAAAACCGTTTAATATTCACTGAAACCTTTTAAATGTAAAAGATAATTTGTACTAAATAAGCTGATGTATACAATGTGTATGCTACATTTTATGTACTACTAGTAGTAGTTATTTATAAAAATCTATATGATAATTGTAAGTTATATTTTTAAGTAACAAGGAAGCTATCCCAGTGGGTTTCTCTGCTATCTTAATCAAATTCGGATATGTAAAAAATACTAATTCTATGGACAAATTGGGATTTGTTTTTAAAAATGCATCACTGATATATAAAATATGTCTGAGCTTGTCCAACTTTTTTTTAACCCATTGCAGGCCAGTGATGACACATGACATCACTCGGATTCCGTGATATATTCAGTGGCATATCTGAGTCATCAAGGGCCCGTGTGCAAAACAAATTGTGCCCCTAACAAAAAATTCAAAATCACTTACAAGTACAACACCTCATAAAATATTTTTTTTTAAATCACGACTAATTTATATTTTAGCTTGTTTAACATCCCAGCAAAAATAAATGGAAGTGATTCTTAAGGAATTAATTTTTCATTGATTCTAAAGTATCGTTTAGTTCTGATTTTTCTCTTCTAAGGAAGATCTTTTTCACAACTTATAAAAATGTGATTTTTAATGAAATTAAACACTTTTCAAATCTATGACGCTACAAAAAGTAAAAAATTTATTGTGGTAAAAGTTGCAAGCATTTCGAATAAAGATAAATAAGGCCCGATTGCTGAATTTGCCGCTAAAATTTAACGTACAGTAAAACTCAAACTTTGTATAGGAAACAACAAGAAATATGTCAGTTAAATTCCCAGATAGAAGCTAACGGGAGATTGTGAAACTGAGGCTAAGGCTCGATTACTGATGTCCTGTAGAAATCTAAATTACAAATTCAAAATTTATTTAGGAAGAAAAAAAGATTCAATTTTTCACTAAACCATAAGAAGGGCTTTAGATGCAATGAAAAAGGATCATAAAAGAAAACTTCCACCCTATGACACCCCTATGTAAAAATCATTGGTTGAGATCCAAATTTTCACAACACCGGAATCAAAATCACTGCTTCTTTTTCTCTTCTTTTGCTACTTTTTTTTGCTGGGATACTTGGTATTTTTTCATTGGCATTGAAATTTCATTATCATTGGTTGAATAATGCTAATACCAAAATGACAATAAAATTGTCTGGATATTTATCTTGCTTTACATCGGCTGTTTTACAAAATGGATCACTCGGAATATCTCCCGAACCTGGTCTATATTTTTCAACGCAATTATCATGGTGGAGCAAAAATTTTGCCCGTTTTGCCCTATCTGGCTTAGTTTTCGAGATACTGGCCATTTTACAAAATGGCGAATATCTAAAAAAATATGCGAGAAGTCAAATCAATCTCTTTTTAAATCGCGAATTAAAAAAAGGATTATCTTCGAAATGATTTGATTCAATTGAATCAAAAATATTCAAATGAAATTGATTAATCAATTAAGATTTTAAATCTGATTTAATGAATTGATTTATAAAATAGTGAATCAAATTGCTGATTTACAAAGAGAATTATTTTTTTCGCAAATTAATTGGATAAAGATTTGTGATTATTATTTGGTTACTAATATATTGAACTACTTAAAAAAATTGCATGCAAACTATTTTCTTATTTTGACATTCACATTTTTATACATATATAAGGTACACAAATAAATAAATTCATAAAAAAAAACTATTTACTACTCTTAACAAAGGGCCCCTGTCGGCCATAGGCTCTAGTTCAGTGCTCCACCCAGCGACCATTAACTTGTGCCACTGGATATATTTAGTTCGGTTGCATGCTATAAACACACGTGAACTTATTCGGACCCGTTTGTGGAGGAAGGGCTTAAAAATAATTTAACTATACCTACCCCCTTTACTCTCGCTCGGACGGGAACAATGCCCGCCTTAAACAAAAAAAATTAAAATAGAGTTAAACAAAACCGGGTTAAACAGAACTGTGTAATTTTTGACGTCACTTCTTAATCCCAAAACATGAGATTGGGCCGCCAAAAATGAACCTGACAAAATGCTTAAGATTTAAAAGATTTTCTTTGCTTTCATTTCGTAAAAGTGTATCATGTGTATCTTACATTATTATCAGTTCTATTTTATTTCTTTTCTTGAATTGTAATTATATCTGTACGTATTTTATTGTATTTCGTCTATACGATTATTGTTATTGTACGAAATGTATGATTATTGCAAAATAGAAAATCTATTTTATAGTTTTTAATTAAAGTTAATACAACTTTGTAAATGTAAAATATGTAGAGCATTTAATTCTGACAACTAAAAGAATATTTTTTACTTTAAATACTAAATAAGCGGCAACATTTTTTTTAACATTTATTTCGGTCATAAGTGAAATTTAAGTCACAGCAGTTTAAACTACATATTATTTTTATGGGGTAATTTTGTAAATCGAAACGTTTAAAAAATTTATACGAAGCATAATAAGAATTTTGAGTTTTTTCCATTCAAATTTTTTTTAACGTTTGAAGGCTTAGTTCGTACTTGGGATTTTTTTATTGGCATTCAAATTTCATTAGCATTAGTTGTGTAATAATTACGATTGTTCAAAAAAGCTTTAGTTTACAAAAAAAGGGGATGTTCAAATTGCTTTACTTAGGATGTTTTATAAAACGGATACCTCGGGATCTCTTCCAAACCTGCTCTATTTTTATTATCGCAGTGTATTAATACTCTGATAGAGTAAAAATTTTTCCCGTTTTGGCCTATCTCGATTAGTTTTTCAGACACCTGGCATTTTAAAAAATTATCATTTTACAAAATGGCGAATATCTAGAAAACTGAGCGAGATAGCGCAAAACGAACAAAATGTTTGCAAACACAGATTATATAGGTCCGCGAAGGGTTCGATGGAATTTTTATAAAACAGCAACAGGGTGACTATTTTTTTTATCAATTTATATGATAATATAAATTATTACACTCTGATAATACAAATTTCTTTTTCCGTCCGAGCATTTTCTCGATTTTTTAAAAGCTTATCTGACAATTGCAATTATTTGCTTTTAATTGAAAAAAATGGACTAGAATTTAGAAAAATTAACTTATTTGGAGAAAATCTGAAATGAAAACGGCGCCAATGACACTTTTTACGAATATTAAATAAAATTTTCGTCGAAATTATGAAACAAAATTGACTTAAAATTTTATCAAAATTTCTAAATTATGCAAAAATTTTACTATTAAGAAGTAAATTTTTATTAGAAAACATAGCATAATTTCCTCTTGATTAGTTTATATATCATCTTATATTTTACTTTTAGTTAGGAAATACTTTCTTGGTTTTAAGAAAAAATTTATTTTATTTAAATTTATTAGATATTTTTTTTACTAAAACTAGGACTTAACTCCCTAAAAATAAGAAAATATCTATCATCACTTTTTTTTATGTGAAATTTATCCTTAAACTTGATAACACTGATAATAAATATGAAATTGTTTCTATGGTAAAGGTGATATATATTTAAGCAGAGAAAAACATGGTGGCAGCATGATCACTGCAACTATATTATGCTTGGTTGCCGCAATCAAGTGATTGGTTTATAAATAGATTCTAACTATCAATATCCCAGCAAAAAAAAGTACCAATAGAAGATAAAAAGAAGCAGTGATTTCCGGTGTTGTGAAAATTTTGATCGGAACCAATGATTTTTTTTATATAGGGGTGTCATTGGGTGAAAGTTTTCTTTTATGATCCTTTTTCATTGCATCTAAATCCCATCTTATGGCTTAGTGTAAAATAAAATCTTTTGATGTTCCCAAAAAAATTGTGAATTTGTAATTTAGATTTTGAGCCTTAACTGACACATTTATTGTTGTGTCCCATATAAAGTTTGAGTTTACCTGTTGGTTTAATTATAACGGGAGATTCAGTAATCGGCCTTATTTATTAAATTAATTTACTCGAAATTCTTGCAATTTTTACTACAATAAATATTTTACTTTTTGTACAATAATAACTAAGATTTTAAGAATATAAAATCTGATATATTATAAGTTAAAGATTGAAACAAATCACTTAAGCCATAGTTATAAATATCAAATGTATATAGAAATATCTATGACTAATGTTTACCTTTGAAAGTGATAAATTTCATTAAAAATCACATTTTTAGACGTTGTGAAAAAGAACTGCCTTAGAAGAGAAAAATCAGAACTAAATGATACTTTAGAATCAATGAAAAATTAATTTGTTAAGAATCACTTCCATTTATTTTTACTATGAAAAAATATGATAATTATAGAACTATAAAATGCTGACAACAATCAATGAATAATTACACTGTCCAACAAATTAAGACTTTTTGAATGGAATAGAATAGCGACCCCATAATTCTGAAAGGGTATGTTAAGTAGATCATTTTTGTAGAACAAACTTATGGTCCAGCACAGCACATCTAAGTATTTTTTTACAGTGGGTCAAAGTTTTCATTTTTCGGTCGAAGGGAGCATTATACTATATGAAAAAAATGCTTATGGTCAGAGTTGTATTGTGGAATTGTATGAGGATTATTTTTGTGGAATATCTTAACCCTCTAACTGGTCTCTTTATGGTTCAATTTGACCCTTTTTTTCGAGAAAATCAAAAAATATCCTTTAAAAAAGGACATTTAAGGATTAAAATACTCTACGAAAATGTTTGCCGGAAAATTTCAGTGGGGGTCACCAAAGAATGCTGTTGGACAGTGTTATTAATCAAATAAAACATGACTTTGACTTTAACAATCATAATACTGATTTCTTTTTATAAAAAAAATGTATCAGTTCAGTCACCAATGTGAAAATAATAATATATGATAATTTTAGCCTGGGGGGTTTTATTTTCAAAAATGTACTATAATTTACACTTATCAATTCATTGTTAAAAAGATCCTGTATAAAGATTTTATATTTTTTTAATTCTTTTCAATAAAAACAATAATAAATTTCTTCAAAAATATATTGTTTATTATTTAATTTCATGTAAAAAACTACTTTCTTGTAGAAAAAGTACTAAGAATATTAATAAAATATTTTTTTTTTATAAAAAAGTCTATAGAATCCAAGAGTTGTTTTGTACGCAAAGTTTTCTTATAAAAAATATTAGATTATTTGAAATTTTTCTGATAGAATCATTTTTTGATATTATGAAAGTAAAATCTCAGATTCTGCAAACTGTTTCTTAGATAAAAATTCATATATTCTTAAAGAAACTTGAATTCTAAAAATTTCTTAGATTCTGAGGACTTTTTATTATGAGAAATACTTAGATTCTAAGAATTTTTTTATAAAAGAAAAATTCCTTAGAACCTAAGATTTTTTTCTATTAGAAAAAGTCCAAAGAATCTATGTTTTTTTTATTAAAAAAGTCTGTAGAATTTAAAAATTTTTTTGAAGTATTTTTCTTTAAAAAATTCAATACAATCAAAGAAATTTTCGTGAAAAGGTCCTTAATATCAAATGATTTATTTAGAAAAAAACATTTCTTTGTCAAATTTATAGAAATTTTTCATTGTTTCGAATCATATTATAACTGTGGAGACCATATTATGCTAAAATTATGGTTATTTTATTATCATAATATAATAACTTTATTATAGTACGACTATAGTTGGCACAATCATAATTCCCAAAAAGAATATAATGCTTTTCGAAAATAATTTCCCCAACACTGTTTTTCTCTGTGTGTTTTAGCAAAGATTTTAAGGTACTTTACACTCATTGTGCAAGTATTTCCCCACTTTCAGATGACTTCCGCTTTATGAGGACATTGCTTTTAACAAGTTTTTTGCTGTACATTTTTATTTTTAAATTAAATTGAATTATACTCGTAATCTCATGTATTTAAAATATAAAATAAATTTCATTAGCAAAAGGTTAAATTAAAAAATTGTACTGCAGGATATCCTGAAACGTAATAAAATTAAAAATTAAAATTAATTAATGTAAATTAATGGTTCTCCTCGTGAGAACTACAAAAAGGGACACCCTAAGTGACACACTGCATCTATGGCTAAGGAATACTGGGGGTCCTTTGTCTTCTTAAATTAACAAATTTAAGGAAATTGTTGCAAAAATACAAAATATCACAGTTACATTTCTTTTTATTATTGGAAAATAAAAACAAAAGGTCATAAGTTTGTTTTATAGCATTTTTAGTTCAGTTTTAATTGTCACATCAAAATTTGGACTTTTTTTATTATTAAGTACAAAAAAAATAGTTTTAGTGCTTTCGATAAATATAAAATTTAATACGCGCAACTTCAATTATGACGTAATGTAGTTTAGTCAGCAAACAAAATTATTACATAAAAGCCCAAATTAGAAATTTTTTACCTTTTGTTAACAAAATTTTAAAATATGTTTTAAGCTATTTTAAGTTCAATATTTAAGACTGTTAAGATTAGAGATGGGTACGTGAGCCATTTTTGAATCACGCACTATCACGAATCAAAAATTACAATCATGCACGATAATTTTTTTAAATGGTTACTCTGATTTTTTTTTGTTTAATTTTGAAATAATATTTTTTTCTTTAAAATTAGAAAAATTAACCAGTTTGTGTTTAATGTTATTTTTTTTTTTTGAAAATAATTTAAAGTTTTCCCACAAAAACTAAATTTTTCTTCGATTTAAAAAAAATTTTTCTCAAGTTTTTTTTTTTAATTTATCTGAAAAATTTTTTGGGAAAAAATCCTATACCTAAGTTTATTATTTCCCAAAATTTAGAAAACTTATACTAAAGAAAAAAAAATTTTTATTAAAAATTTTAAAATTCATCTGATCTAAGTTGCATGAAAATTTTCCCTAGAAATAGTTTATCAATTTCTTAAACCAAATAAATTTTTATTGTTACATTTTAAAAATGTATAACCATTTGGTTTTAATTGCCTGAACAAATTTTTAGAAAACAATTCTTAAAAATTAGAAAGTGGTATACGTAAAAACTGAATTCTAAAATTTAGTTAATTTTAACACGTTTTTTAAATACGGGTTTTGAACTAAATGGCAGTAAATTATGTTCTATGTTTTTATTTTGAACTAAACATAGTTTTATTATAATTTAGTATGCAAATTTCTTTAAACTAAGATGTTTTTTCCTAAAATCAAGAAATATTACTTAGCAAAGATACACTCAGAATATTATGTAGTTAACTGTTTGTAGTTTAATAAAAAAGTTTTCCGTTCCATTTAAAAATAAAGGAATATACATTTATTTTTCAAAGAAATATCTATATTAACTTTTTTATACATTTATTCGAAATAATTTACTATCATTTACCATTTTTTTCAGTTTCATTTATTTTTTCATTTGTTTGAAATTTAAAAAAAATTTGCCCACAAAACGGAAACTTGTGGTTTATTTGTGTCCGTAATAGTAATTACAAATTTAAATTTAGTTTGCTGTCTGTTTAAAAAAAATATTCAAAAAAATTCAATTTGTTTTTTATTTAAATTGGTTGTATGTTGTATTACAAGAACTTCATAAGCACACATACATACACAAACACATTCACACAAAAAGTGTCTGTAGCAATGCATACATACATTTTGTATTGTACGAGTATATTAAAAACAAACAAAAAATACAAAAACGGAAACAATTTCAAATAAATGAAAAAAACATTTATTTTTAAAGGATTGGTAGGTAAAATTTTGACATTTATTTTAACTGATTACATCATTTGTTTCTTATGGATGTGTCAGTTGATTAATCAACATTTAAAAATAAATAACAAATGGCATTTAATTTAAATGAAAATTAAGTAGACCGGTTTTTAAATGAAATATCATTTCTTTTAAATGATATTTTCAGTTATTTTAACTTACAAACTATTTTAAGTGTAACTATTTTTGAGTATATAAACTATTTCGTTTTTATTCAAACATAGGAATTTTTATTCTTTTTAAGATAATTTTTCTAAGTTTTAATAAAATTTGGTTTAAATTGAGGAAATTTTTTAAATTATTTTGAAGGAAATTTTGGATAAGTTTTTAGTTAATGTGCTTTTATTTTTTTAAGTGAACTATCATTACAAGTTAATGCATGAGTATATCGCGCGCATTACCAAAGTTTTGCTGGGAATTCAAAAACAAATTTATTAATGAAACTGTGAGACTTGCAAGTTATGTATGCGATTTATTTTTCAAAAGAAAACATTTTTTTTATGAGACTCAAAATATTGTTTTTTCAGTGTTGTAAAATATAAATACAAACCATATAAAAGTTAAATAAAATTAAAAAAATATATATTAAGAAAATCCTCTTTAAAGTTATGCAAATATCAAAATATTACAATTTTTAATATTTCTATTAGAATAAAAACTATGTAAAATATGTTACTTATTTTATAATTTATACAATTAAATTTTTATAACAAACTGTTTAATTTTTTAATATAGAGTCGTATTTTGTAATTTGAAATGTCATAAGAAACTTTTGTAATTATAAGTTGCCAAAAAAAATATATATCTGCTTAACATAATCATTTCGTAGATAAACTATAACAAAATATTAAGAGGATATACTTACAAATGCACAAGTTTCATTTGTAAATTTATTTTGTCTGTTTTTATTATTATTTTCCAAAAAAATGGAATAAAAAAACAAATAAAATGGAAATTAAGCAGAGTGAGAAATTAAGTTGAGTTTTCAATTACGACATACCAAATACAAAAACTCAACAATTATAATAAAAAAAAACAACAAGCTGCAGGATGTCTTTGGCATTATCCTGAGACAAACTTATGGCAGGGAAATTGTATAAGAAAAAACAAACAAATGTTTACGCAAAATTGAAATACAAGAAACAAAAGGCTACATTACAGTCTGGTATAAATGCACGTGAAGCATAATATTGAAAAAGTTTTTATAGAAAGTTGTTGGTGATGTTGTACTTCAAAATAAGGTGGTTAAAATACCAAGAAGCATGTTTCAAGTGGTAATTATTAATTGAAAATGTTAAAAGCTTTGCACTTCTAATATGAAAAGAAAATTTTTGTTATATGTACTCATATATTTATAACAAACATCGGGCCATACTTGGGAAAATTTAATTTCTATTGAAAATTCAGTACTATTAATTGGAGGTAATGCAAATGAAAAAAAAATGCAAAAAAGTAATTAAATATTTTGCAATACAAAAAAAAACATTACTAATGGTAATGAAACTAAACTAATGTATAAAAAGGAACTACGCTGTTGGAAACGGACCTGTCACAGGACATGTCACGCCTCAAATGGCTGACCCAATGGTTCAGGGACTATTTATTTATATGAAAAAGACCGGTCACTTTTACATCGGCTTTAGAGTATTCGAAACCGAAACCGAAACCCGTTAAACGCTTTTTTAATTTTTAATAAACCGGCCGGTTTTGTTTTTTTTTTTTTTTTAAATTCGAATTATTTCAAAACCGGTGTTTTTGTTGCCGATCACTGATAACCCCAGCAAAAATAAATGGAAGTGATTCTTAAGGAATCAATTTTTCATTAATTCCAAAGTATCATTTAGTTCTGATCTTCTTATTCTAAAGCAGTTGTTTTTCACAACTCCCAAAAATGTGATTTTTAATGAAATTTAACTCTTTTCAAATCTATGACGGGAAACTTATTTTAAAAATAATAAAAGTTAAACGTTAACAATAGATATTTTTATATAAATTTGATATTCATGACTATGGCTAAGTACTAAACTTTGGTTATTTTCAAAAAAGTTATCAGGTTTAAGTCATTTGTATCAATTTTTAACAGTAATTTAAAAAATAAGGCTCGATTACTGAATGTGAATAATTGAAAGTTTTGTAAACAGCCAAAACGCTCGTTTTGTACTTTGCATCTTTATTTGTCTATAAATATATTCAGTTAAACCCCGATGGTCATAAGTTGCCAACTCCTATACATCAAGCAGTTTTACTTAAGAAAAACATGCCAATGACTGTTATATGATGGAAAAATTGTTTAGTATAATTAATTAAATTTGTCAGATTGTTGTCTGTTACGAATAGTCAGCTTATGACCATTGATATAGAACAATTTTATTTAGGAATATCAAAAGATCTCATTTTTCACTAAACCATAAGAAGGGCTTTAGATGCAATGAAAAAGGATCATAAAAGAAAACTTCCACCCTATGACACCCCTATGTTAAAATCATTGGTTCCGATCCAAATTTTAACAACACCGGAATCAAAATCACTGCTTCTTTTTCCCTTCTTTTGCTACTTTTTTTTGCTGGGAACGTATTGCATGATTTTTAAACGTAATTATTAAAACATTTTTGAAAATCTATTTATAGACTCATAACTTTGCGTATTTTTTTTTTTTAAGGGTAATGTATGTACGTTTTCACATCATGAACGAAAACACGAAGCTCAACTATTCATTTATGTTCAACGCAATCAAGCATTATATGCGTCCATGGCGCAGTGAGTAGAGTTCTCGATTGGCAATCAGAGTTCCCAGGTTCGATTCCCATCATGGCCACTTTATATTTAAGAACGATTAAAGTATTTGTAGTAATTTTTTTTATGAAAATATATTTTTAGATCCATTACTTTTCACATACTCGTAACCATATAAGTAACCACTTACCTTAACTCAGACCTTTAAGAATATATGTAATTCCTTAAATCATTTTTTTAAATTTGATTTAAATTTTTACGAATTAGTTCGCGAATTCATTTTTCAGATTGACTTATTTACTACCATTATGCAATTTTTATCTTATTGAAAGAATTAAATTGATTTAAATAATTGTTTTTATAAATCAAACGAAATAATTCAATTTGAATACTTTAATTTTAAATCAAAGAATCATCAATTTTTTTTTTTTTGATTTGCGAATAAAAAATATAATTATTTTTATTCTCGAATTAAAAATATAATGATTTTATTCGGGAATTAAAATAATTTTTTATAATCACGATTAATTTATAATTTAGTTTGTTAACCATATCTCGGATTTTTCATTGGCATTGAAATTTGGGTGTTTTATAAAAATAGATTCCTCCGGATGTCTTCCGGATCTGACCTATTTTTATTATTAATACTCTCTCAGAGCAAAAATTTTATCCGGTTTGCCCTATATCGCTTAGTTTTCGAGATAAAGGCCATTTTAAAACATTTCCATTTTACAAAATAGCGAATATCTAGACAACTAAGCTAGATATCGCAAAACGGACAAAATTTTTGCAAAGCTCGACAGAGCTTTGCGGGACCTACCTTTCGGTAGGTCCCGAAAGGGTTTCATGGAATTTTTATAAAACAGCCAGAGGGTGACTTTTTTCTGTCAATTTATATGATAATATAAATTAACACACTCTGATAATACAAATTTCGTTTCCCTTCCATTTCGTTCATATAAAAATGGGTTACCCTGTGGTAGACCAAAAATTTTATCCATTTTGCGCTATCTCGCTTAGTTTTCCAGAGACCGGCCATTTTGAAAAAATTACCATTTTACAAAATGGCGAATATCTAGAAAAATAAGTGGGACAAAATTTTTGCAAGCATAATTTTTGAAAGTCAATTGTAATGTTTTTTTTTATTTTGTTTTAATTCGTAAATCAAATCAATCTTTTTTAAATTCGCGAATTAAAAAAAAATAATGTTTGAAATGATTTGATTCAATTGAATAAAAAAAAAAAGATTCTAATGAAATCAATTAATCAATTATGATTTTAAATCTGATTTAATGAATTGAAGGTCTGCCTCAACTCCTTCAAAGTAATGGGTGCATGCAATACCTTGAGGCTCATCGCCTGTAAAATTGATCAATGACGTAAGGTGTAAAGTAATGGCTATACATTACTTTACACATTATTTGGTATTGTGTCGTGCATTGCTAAACGGGACAATATATTTTCTTAGTTAAAGTAAAAAAATGTCATTGAAGTCTGTAGTGATACGAGTAGTTTATAATTAAAAGTTGTATTTTAAGCCTGTTGTTAAAACTATTACTTTTCTACTTTCAAGAAAAATAATTTCATTGAAAAAATTTTAAATATAAAAAAATTTAAAATGCTCTATAAAATTAAAACCTCAAATCGTTAGTATTTCGCGAAAAGTATTACCTTGTCGGGATGATAAAAATTTGCTACTAAATAATGAACAAATTTAAGACTAAATGTCAGATTATCAATCCTAATTTAGAGCGTTCTGTTCTCAATAGAGGGCGTTATACGATAAAAAAAAATAAACACATTTCTTATCGTAATATGGGTTTTCTTAGAAAATAATTTTAGAAGTTATTATTTTATAAAATAAAAATAAAATAATACAAATTTGTGAATTTTATAATACACTCAGAATATTATGTAGTTAACTGTTTGTAGTTTAATAAAAAAGTTTTACGTTCCATTTAAAAATAAAGGAACATACATTTATTTTTCAAAGAAATATCTATATTAACTTTTTTATTCATTTATTCGAAATAATTTACTACCATTTACCATTTTTTTTCAGTTTCATTTATTTTTTTCATTTGTTTGAAATTTAATAAAAATTTACCCACAAAACGGAAACTTGTGGTTTATTTGTATCCGTAACAGTTATTACAAATTTAAATTTTGTTTGCTGTCTGTTTCAAAAAAAAAAATATTCAAAAAATTTCAATTTGTTTTTTTATTTAAATTGGTTGTATATATACAAAATTTTTTAATACAAATTACAAAAAATTCATAAAAACACATACATACACAAACACATTCACACAAAAAGTGTTTATAGCTTCATATGCATACATACATTTTGTATTGTACGAGTATATTAAAAAAAAAAAAACAAAAAATACAAAAACGGAAATAATTTCGAATAAATGAAAAAACATTTATTTTTTAAGGATTGGTAGGTAAAATTTTGACATTTATTTTAACTGATTTTATCATTTGTTTCTTACGGATGTGTCAGTTGATTAATCAACATTTAAAAATAAATAACAAATGGCATTTAATTTAAATGAAAATTAAGTAGACCGGTTTTTAAATGAAATATCATTTCTTTTAAATGATATTTTCAGTTATTTTAACTTACAAACTTTTTTAAGTGTATTTATGAAGATACAACTTTATTTTAAAAATTAAATTACATCTGATAAATTTTTGCCGCTAAAGGCAAATTGAAAGTGCAATATCTATTGAGAAAATCACTAAAAAAAATTTCGATGCGACAAATACTGAAACGGGGTGCAGGGTACCTAAAGGATTTTTGACACAAATGTGATAATAATACGAAGTTTTAGTTTATACAATTTACACGAATCCGCCCATCTGTAAAGTATATTTTTGAAATATTTTAAACCTTTCAAGATTTTATTTGTACCGTGTAAAAAGTTTTTATATACATCCACCAATTCCCCATAAAATTTAATATGGGGCAGAATATATAATTTTATATGGCGCCATATCAATTTTTTTAATCGGGTATTTAAATTTTTAAAGCCGTTCAATCATTTTTTCAATGCTGTTTTAATGTATTGACTACCTTTAATAAAAAAAAACCGAAAAAACCGGTTAACCGGGTTAACCCGGTTTTTCCCAAAAACGGAAACCGGTTTTTTAAGAAACGATTTATTCGGTTAAACCGAAAACCGGCACTTTGAAAAGGCCAGTTTTTTGAAAACTCTAATCGGCTCGGGGGTGAAAAACCATTCACACAACTGATGCAAAGAGTATGAAGCAAAATATAAATCACCACAACAAGGAATCACATTTAAATTTGGATTCACGAACCACATTTATTGGTTGTACCAATCAAAATATACTTTTTAATTCGGATGACACTTTATTTTTCTGTGTGTATATTTCGACATGTTACAAACGAAATGACAAACTGATATATACCCGTATTACATGTGCTGGAGGGTATAAAAAGGTAAAATAAACAGAAGCTTAAAAAACTATTAAATAAATATAAAAACATATTTAAAAGACAAACGTACATAAGAATAAAACAAATAATATAACATTTGTATTTTTATTAATTATAATTTAATTTTTTGAATGATATAATAAAGTAAAATTATATTTGATTTATTTTCAATTAAATTATTTTTTAAGAAAAACTCAAAAAGTTTGAACGATATTAATTTATAAATGTTTCATTAGGTTATTAAAATGTTGCCAGCAACATATTTTTAAAACAAAACATGTTGCTAAGCTAAAAATACTATTTAGTATGGTTGTTAGCAACAAGACGAGGTGGCCGAGTGGTTAAGGCGTTGGACTGCTAATCCAATGTGCTCTGCACGCGTGGGTTCGAATCCCATCCTCGTCGAATAACTTTTTTATATTTTATTTTTTTTATTTGGCATTTTTATCTAGCACATATTCTTAGTTTTAAATTATGTCTAGCTTTTTTTTTTTTGAATAAATCAACTTGTAAAAAATCTAGAATTATTTCTTTACCGAGTTTTGTTTACCAACTTATTAAGTGAACAAATTTACTAAAAAATTTTACTTTGTTACTTCAAGTGAAAGCCAACGTGTTTAAGAAGGGTGTATCAATTTTTTGGGATTATAATCCAACAAAATTTGCAGGTCTGCAAATAAACTTATTCTTTTTGGAATATTTTCAATAAAATTGTAAATATCCCTTGCACCTCCTTCGACATAATTCGACAAAAACTATAATGTAATTTGCACACAACGCAAAAGAATGGCAAATATATTTAAATATAATAAAGTTTGGGCAATCATCTTTCAGTAGTAAAGCCAAGGAAATCCTTTTAAATTCATCTTGTAATTAATATTATTTTAATGAAAAACATTTACAATTATTTTATAAATTCTATTGGCCTTGTGCAAGGTCAAACAAAAAATCACATATCTTGCCTTTAAATTCCATTGAGTAATAAAATATTATAGTATATAGTAGAAATAGTAGCATTAAAAAGGTAAACACATTTTTTTACCCTGTTGCTCAAAAAGTAATATTGTATTTTCGTTTAAATTAAATTGTTTCTAATTTTATTATAGTAGTATCGATCAAAATCAAAAAATCTAAAAAAAAATTTTTTTTTCTTAAAAATCTTAAAATCTGTCCAGTACTTAAAAAATCTGTAAAAAACAGATAAATCTGTCCATTTGGCAACCATTCATGTTAGCCTCTGTTATCATTAATTTATGATTGAAGATATCGTGTGTTATATGTCTCGTGTGTAGAGCGCTTATCTGACAATTAGACGGCCCGAGTTCGAATCGCAAAACAACCATGTTTTATTAAAAAAAAAATACTAATAAACATTTTTTTGTAAACAAAAAAATCTTAAAAAAAATATTTCCAACCTTTTGCCGACATTTATAAGTTAGCTTCAACCACTGTTCATCATTTTAGTCATTCATTTAAGTTTTTAGTTATGTCTCGTTAGCTTAGTGTGTAGAGGTCTCGGCTAACAAACTGGCGGCCTGGGTTCGATTCCCAGCACAATCATGTTATTATAAAAAAATAATAATAAACAATTTCTTTTGTTTTTATTAAGTTTATTATTCTGTTTTATATGCATTAACGATTTTTTAACAAGGGTTTTGAGATTAAGTGAAGAATAAATTTTTTTTTTAATAAAAAATTAAAAATCTATTTTTAAATCATCTTTTTCTTAACGTTGTGCATTAAAAAAAAATTAAACTAGAATTTAGAAAAATTAACTTATTTGGAGAAAAAAATTTTTAATAAAATTTTCCTTTAAATTAAAAAACAAATTTTACTTAAAATTTGGCCAATGTTTTTAAATTATAGAATAATTTTACTATTGAGAAGTTAATTTTTATTAATTAGTTCATACATCATCTAAAATTTTACTGTTAGTTAGGAAATGTTTCCTTGGTTTTAAGAAAAATTTTATTTTATTTAAGTTCATTAGATCATTTTTTTTACTAAAAACTAAGACTTAAATCCCTTAATATAAGAAAATATTTTCCAATTTCATAAGCACTTCTTTTAAGTGAAAATGGTCCTCAAATTTGATAAAACTTTTATAATAAATATGAAATTGTTGCAAAAATTTTTATTATTGGTTAATGGAAAAATGTTATAAGTTATACAAATTTTAACTTTTTTATTATTAAGTGAAAAAAAATATTTCGATAAATATAAAGTTTAATAAGCGCTACGTCAATTATTGGAAAGCCATTATGCCGTAATGTATAAAATGTGCTTGCGATATTTTGTATTGTAGTCAGCAATCAAAATTATTACATAAAAGCGCAAATTTGAAATTTTTTTACCTTTTCCTAACAAAATTTGAAAATATATTTTACGCTTATTTAAGTTCAATATTTAAGACTGTTAAGATAAAAGATGGAGTCATTTTAATTTTTTTTTTTATTTTTTTTTTTTTTTTTTGGAAAATAATATTGAAAATAATTCAAACGTTTTTTAACAAAAAACCCAAACCTTCGTTTATTATTTTTCACTTGAAAAAAAAATATTTTATTAAAATTTTGAAAATTTATCTGAACTAAGTTGCATGAAATTTTTTCTTAGAAATAGTTCATTAATTTCTAAAACCAAATAAATTATTTATTACTACATAGGAACAAATTTATTACATTTTGGTTTTAATTGCCTGAACTAATTTTTATAAAACAATTCTTAAAAATTAGAAAGTGGTAGACATAAAAACTGAAATTAGAAATGGCTTTCTGAAATTAAGTTAATTTTACTACTCGCGAAAAAAAATGAACTCACATTAAGTTCAAGTACTTTCTCAATTTATGTAAGACACATTTTTTGAACTAAATGGGAGTAAATTATGTTCTAATTGCTTTTTTGATTTAAACAAAGTTTTTTTTACATTTAAGTAAGCAAATTCCATTAAACTGAATTGTTTTTCTTAAAAATTGATAAATTTTTATTTAATATACTTGTTTTTTTCCTAAAACCAAGAAATATTACTTAAGAAAGGTATGAACTATTTCTGAGTTTTTCGTTTTTATACAAACATTGGAATTTTTATTTATTTTAAAAAAATTTTTCGAAGTTTTAATAAAATTATACTTAAATTGAGGAAAATTTTTTAAACTACTTTAAAGGAAATTTTGGATTCATTTTTAGTTCATGTCTTTTTTTTTTTTTTTTTGAGTGTGGAAACATAGAAAAGTTAAGAGCCAACTAAGGGAAGGGAAACAGGACAATACTATCACGATTGCTATTTTCATGCTCTGCCAGCGGTTTGCCAATAATAATGTGCTGTTCATATATTGCTGCCTGGTTTGTTAAAATTCTGCTACCTTTAAATTAAAATTTTAAATTAATTTTGTTTGGTCGTCGCCCCCCTTGGTGTAAAAAAGTTTGTAATAGAATACTTCAAATTTCATTTACACCTTAAAGTATGCTTTGATTTTGTTGTTGTTGTTGTTGTTGTTCATAATTGGCTTAATTGATTTTCTTAAAAACTACTTTTTTTAAGTATTGTATTATTTCTTTATAGTTTTAGCATTTAAAAGTATGCAAGAGTTTTCTCAAGTATTAATTTTCTTTCAGTCATTATTTCTGTTTTTCTCCTTCAAACTCCTTATTATGAAAATCTCTTAATTTTCATTAAACTCAAAATAGCACTTAATACTTTTTTTCTTCTTCTTCTTCTCAATTTTGGTACTTTAAAAGTTTTTCTTTTGATTTTCAAGTTTACTAAAGGACTTCTTCATCTTTTGCCGGTTTTTTCCACAGTTCACCTCTTAAGTTTAGATTTTTTTTGGTAAAAAAAAATAGCATTGTTTTACTTATTTCTAGTTTAAACATTAGCTGCAGTCCTCTTGGCTTCATTTCTGTTTCTACATTTAGAGTTGTTTGTTTTCTTTTTATTTGAAGTACATCATTGTTTAACCATTGTTTTCCTTGCTTATTTGACACTCTTTTTTTCCAGAACACTTTTGTTTTATATTACTTTTTTCCATCTTTCGAAATAGTGGAATTGTTTTTAATTTTTTTTCCTTCTTTCTACTCTTGTCTCTGGTGTTATCTTTGACTTGGCAAGTATTTTTTCCTGGAACATATGCAGTCAGTGTTTTAGATAGTGTTGTATTTACTGATGATGCTGGTAATACAAGAACATTGTTTTTTACAAGATTTATTTGTATAAGCAGAGTTTTTGTCGCTGTCTTGTTTTTGCATTGTCTAGTAGTGTCAGAATTTTTTGCTGTATTTAGTACATATTTATAAATATTAATTATAGTTTTGAAATGAAATTTATATGTATGTTTGGAAAGTTTCAAATGTCATGATTAACTTAGAAAAGGGCTTGAGTTTGTAAATTAAACATTTAAATTACTTTTCGTTTTCTTTGAATTGTTATGGAAAATATCATTAATGGGACTCAATTAGAGTGGGCTAATTTATTGAATATTTTTATTAGCATTGCATTGATATCAATTGTAATGAAATTATTTTCATCATTAGTTTTTGAATCAATGATCATAATTCTAAGGGTCTGATTTCGTCTACTTATAGTAAAATTAGAAAAAAGTACTTTCTAATCGGTAGACATCACTAAAATCCAGGCTCTTTTCATTCCATTTCGATGGTTATTATTTAGTACCCCAATTCCACTTGTGCACCGCTGCATTTTATTTTTCCCCTTGTTTAGTGTTTCAATTCCACCAGTTCTCCGTTCCTTTTATTTTGATCAACCATGTTTAGTGTTTCAATTTCACATGTTCCAATTCCACATGTTCTCCTGTCGATTCCATTCATTCCAAAACATCAACAATTACAATTATAATGGGTGGTTCAACCATAATGCACGATGGTAATTGTAAATAAAACAAAAAAATTTCAGATAATTATCTTAATATCTTTTATTATGATAGAAGGATCTATGGCAATTACGTGGATGGGTCAATAAGTGACTTTTTAAATGACACAGTTTTTTTTTTGCAAAAAAAAAATTATTTTTCAACATAATCTCCTTTTAGCTCAATACACTTAGTGCAACGTTTCTCCAATTTTTGTATAAAAATAGGATTTTTTGAGGTCCATAAAATAGGCATTTGTTTGATCAATAATTTCATCGTTGGATCTCTTTCCACCGAGCCATTTCTTTAGGCTTGGAAATAGGAAATAGTTACTGGGGGCTAAATCCGGAGAATAAGGCGAATTAGCGGGCAATTCCTAGTCTAGTTCATGGATTTTTGCCATGGAAACTAAGCTGTTATACGATTCCGTTGGCGGTCGATTGTGAGCAAACGCGGCAGCCATCTTGCGGAAAGCTTTCTCATGCCCAAGTGATCGTTAAAAATTTAATCCACTGAGCCATGTGAGATACCTATGTCTTCCACAATCTGTCGCACATTCAATCTCCGATCAGCCAACACCATATCGTGAATTTTTCAATTGTTTTGGGTGCTGAGACCTCAACTGGGCATCCAGAACGTTCAGCGTTTTCCGTGCTTGTGTAACCACAACGAAAGTCAGTAAACCACTTTTTTACCATTGAAATCGATGTATTTATCAATCTTTTCCTTGGTTTGATTGACGGTTTTTTTTCGCAAAAAATAATGTTGAATGTGCACTCGAAATTCACTTTTTTCCATTTGTAAAAAAAATCCACGAGGTTGTATGTTTTGAACAGCTGTTAAACGTAAAGTAAATGACGGAACTTGCTCCGCCCTCGTATGTCTGAAAAATGATATCGGCCAAATGCTTTCCCCGGCTTCGGTGGCATACCTCTATCTGATGGTCCATATTTTCAATGATTCTGAGACATAATTGAGTTTCAATGGAGTTAATGTTCCGAATTATTTCATTCTTTAGCTTTTAAATTATTATTGGCTTATTGACGTACAATTTTTCTTTTAAATATACTCGAAGAAAGAAGTCCAACGGTATCAAATTACATGATCGTGGCGGCCATTTAACATCGCCACGACGTAAGATAACACCGCCATTGAATTTCTCGCGAAAAAGAGCCATTGTTTCGTTGGCTATGTGGCAAATGACAACATCCGGTTTAAACCATATATCGCCCAGCTCCATATCCTTAATTTCTGGCCACAAGAAGCCGAGAACAACAGCAATGTCGGAATGTGGGTTGCGTAACTCTATTATACAAATATTACCATGGGAGGAGGTCTGCTGAGATAAGTTAACTTATCCCAGGGACACGAGTTGCTTTTGTTAATACCCCCTTATTAAGTAGATCTCATCCATTCGTAGTCTTTACTCCAGTAGAGCGCTTAACGTATTACAGAGATAACCAAATTTTTTACCAACAGAATGGTTCGGTTGTGGTCACCGATATAATTGTTTTTGGCAGCAGAAATTCGGTTATTACAATAGAATTTCAGTTAAAGCAAAATATTGTTTAAATTTAGTCAGGATATATTTGATTACCACAACCAAATAATTTAGTTCCTGTAACCAAATTATTCGGTTGGCATGGAATTCGGTTTTCTCTGTGTATACTCCTCCCCATAACATAATTTTTTAAAAGAAAAGCAACTGTCAAGAAAGGGTAAAGAGGAGAGTTCAAAGGTGATGAAAGATGAAGGGCTTTTAATATATTCTCCTGATATCACCACAATTCAACGCATAAGTAGGAAGCATCCTCTGAGTTTCAGATTTCTAGTGTTAAGGGTTTGCACATGTAAGTCATTACTATTTATACCACGATTTAGTCAGAAATTCCAAAATGTATCTTTTCAATGAAGAAGCTCCCAAACCTTCATGCCAAATTACAAGTTCCTAGCTTTGGATGAGAGGCTGATTGGTTACGTGGATACTTTTTCCTGACAAAAATTCCAAAAAGTACCGTATCAGTAAATTATCCAATACTCCAGGGACGCATGTATTAAATTTCTAATCAAAGACGTTTGAGCAGGCCGCCAGGGCGAATACTTTCGTCATTTTGTCCCTCTCCATAAGAATTTTTAGAAATACCGTCTTAGCGAATGTCTACAACAGATTTCAAATCCCAAACTCCCAGCAGTTTGGGCTGGACGATGTTAAGTGAGTGCATGTGCGGGGGCGTGATAAATGAGTAATTCAGTCAGTCACATTTTTCATTTATATACAGAGATTAAGGCAGCATCGTTCCATTTAAGAACCTACGTAGGCGGCTACCAATGCAAACTTATTTCTTAAATAAGTCTCACCAATTTTATAAAAAAAAAACATTTCATTGGCTAAAAATTACGTCCGTATTTAGTAAATATTTAAGAAGCTCTTTAGCATTTTCAATCGAAAAATCTAACAACATTTAAATATTTATATATTTCTTAAAATTTTTTTTCCAATTTGTCTCTACATAAATTGAATTCATGACAACAGCTGCATCATCATGGTGATGAATCTGGTGTGTACGTATTAAACGCCTAAATATAGACGACACAACATGTGACAGTGATGTTGATGATGCTGCTCCTTTCAAAATGATGAACACATGTGTTGACCGACCATTTGTTATGTTATATTTTCTTTTTAACACATTGTCAGTTTTTTCTTTTTCATTTTTCCTGGGTACCTAACATTTGATCTAAAGGTGACATAACACGTTCATATTCCACCACATTTATAATGGTAGACATGTTTGTGCAGAAAATAAACACCCAACCATTTTTACAATTTGCATGTAGTACTGTGTGTGAATAGATGTTAAGGTTCAACAATCCGATTGTTCATTGCTAAAATGCTTAGAAAACTGAGTTACTGTCTTCATCACTCTAACCATTAAACACTGGGATATAGATGAATTTTTTTAGAACAAAAATTTGATTGCTAAAATTATTTTTTTTGGGCGCCATTTTCATGTCGCATTTTTAATCAATATTTGAAAATACGTAAAGCATAACAATTCTCTATTTAGAATCTGAATTAACCCTGTGCATTATGTTAATATTAGGTCAAGAAGATGTGAACATTAGACCTAAATTTATCTACTCGTACATTTTCATTCTCAAGAAAGACCTCTGCGGGTAGTATATTTCACATGCGGCTAGTTCGGCTGGTAAAAGAAATTTTCGCTGTAATGTGCGGTCTGTATACACACGAAAATCAAAAACATACGGATGTGATCTACTAGATAAGCGGATATTGCGAACGAAAACATCGATAGAACAGACGATGTTCCAATGAGTCAATATAATTTGGTACCCTATTATCATTGATAAGCATCAACGCCCTCCTTTTGAACACGCTCCAAAAGCTTTAAAATATACTTTAAAGTACCTGTCCATATATGGGCGCGGTACTACATCTGGTCGGATGTAGGTGGTATAAAGAGTAAGAAGATGAGATGGAATGCAGTAGTCCCTACATTGACTTAATAAAGCAAGGCATTTGAATATTTCGACACTTGAAAAACATCCTTAAATCCAGCAGATATCGCATGTTCATGCCGAAAACATCAAGTGTAGCCGATTCCTCAATATTAATATCATATCTACCCAGCAAAAAAAAAGTAGCAAAAGAAGAGAAAAAGAAGAAGTGATTTTGATTCCGGTGTTGTGAAAATTTGGATTGGAACCAATGATTTTTACATAGGGGTGTCATAGGGTGGAAGTTTTCTTTTATGATCCTTGTTCATTGCCTCTAAAGCCCTTCTTATGGTTTAGTGAAAAATTAAATCTTTTGTTCTTCCCAAATAAATTTTGAATTTTTAATTTAGATTTCTACTGGACATCAGTAATCGAGCCTTAGCCTCAGTTTCACAATCTCCCGTTAGCTTCTACCTGGGAATTTAACTGACACATTTGTTGTTGTTTCCTATACAAAGTTTAAGTTTTACTGTTCGTTAAATATTAGCGGGAAATTCAGCGTTCGGGCCTTATTTATCTCTATTCGAAGTGCTTGCAACTTTTACTACAATCAATTTTTTACTTTTTGTAGAGTCATAGATTTGAAAAGTGTTTAATTTCATTAAAAATCACATTTTTATAAGTTGTGAAAAAGAACTTTCTTAGAAGAGAAAAATCAGAACTAAACGATACTTTAGAATCAATGAAAAATTAATTCCTTTAAAATCACTTCCATTTTTTTTTTTGCTGGGTACAGTTGACAATATTGGTTTCACAGGCCTATGGAACAGCAAACAACATTGGGTTTTGGGCACCTTAAAATAGACCCTATTCGCACAACCATTACCGCAGAACCATAACCGCACAAGAAAAATAAATGACAAATGTAAATAGGGTTGAAAGATTCACCAAGAGGGTCGTTGATAAAAATAACAAAAAGGAAGGAAGAATGAACAGACCTTGCTGCACCCCAGAATACAGATGAAACTCGTCTGATAAGAGCCCTTATAGATGGGCTCTTATCAGACGAAGTTTGAAATAAATCGAGAGTTGTCACTGCTGACAATAAAAACAATAAGCTTTAAAACAACGTTATAACTTCTACTTTAACGAATCCGTTATAGCTGAGATCATATTTAAATTTTTTTCTTTTACAAATAAAGGCAACAGTTAAGAAATTCTTCCCACTAATTAATGTGTTACTTACTTTGGAAAGGAGATAGAGGAGATATAAAATGTGATAAAAATTACTTGCTCGAGAAGATAAATCTTACAACTGTTGTTGCTCGCCTTTTGATGGAGAGTTAGACGAAATGGTTAAAGCTATTTAATTAATAACCTTGTTATATTATTTTACTTCGGTGTGGTTAAGTGTTTTAAGAACACCGAAGGAGGATGTTGCGATATATATAAGGGATAGAAAACTAACATATATTATTTTTCTAAATTGATGTTGCTATCGCTGGGCATCGAACCCACAACATTCAGCAATCATTACACCACAACGCCCACAAAAAAATTTTAAACATTTTTATCATTAGTTTTTGTTTTTTACGACTTTAAAAGTAGATGAGGTTTGGGTTCCTTATAAGAGGGGAATAAAACAAGTTTGCTTAGTAGGGTAAATTTGCACTTTTTGATCTCGTTCTTGTAAAATCAAGTTTCGTCACCTTGCTAATATTTCACTGAAGGTCCTAGAGTTACAAAGCTACCAAATTTTTCTTTTACAACATTACTTGAAATGGGAGAAATCTATCAAGCTAATTCTTTTTTGTATCCATGATGATTATTTAATATTCGCAAAAATTTTATGTTTCCCCATAGCTGCACTAGCGTGAGATTGGTTCGCAAAAAAAAATAAGCGTCCCTTATTTTTTGTTCTTCTATCACATATCCGAATATTACTCAGATTGGACGGAACCCATTGGGATACTCTCCATGTGAGACTTTTTCTACAACAAAATGTCCCTAGAATCTAATTAGTTTTCTATTGAAAAAAATCCTAAGAATCTGAGACTTTATATACGATATTCTCTTTAAATGTTAGACTTTTCCTATACGAAACAATCTTCAGAATCTAATAATTTTTGTAAAGACAAATTTTTTACAATCTGACGTTCTTTCTGTAGTAAAAAGCCTCAAGATGTTCTAGGAAAAATAACTCAAAATCCTATTTTTGATAGGAAAAAATCCACAAAATCTGAGGTTTTTGAATACAAAAAAAGGGGAATCAAATGTTTATGCTATAGATAAAAGTTCTCCGAAATAAAGGTTTTTCTACAACAAAGTTCCAGAACTTAAAGTTTTTTCAATTATAAAAAGTTCTCCCATTCTGGGTTGTTTTCTATATTCAAATGTCTCCAGGATCTGAGGTCTTTTCTAAAATCAAAACTCTTCTGATCTAAGGCATAAATTAGACATTAGGTCATTGAAATAATAATGAGCGTTTCACACGTATATGAACCAATATTAAAGTTTCCAATGTCTTGCCGATAAAACCTATTGTGAATGAGCATCTTTGGCAGCTTGCGTCATTTGGTTGAAACGTAAGTAACAATACTAAATATTGCCTCAAACATGTCAAATTTCATACCAAATAAGATGTTTTGCTTGGAGTTTTTCTTCATTACTTTAATATGAAAAAAGTGCAGCCGAGGGTCATCAAATCTTAATGGAAATTTACGGAGAGCATGCTGTATCAAAACAGTCGCTTTGGAGGTAGTTTGGTTGCTTTAAAAGCGGTGGTTACGATGAATGGACGGGTCAACCCAAAAAGTTTGAAGACAAATAATTGTGATAAGAATCATTGGGAGTGGATGAGTCGACAGTCAGCAAACGCATAAGGAATTTAGGTGCCATACGAGTTGAAACCGCGAAACATCGAAAGATGATTTCTTGCTTTTTGCTCCTCGAATGCCAAAATGGAAGGATTTTTGCATCGTTTTATTACTGGCGATGAAAAGTGGATCTATTACGACAACCCCAAGCGCAAACAATCATGGGTTTTTCCCGGACAGCCAACAACATCCTTCACAAAGCCGAATATTCATTGCATGAAGCTTATGATCTGAATGTGGTGAGACCAGTGCGACGTGATCTACTTCAAGCTGCCCAAACGGAATGAAACGATCACAGGAGATCAAGACCTAATTGAAAACACTGAAATGGGAAGCACTCCTCCACCCGCCGTATTCTCCAGAGATCGCTCCTTCCAACTTTAACTTGTTCCGGTCGATCCGGTTCCGGTTCGAGAAAAAAACGCTCATTATTAATTCAAGGTCCCAATTTACTACTCTTTTCTTTTATTCTTTTATTGGGCTGCTATCGCATATTTTGCGTATTTTTACAGACAAAAATGGTAAAATTGCACAAAATGTTTGAAAATGTGATAATAAAGGGTGTAAATAAAACGAAAAGTTTTCAGAGACTTATCTTAATATTTTTTATTATGATAGAAGGATCTATGACAATTATGTGCCAACAAAATATCGCCCAAATACTCGTCACGGCTTCGGTGGCGTACCTCTATCCGATGGCCCATATTTTTATTTTCAGCGACGAGGCACACTTTCAGCTCAGTGGATTCGTTAACAAGTAGAATTGCCACATTTGGGCAAATGGAAATCCACGAGTGAAAGCCGATGTATCAACAAAGAGTTACTATTTGGTACGGTTTATGGGCTGGCAGCGTCATCGGGCCGTACTTCTTTGAAAATGAGGTCGACCAAGCAGTTAACGGACTTCTTGTGGACAGAAATTGAAGATATTGACCTGGACGATGTGTGGTTCCAACAGGATGGTGTCACTAACCACACTGCCAAGGAAACAATGCTCTTTTTCGCGAAAAATTCAATGGTGGTGTTATCTCACGTCGTGGCGATGTTAATTGGCCGCCACGATCATGTGATTTGACACCGTTGGACTTCTTTGTTTGGGGTCATTTAAAAGAAGAAGTATACATTAAAAAGCCAAGAAGAAGTCAAGGACGACATAATACTGCAAATTAACGACATTGAACCTCAATTATGTCTCAAAGTCTCATTGAAAATATGGAACATCGGATAGGGGTATGCCACCGAAGATGTGGTGAGCATTTGGCCGATATTTTGTTTCACACATAATTGTCATAGATCCTTCTATTATAGTAAAAAATATTAAGATAATTCTCTGAAAACTTTTTGCTTTATTTACAGTTTACTTCGTGCGTTATGGCTGGACCACCATTTATAAATAAACACAGTTTGTGTGTAATTAACTTTCCCCTAATGTGTGTAATTATTTTATTTACACACTCTTAGTAAATTTATCTAATTTATTGTAGGAGAACAGTTTGATGAGTAAATTTAAATAAAAATTAATTAGAAGGTAGGACATCTAGAAAATCGATATTTAAATTTGGGTAAAAGTAGATTCGCAATTTATCTAAAGTTCTTCTTTTAAGTCTTTTTGTTTTATTGCACACAGACGAAAGGCAGTTGTAATTTTACTCTATTAATAAATGTGATCGATTAAATTCCTAAGTTTACAATTTCATTAAAATGATTTTTAATAATTTACCGTACAGTTCAACCCATAGTGCATAATCATCATCATCAACATCGTCGTAACCGTTTTGTTTATTCGTTGTGTTTTGCTATTTATTTTATCATTGACGCTTATGCTGCAGATTGTCTGATGTCCTTTGATCCTTACGTGACTGCGACAATTGTTATGCCACATCATGGCAACACCTGTGATGATGTTACATACATTTTTGCTTCTATTTTGCAAAAGCATGTTTGACGCTTGACTGTATTTTGACGATTAGACTGAGAGGTGTTGTTATCATCAACAACATCTATTATCGAAAGCGAACACCATGTCGAGGGTTAAAATAATCATGGTTGCATTTCTATACAAAATCCATCCTTGCAGACATTCTCACACAATGTATCGGAATGTTGCTTTGAAGATGGAACTATTGGATTTTAAAATGTTTGTTGACACTTTCTGTTCAGTAGGACAATCATGATATTTGTTGTCTGACGTTATTTAACACAATTCAAATTAATCATGTAGATTTTTGTTGTTGTTGTTGTTGCTGTTTTCCAACAAAGGTGGATGGACGTATAAAAGATTTTACAGCCTACATACTATGCTGCATGGTGTTTGTAACTGTTACTCCCTCTACACACATTTTTCAATTAAGCGGATTCTAACAGCTGAATGCGCTGCATTTGTTATAGAAGTTTCACAAAGCCTTTACCCATTACAGCATACAAATGTCCATTTCATCCTTTGGCGATTACTAGGAGAAAAAATCTCTAAATTCCCACTGACTGTTGCTTCATACATAACTTTTATACAAGAAAAAAGTTGCGTGATTCAATCCTGGAGTTTTTAGTTTTAAAATGTTTTTTATTTAATTGAAAAAGGTCTTTACAAAACAGATGGTGCAATAAGTATTCCGACGACTTAACTATTTCTGCATTGTTGCCAAATTCTCCAACCCTTCATCAGGTGGCGCGCAGCAATTATTCTAAGACTTATCGCGCAATAAAAGTGTTGCCATACTAGAAGCCCTTCACCTATCACCCCCGTCCATCTCTCCTCTATCCCCATTTCAGAAAGAAAGCAAATTAATAGAAAGATTTTCTTGAGTGTTACTTCTCTTGAAAATAAAGTTTAGACTGCTCATGGATATCCGAGCAGAAATTCGAAACAAGTGATTTCGGCTTTTTGTCTGACTCTTTAACTTCTTCTCCAGATTTACTGGAAAAAAGCAATATAGCTTTGTTTACCAAACTTTATCGCTTCGCGAATAATACCAAAATTTCATGCCTGTATTTAGAGCTGTCAAATAAGCGGATTTTCAAAATCACCACAAGTGCTTTCACGGGAGCAATCACAAACAAAATTTATTATATGTATCACTAATAATGCAAACGCTAAACTGTTCACTATTCCTAACGATCCTGATTCCAAGCGAGTTTTAAATAATATTCGCACAAAATCCCGCCACTATTGCAAAATTTTGCATACAAACTTCTTTTGCTACCTGTATTTGATTGTAATATTTATAAACCTTTTATTAGAGATTTTATTTAGTTTGTTTCTGTTTACGTAAATCTCTATCGATAACACAGTGATAGGGATATAATGCTATATATTGCAGTTACAAAAAAATTACAAAACTTTTAGTGGATTTTTGTAAAGCTTTTAAAAAGTATCATTTGTAAAAAAAAAATAGAATATTTGCTAACAATGTTGTGGCACAACAAACAAAACAACTTTATTAAAAACAGACATTGATTTTTTAACGAACATTTTAAAATAAACAAATAATCCTGTTATGCATAGGAATATATAACCATGATTTGTGTAAGAAAAATTGAATTTTCAGGAGAAAAACGAAACTTTAACTCTGCAGATATAATGGCGTATGTAATATTGAAAATCGGATATCCGATATTGGTAACATTGCCTTGAATAGAGATGCAAGCCGACCCAAAATTGCGGGCGCTACAACATAACGTGCAATGAAATAACACCCAAATGAAGAAAGGAAATAACACCCAATAAAATAAAGCCCAAACAAATATAATAAGTCCCAAGAGAGAAAAATATAAATAACAGCCAAAAGGAATAAAATTATTTGAAATAACTCCCGAATACATAAACAAAAAAATAACCCCTAAAGAAATAATCTTCAAAAAATCAAATAGTTACAAAAAGCTATTTATTTTAGTTATATATATGTGTAAAAATAATCCCATAATTTCAGTTTTAATTTCGACTTTTGCAGAGCCATTTTATAATCTGAAAAAAAGATTGCTGTATTAAAATCCTTAATATTTACAAAATTAAACAAATTTAGGTATTGTTGTCTTCGTTGAAAAAAAATGTATTTTATCAGGCAATATTTTTACTAAAAAAATTTTTAAAATCAATATTATATTATTTATTTTAAAAATTTTAAAACTGGTTTAAGAAATGAGACAGTGGAAAATTGGAAATTGTTTATATTTAACCAATTGTTCGCCAGCAGCGCTTTTTTCAACTAGTCATTTATGGATAGAGAACTACTGCGTTCACGGACAACTTCTAGGAAGTAATCTCTGCTATAGACTTTGTATAAATTAGTATTGTCCACCAACACGACTTGGCGTATGCCCAAACCACCCTGGCGGACTTTTAGGATACTCAAACAGAATATACTTTAATCCAAAATGAGCTCATAAAAAAGCTTCTGCCGCTATATTCAGGGTCTGGGAAAACTTCTAGACTACGGAAGATGCTTGAAGATATGTACGGAGAATGAAGAGAGCAATGTACTACTCAATACTCACTTTCTGGGCTGCACTGATATATCCGTTTTTCATTTATAGCGATTCCTATTTTCACTTTTACCATTAATCTCAATTTCAAATCTCATTATTTTCAGTGTAGTAATAACTATTGCTATTTTGGCTTTCGATTTTTCAATATTTTGGTTCAAACAATAAAAAATATAAAACTTGGTATTATTCGGGAGAAAACGTGGTCTAAAAATTGAGGTGAATGGTGAATGCAAGAATGGAAATCGCTATGATTATCTGGGTGATAATTATGATGATGGCGGCATAATGTTTCATGGGCTATCGTTTCATTTCTGTCATACAAATCACTGGGGCCAGATGGAATTACGTAGAGTTCATTAGGAGTTCTCTGAGACCAAATTATGTGTTGCGGGAACATCCGTAAATGCCGAGGACGATATGGAGAGTGGACAGAGAGTAGTAAGGAAACTCTGAATGTACCAGCACACACTCACTTTTCGGGCTGCACAAATATGTCTTCTCTGTGGAAAATGGTTGATTATAAGGGTAATAATGATGATAGCGGCATAATCTCCCATTTTTTTTTCCATATTTTATTTTATATTATTTATTGAATCTTCACTTTTAAAAACTGTGAACTAACAATAATTATTCAAATCTTAAAACTAAATATTAATAGTTGAGTCCAGCCAGTGCCAGACTAATGTTATGTGGTTCAACTGGGACCATTATTTCCCCTTATTATTAGCGGACCAGATCCGCAGTGTCCCTCCTCCTAAGACGCTGGTGGCCGTAATAATCAGTTAAGTTACGGGCTAGTATGTTTGGGTGTGTTTCCAGTTTTGTTAAATAGCGTTGACAGTGTCTAATAATTTCATCTTTGACCAGGGGTACATTCAGGTCTTTATGTATGTTGTAATTCCTAACATACCAGGGTGCGTTCGTGATCGTCCTCAAGAATTTATTTTGCATTCTCTGAATTTTCCCTATATTGGACGCAGAGGCAGTACGCCAAAGCTGAATTCCGTAGCACCATGAGAGAGTAGAATGGTCTATCGACTCATTGTAGCCACAGAATTCACCTGAGCCGGATGGTTTACTGCGATCTTTAGGGATTGTCCATGTTAAGGAAAGCATGGAGGCGACTTTTTTGATGCCACGCAGCACACTTGTATGAGGGGCAAATCTTTTGAGACTGCTCTTGATTCAGTTGTTGCACAGATCGAGAAGCTCTTCATTATAGGGAGTTTGTTTTGGGAGTCTTCTGTGACATTGCTGTGGCTTTCAATAACATGTCTACGGAAGCGATATTAGATAATGGGCCACTTGTTGTAAATGGTATTCTCGAAGAACTTAAGGGCAGAGCTACTAGTATAATTGTGTATTTAGATGATGTATTTGTTATGGTCGCCAGAAAGTGCCGATCCTTAGGTCACGCCTGGGTTGAGTGGTACATATAACCCACTAATATCTTGACAGCAACTTGTCGTGGGCAAAATTTTTGTTCTGTCACGCATTGGCTTTATACGACATTTGCTTGGTAAATTCTACTTTATGGAGTCTTTGTTTGGTGGGCTTCACTGGAGAGAAGAGTTTACTAGAGACTGCGCAGAGACTAGCTAAACTTTACATCACCGGTCCGCTACGTTAAAGTACGCTATTTGGCACCATGGGGCAGTTTGTTTATACATCAATTTGAAGCACTAACTGGCATCTAGGATGGATTTCAGTGAAGAACTCCGCGTTACTATTTGGGAACATGGATGGTTGGCAGGTCTTTGCCCTAACCACAGAGCCTTTTATTTCTTACCGGATGATTCGAAGATGGGGAGGGTGTAAGGCTGTGGTTTTCTGTCAAGAACTCGGTATCGAGGAGTCGTATACATTATCCGATAACTGCAGAATTTTTTAGGCGGAAGTTCTTTAGAAGAAAGGACGGACATTGAGGGTAATGACCTAGTGCTTGAAAAGTGATGCAGAATCCATCATACTTAATGGGTAGCGATTCTAGGGCGACGAAACTTCTGATATCCTTAAGCATAAGCGATTGTAGACTACTGGTAGGGGTACTGAAGGGTTAAGGCAGGACTGTGATTCTTGCCGAGAGTGGGGAAACTGCGTCACTTGGCAGTGGATAGGGAGACGGTGAAGCATATCTTGTGCTACTTTCCAGCTCTTGCGCGCTCTACGATTTATTTCGAGATCTGGAGGAAAAATCTAAAATCGGAATTCGAAAACCTCTGACTATTGGTAAAGGAGTGCGTGGGTGCCATCGAATCTGTCTTACCTAACGTGGGAGTTATCGTTTATTGTCTGGTAATGCTGGGGAGCCAATTGGTCTATGCGAGGTCTATGAACAGTCAGATCAACCTTAGATACGTACCTTAAATCAATGAATTTCAAATTTTAAATATAAATTCGGATTAAACTTGTTTTATCACAGAATTTTTGAAATCAATTTAATTTTATTTATTTTTAAAATGTATACACTAGTTGAAAAAAGTTCTACAGGAGAAAGTTTGATTTGGAAAGCTGGACATATGGGAAAAATGAAATAGCCACAAAAATAAAAAAACTCTCAAATAGAAATGCAAATTAATTGGTCTCCAAACTGTTTTAATTTTGGAGATTATTTTATTGAAGATTTTATAATAAAATAATGCCAATATCTCGAAAGTTTTAAAGATAAAATCTCAAAATTTAAAATATAAAATAAATTCCAAAACAATGAAATAAGCTACAGTATTTTAAAACTTAATAAATTTCGAGATGAATTTCAGACAATCATATCGTTTCTAACATAATGGAAACCCCCCCCAGCTATTAACTGGGACTTCAATTGACAAAATTGATATTAAATTTAAATTCAACTGTTCGTTAAATTTTAATGCAACATTTTGTAATCGTTTTATAAAATAACATTTCAATACTAAAAATATTATTGAAACTTAGTCTCAAAAATCTCTTAAAACTAGCTGAAGTATTACCATTGAAGAATAAAGTAATATAATAGCAATATCTTTGCAAAATTCATAAATTGAAAAGTTTTCTCCTTTAAAAAGGAATGCTTGGCAATATTAAATAATATTTAACGGCGGATAACTAATCTATAAGTTAACTCACTATTTAGCATTCAGCAAAATAATTTTTATGAAAATTTTACTCTGGGCTAAGGGTAATAACTTAACTTTACTGCACTCAACAACAAAATTTTCTTCATATTGATGAAAATGTTTCGTAAATAATTTGTCAATAATTCTTTAATTTCTGAAGCGTTTCATAAAAAGTCTCATAAAAATGTATGACAAATATTTGATAAATTTTCATCATTTCATAAAAAAATATCAGAAAACAAAAAATTATTCATTTGTAATTCTCATTAAGTTTTCACATTAATTTACTTAACTTATTAAAAAAAAATTAAATTAAATTGAAAAACTTCTTCATAAATATGATGAAGCTTTTTCATAAATATAATGAAGCTTTTTCATAAATGTTGATGAAACTTCTTCATAGACATGAAGAAACTTCTTCTTAAATATGAAGAAACTTTTTGATAAATATGAAGAAACTTCTTCATAAATACGAAAAAGTCTTTATAGAACTTAATTAATATTTTTTTAAATATTCTTCATGATATTTAAGAAAGCTTTCATAAATATGAAGAAACGCGTCATTTATTTGCATTTTTATAAAACAGCTTCAACATATTTATAAAGTGTGATATTTTCCTTTACTACATATCTTGCCTGTTTCGCATAAAATTATTCTTACTTTTAGATACACTATCTGCCCTTAGAAATATAAATAACTAGTTTGAATACAGTTTAATTTCATAGAAAGAGGAAATACTTAAAAAAAAAAATAGTCGTTTGGAATTTTAGTTATTACAGACAAATATATATTTTCAATGAATAAAAATTTCAATTTCTAAATCAAAAATCAGTAATACAAGCAGCCATCTAAAAATACAGTTTCATAGAAATTTTTAACAAAATTTTTGTTAGAGAAATAAATATGTAAATTGTCAAATAAAATCAAATCATATCATTTTCATTTAACAATCACTTCAAATATGAAATAAGTATATTATAAGATGAGTTAGACTGACACATATGATACCCTACGGGATTTGCAGATTCACATGAAAGTGTTAACAGGAAAAATTCCACACAAAGTTTGAGTTATATAAAAGGCGGTTGAAAAAGTTTGAACGAGTACCAACTAGTCGAGTACCAATTACTCGATACTAACCAAAAAACATTTTTAATAATCATAACTCAGTACAACATACAGGTTGGTTGAAAAGTTCCTGCGCTCGAAATGAAAGAATACTGTTTTTGTTACGAAATATATTTTTTTATTCAATATAATCTCCTAGAAGCTCAATACACTTGTTCCAATGATCTTCCAATAATTTTATCCCATCTTTATAATGGTTTTCCGGAAACTCTGCAAAATAACCGTCTACGGCTGCTATGGCCTCTTCATTCGACGAAAAATGCTTTCCACGAAGGAATTGTTTGAGATTTCTGAAGAGATAGTAGTCACTGGGAGCCAAATCTGGTGAATACGGTGGATGTTCAAGCAATTCGTTCTTTAATTATTTGAATTTAGCCATTGACAAAACACTTTTGTAAGCAGGTGCATTGTCTTGATGAAAAATGATTTTTTTCTTCTTTAAACCAGGTCTTTTCTCACGAATTTTTTTATCCAGCTGATCCAAAAGGCTGCAATAATATTCAGAGTTGATTGTTTTACCTTTCTGAAGATAATTAATCAACAAAATTCCTTTTGCATCCCAAAAAACTGATGCCATAACCTTCTTTGCTGATCGTTGTGACTTCACCTGCTTTGGAGCTGGACAACCAGCTTCAGTCCACTGTAAACGTTCTTGTTTCAATTTAGGATCATGGTGGTAGATCCAAGTCTCATCCATAGTTATAAAACGACGCAAGAAGTCGGTTTTATTCGGCTTAAAACGCTCCAAATTACGCTGAGAAATTTGTTTTCGATCCAGTTTTTGTTGAATTGTTAATGTGTGCGGCACTAACTTTCCAAACAGTACTCGTTCGTCTGAGATGCCTGTGGCTTTAGCAATTTCACGCTTAGTCAAACTTGGATCTTCACTAACCATATTATGTACCTGCTCAATGATTTCCTGTGTGGTTGCAGTTTTTGGTCGTCCTTCGCGTGGATCGTCTTTAAGGCTGGTACGACCACGCTTAAATTCACCAGCCCTAAATTCAACGGTGCGTTTTGAAGGTGAGTACTCCTTATACACTTCTAACAATCGTCATAAATTTCCTTTGCTTTAAACCCTTCAAAACAAAGAATATAATGACTGCACGATATTCAATTTTTTCCATATTAAAAAAATCAATGACACGTCAACTTCAAATGGCTTGTAAACAAAGAAAGAATTGACAGAGTAACTTGCAACTTTGCATGTGTTCTCAGGACAGTTATACCAACTTGGGGAAAAAAATAGTTTGGAGCTAGCAGTGCCATCTCTTAGTGAGCGCAGAAACTTTTCAACCAACCTGTAATATATTTTACAACGTGTTCTACAATGACCGATTTCAGGGAAGTCTATCCCACCGAAAATTTCTTTTCTGCCACCAGTTCTTTGGAACAGAAAATTTAGCTTAATAATATTGCAATTTTAAAAAGTTGTAAAAATATATTCTTCACTGTTTTTTTACAAATATCAATACATAATACTAATAATATTTTTAACATATCACAGCGTATGAGTAGCGTATCAAAACTATAGAAACCATATGAACAAAATAAAATGCAAAATTGCACAGTAAGAACTATAAAATAACAATGACAGCAATAGAAGCTGTAATAACAACAACGACTGTAATAACAAAAAACAATTTTAGGATTTTATTGCGAGCCTTTGATGTCCTTACAAAAAAGAAAAAATATCAACCAACATGTAGGTAAATAAAAATGATGACAGACAGCAGCTACTACGAAAAACAAGAATACATTCCATTACCAATACTAAAGCTGTTGCAAAGAGTTAGTAAATGATTTAAAATGTGTGTGTATTAGAGTTGCCACAAGCAAATTTCAATATTATTCGCAAGTGTGGAAAAAAATTAGCCAAAAATTAAAAAATATTTAATGACTTCAACTGCGAAAATTTATTGTTTGGCAATTCACATCCGGTATTTTGTATGTTGTAATGAAATACATTTTAGTGTCGGCCCAGAATATGAGAGAAAACGCGCCTAAAATAACAACGTACGACGGTGACTACACAAACTGTCATATTTAATTTAGTCTAAAAAGTACCGTTGAGAGTATTTACTCTCCAGTGTCTCCTTTGCTTCTTAACGACCCAATTTTTTTTTTTGTTTGGTTTTTACATTTTAATTTTATAAACACAATAAAAAGAAATAACTATTTTAATAAATATTTATTTCGCGAGTATACAAAGAGAACATAAGAGCCATAGAATATCGTATGTGTTTTTTGTTTGAAAATAAAATAGATTCTATTTCACAACTGCAACGCTCGTCGTGTTTTAATTGTCAATTTGTATGAGATCTACATCACGTTGTTATTCTGGCCGACACTTACATATATTTTATTGTGAACAATCAGTTGTATTTTTTTGTAAAACGTCAAATAGTAATGAAGAAAAATAAAATGATTTATCAATTTATAGAAACAAGAAGAAAAAAAACACAAGTAAAAAGGGCTAAGTTCGGCTGTGAGATGTTCTCTACTGTTTTTGATACAAATAATATAAGAAAACTTTTGAAGTAAAATTATGTAGGTGAAAAAATTTTTTGAGGTGAAAGTCTTTTCAAATGTAGAAAGAACTTTTTTGGAAGAAAAAAAATTTAGAGGTGAAAAAAAATTTTTGAGGTAAAAAAATTTTTGTTGTGAAAAAAAATTTTAGTGGTGAAAAAATGTTTGAGGTGAATACAAAATATTTACTGCTAAGCGACTGGTGAAAAAAATATGAGAAAATATGTTATGTACCAGTCGCTACTATGAAATTGTACTAAATTTTACATTTACATTTTCACTAGTTTTTTTAACCATGGACTGCACAAAAAAAAACATTTTAAAGCATAGTTTTTGTCAAATACTCAATTTTGTTCCGGCTGATGGGGACTAGCTCTGCAGCTAAATATGCCTGATGGAGAGAATGTACTTTCCGATGCGCCACGCATTGATAAATAATTGCAACAAATATTCTTTCTTTAAAAAATTTAAGTGTGTTTGTTTAATGGAGAGAATACAGCAAAGAAATTAATTTGTTAAAGAAAGAACATGAGTTGTAACTATTTGTCAATAGATGGCCCATCAGAAGGTGCATTCTCTCCATTAGGCATATATTGCTGCAGAGCTAGTCTCCATTAGCCATATTGTGCTACAATATGCAGTAGAGTATTATTGATTTTCTATTTTCTTCGTAACATAAATGAATATTTGCCAAAAACTATGAAAAATATATGTTTTATGTGCATATTATACCTTAATTTTTTTAAACAATAATCATTTAGATGTTTAAGAGCGCAATATTGCACTTTATTCATGTGTATTTTTTTATGAAAGAAAACATTAACATAAATATACATTTGCCAATCCCTCAATTCTCAAAAATACAAATGGAATAAAAAAAAATACTATTTTATTACGTCAAACATTTGAAAATTTGACTTTAAAATTATGTAATAAGTCTACTAGTAACGTCTTAATGCATTAGAATTTGACGTTTGTAGTTAATTTAATATTTTTGGTTAATAAATTAATTTAAAGCCTAATCCAAGGTTATATCGCCATGAGGTGCTACCTATTCAAAAGTAGCGGCACTAAAGCAATTATGCATTTTGCTCTTTCTTTATATATAAATTTCTTTGGACCTAGTTATGGGGCAGGGTATTGTTTTAATTAATTCAGCGCTAACTATTCAAAAGTAGCGGCACTAAAGCAATTATGTATTTTGCTCTTTCTTTAGATATAAATGTCTTTGGTTACAAAAAAAAAAAAACATTTTATGGAATGAAACGAAAAACCAACAAAGCTTAACAGAAAAACCCAATTAAGTTTACTATATCTCCTATAGTAGCCAAAGAATTGGAGATATTTTAAATGGAAAATCCAAAGAAAATGCATCGGAAAAAATTATGAAAATTTCATAAAACGATTTTTAAATAGTTACTACGTCTATGAAAATGCCGATGTTCTTCCCTTCTGTAGGTACGCCATCTCGTTGCAAGCCAGATTTGTTGAGAAACTTGAGCCCCGCCTCCAGCAATCGTAGGGGCTGAATATGATATAAGTATATACTAAATTTTGAATGAACTGTAATATGAATATGTTTTGTCAATTTATGTAACAGAACTTTTGTTATTTAGTTTTAGTAATGTTATTTACAGAGGTCTGCTCTGTTAGCGACTTTAACATTGTTGCTTTTTACGTTAACTTAGTGTTTACAGTAACACACACATAGCTCTAAGAATGTTATTATTCTCATAGTATGTAAGACTATAAATGTAATCGAACAAGAAGAAGACTTAATAACATTTTTACTTACTTAACAGAAAATAAAAACAGATACAGAAAAATTGTACCAATTTGTATGGAAAATTTAGAGGTACCTTCACATTTTCACTCATAACTTTTGAACCGCTAAACCGATTTCGCTCATTTTAAATACTAAACTGCTCGGGAGGATGTTCAATAATCTGCGTAAAAATAGGCACCCCCGCTTGCGTCTTCGCGTCGTGATCAACATTTCAACAGACAGACGGACAGACAGACGGACATCGCTAAATCGACTTAAAATTGCATAAGGATCACGAATATATATACTTTTTGGGGTCTTAAACCTATATTTCGACATATTACAAACGGAATGACAAACTGATATATACCCTCACCATATATGGTGGAGGGTATAATAAAATGCATGATAAAGGTGGAAGTGAAAAAACTTGGTTAATGTCGAAACAAATAATTTAAAACTAAAATAATTATTCGACCCGAATAATCGTTGTTAAAATAGGTCGATTAAAGGTTTAAATTTTTAATATAAATTTTCCTGTTATTTTTTTTAAATCTTCCTAATTTTCTTAACTAAATTAACTAAATTATTTTCAAATCGACTGGATCTAAGCAAATGTTATGTAAGCCTCAGAAAATTTTTTCAATTCCTTAAAAAAAATACATTTTTAACAATATAAAATTGTATTTTTATATAAAATTATATTTTCATGTCCAAATTGAAATAGAGCTTTCAACATCCGTATACATGTATATAGAGTTGACAAAAGATCTCATCAGAACGCAAAGTTTTAGAAAAGCTAGTGCCTCTTAGCAGAGCTTTAACAAAAAAACCTATTAATATATATACTTTTCTCCTTAGCAATGAAACACGTGACTAAGTATATTCCTAACAAGCACTACAACGTTACTTATGTTATAAAAAAAATAATATAAAATTGTTGTATGATCGTAGACTTTATTAATTTAAAGTATAACCAAAACGAAAAGGACTAATTGAACGGGGCAAGACGAAATAAAACAATACTTGCTTTCGGTCGAACGTTATAAACAACCAGCTGATTTTTTATTAGAGATTCTGATTTTTATACACAAAAAGAGTTCTAAAACTGTAACTATGTAAAAGGATAGACACAAAATACAAAATTTATTGGAAAACAAAGAACAGTGGTGAGCAAAAAATAAATAACATGTTAAACATTTTAGGAATTTTAATTTTTTAATTTTTTTTTTTTTTTACTACATATACGTATTGGCAACATACAGATCCCAACATTCCGGCGGCGTTGAAAGTATCAGCTTTCAAGGGTTGACTAGAATAGCTAGCTTGTGAACTGGTCTTCGAAATAAACCTTTTGCAGTTTTTACATCAGCCACTCTGACTTTCCCATCTCTGCCAGGATATGTAGCTACAATACGACCAAGGACCCACTTTAAAGGCGAAACATTGTCTTCATGAATAATAACAAGTGTGTTTTGTTGTATGTTTAGTTCTGGTGATGACCATCGACTCTTTTGTATCATATCATTTCAATAATCTGTAGACCATTTTTTCCAAAACTGTTGTTTGATTGCAGTAATACGTTTCCATCTCTGTAAATGGTTAATTTCATTACTCTCAATGGTGGGTTCCGGTATTGAGTTTAATGGCCCGCCAATTAAGAAGTGACCTGGCGTTAATGCTTCAAAATCGTTTGGATCGCATGATTGAGAAGAGATTGGACGGGAATTCATGATAGCTTCAATTTCAATGAGCGTGGTAGAAAGCTCTTCATAATTCATTTTAGCATTAGTTAGAGTACGGTAGAGATAACCTTTGGCTGATTTCACGGCGGCCTCCCAAATGCCTCCAAAATGTGGCGCTCTGGGGGGAATAAAATTAAATTTAATAAAATTTTTACTACAAAAATCATTTATATTGTTTTGAAAAGACTTAGCCTGAAACAATTTTTTGAGATCATTGAGTTGTGCATTAGCCCCAATGAAATTTGTGGCGTTGTCACAAAAAATATTTGATGGCAAACCACGACGACCAATAAATCGTTTCAATGCTGCTATAAATGCGTCAGACGAAAGATCAGATACGGCTTCAATGTGAACCGCCTTGGTTACAAAACAGACGAAAATTGCTACGTAACATTTATAGGGTTGTTTTCCTCTTATCTTGAAATAGGTGAATATAGGCCCACAAAAATCAACACCACATCTGTCAAATGGCCTGGAAGGGGTCACACGTTCAGCTGGTAAATCTCCCATAATTTGTTGCAGAAGCTTTGGTTTGTAGTGTATGCAACTAGTGCAGGAACGAACAGTTTTTCTAGCAACATCTTTAGCACCTATTACCCAAAAGTTTTGTCTAATAAAAGCTAAAAGAGCTTTTGGACCAGCATGAAAATTTTTGACGTGAAGTTCATGTACTAGAACTTTAACAAAATGGCAATCTTTTGGCAGCAAAAACGGATGTTTACGATTTTCAGGAATGTCTGCGTTATGCAGCCGCCCTCCAACTCGAATTAGTGGAAACCCGTTTACATTTTGTACGAAGAGACTTAATGTTTTAAGAGAGCTTTTCAATTGATGACCTTTGCTCAAACGTTCAAATTCTTCTGAAAAATAATGTTGTTGAATTGTCCACACAGCACATTGTACAGCACGTTGGAGTTCTTTTGTTGTTATTTGACAACTTTTGTTTTTGCAATGAAATCTAAATAACCAGCATATTACACGAAGAATTCTGTTGTATGAGCTTGTACGATTTATTAAGTTTAAAACTGGGTTTTCAATTGTATGACACTTTAATACTGTTTTTCGAATAGCTGAATCGACAATTTTATCTTTAGCTGGTAAATGAGTTCGTGGCCAACTTTCTGGGCTTTGCTTTAGAAAAACTGGGCCGGAATACCATATTGATGATGACAACTCCATCACTGAACATCCACGTGACAGAATGTCTGCTGGGTTATTTGAAGTTGGCACATGACGCCATGAGCATTGCGAAGTTTCTTCCTGAATATCAGATATTCTATTTCCAACAAAGGTTACGAGTGTAGAAGAATGTTTGTTTAACCACTGCAGTACGACTGTTGAATCTGACCACAAAAAGGTTTTCGGGTGAAACTTTTCAAAAACTGGTGAGATTTTAGAGTAAAGTTTTGAGAGTAGGTGAGCGCCGCACAATTCTAATTGTGGCATAGACTTCTTTTTTGTAGGTGCAACACGGCATTTAGATGTTATGAGCTGGACAACAATTTCACCCTTTTCATTTGTTGAACGTGCATAAAAGCAACATCCGTACGCTCGTATTGATGCGTCACAAAATCCATGTAACTGTAGTGAAACTAAATTTGGTTGTAAAACAAATCGTGGTACTTTCAGTAAATGTAAATTGTTTAAGTTTTCGATAAAGTTTAAAAATGATGTTTTGGTTTTTTCAGGTACTTCTGAATCCCAATCGACTTTTGTTATCCAAAGATCTTGCAATAAGACTCTCGGTTGAATAACGATTGGATAAACCAAACCCATTGGATCGAAAATTGATGAAACCAACGACAAAATGGAACGTTTTGTAACAACGGCATATTGTTTTTTAGGTTGAAAAGTAAAAACAAAATGATCAGTGTTTGGATTCCAAGTAATGCCAAGCGCACTCGTGATAGCTTCATCGATGATATTCATATTTTTAACTTGATTATCATGTAACTGCAATGAAGAATTGTTTGATTTAAATTTAGTTAGTTCAAACCCACCTTGTTTTAATAATGTAGTTGTTTCTTCTTTAATTTGAAAAATGGTATCTAAATCGTTGGCACCTGTTAACATATCATCAACATAGAATTGTGTCTTTATGGTATTTGAACCAAGTTGGTAGATATTTTGATATCGGTCGGCAAGAAAATGCAACACCGTTAGCTATACACTCTTTTTACTTAATTTTGCTTTTGTTTTCTCACGAAAAAATGAATAATTTTTACAAAAATCTTTTTTGGTTTTTTAGTTTTTTGTTATGTTTTTTTTTTTTGCAAATAAATAAATTTAACTTTGATAGTTTTGTTTACTGTTCCCCACAAGGGATGCCAAAAATGTATGATCGTAGACTTTATTAATTTAAAGTATAACCAAAACGAAAAGGACTAATTGAACGGGGCAAGACGAAATAAAACAATGCTTGCTTTCGGTCGAACGTTATAAACAACTAGCTGATTTTTTATTAGAGATTCTGATTTTTATACACAAAAAGAGTTCTAAAACTGTAACTATGTAAAAGGATAGACACAAAATACAAAATTTATTGGAAAACAAAGAACAGTGGTGAGCAAAAAATAAATAACATGTTAAACATTTTAGGAATTTTAATTTTTTAATTTTTTTTTTTTTTTACTACATATACGTATTGGCAACATACAGATCCCAACAATTGTTTTAAATTCGAAAATTGTATTTTCTATAAAACATTTTTATTTAAAATTCTATGAAATAATTTATAAAAACTAAAATATAACATGAAATTTTGTTTCAAATTTGATTTATCAAAAATTTTTGATGAAGTATAGGTAGGAACTTCAGTAGAATTAAGTTATTTGGTCAAAAATACATATTAAAGAATTTGCTTGTCGGTGAGGACTTGTCAGGAATATGCGTGATGTTTATTTATTTTCTAATAGATAACCTCTTTAAATCTAAAGCTTAAACCAGGTAGTGAAAGGGCCAAGGAACAGTAGCAGCTCTATCAAATTTTGTTTGTGAATTTCGCAAAAATTAGTCATAACATATTTTAAAAAATTTGTTATTGAATTTTTTTAAAGGCAGCTCTTGTTTATTTAGGCATTTTTTTTTATTCTGTCATATAAAAAAAAATAAAAACCAACTTTTTCGGTAAAACACTATCTACACTGCGTTTTTAAGGGTTTACTTCCATTGAGCACGTCTGACATTTTCTTTTGAAAGAGACGTCAGATTCCTCTGATTATTAAGCATGATACTTTAAAAAATCTTAGGATGCTTAAAATTTTTCTAAACAAACTCTTTAGAATCCAATGCAATAGACTTAACTTGATATCTCAGCAAAAAGCAGCGCTTTGTGTTCTTGTTGATGAAAGAAATATATTTATTTTGCATTAAACGATTAATCGACCCGAACCCGACCGTTTAACCGGCAGGATCGAATAATTGGAAACACTACTTGAGACTGATATGATACACAATACAACATTTAATAAACACAGCAAATGAAGTTTTAAAGTTGTATCAGATTTTTAAATTAAAATTACCAACAACAATTTTACACATTTGTAAAGAAATACACGATACAACAGATACAACCCGTTGTGAGTTAAATTTTAAGGGCTGATGTTGAATGTGAACCACACCTAAACGTCAAATTTTTTTCTGAATGTCATACGACATTTCTCAATTTCAGACTAACTCAATTTGAACCATGGAAAGATACACAATCCAGCAACGCGTTAAATTTATTCAGACTTATTATGAAAATGGGCGTTCAAATCAAAATCGTCCAAATGTGCGTACAATTGGAAAAATCGTGCAAAAATTTGAGCAAACCGAGTCTGTAGGAGATGTGAAAACACCAGTGCATGCTCGTACAGCTCGTACTGCAGAAAATATTGCAGCTGTTTGCGACAGTGTGGCTAAAGAGTCGTCCACCTCAACTCGTCGTCGTGCCCAACAATTGCACCTCTCACGCTCGTCGTTGTAAACATTATGCATTAAGACTTGCATTTACACGCTTACAAGGTGCAATTGACTAAAGAACTAAAGCCTCTTAACCATTCCAAACGTCGTCAATGTTCAGAATGGTGGCAAGAAATGGCAATAGTGGATGATTAATTTTCGAAGAATATCATCTGCAGTGATGAGGCACATTTTCACCTCAGTGGATTCGTCAACAAGCAGAATTGCCGCATTTGGGCGAATGATAATCCAAGAGTGATTGTCGAAAAACCAATACACCCACAAAGAGTGACTGTTTGGTGCGGCTTATGGGCTGGCGGCATCATCGGGCCGTATTTTTTCCAAAATGAGGCCGGTCAGGTAGTTTATGTGAATGGTGTTCGCTATCGTGAGATGATAACGAACTTTTTATGGTCCAAATTAGAAGATATGGATGTGCACGATATGTGGTTTCAACAGGACGGTGCCACTTGCCACACATCTAACGAAACAATGGCTGGCCGTGTTATCTCACGTGGTGGCGATGACAATTGGCCGCCAAGGTCATGTGATTTGATCCCGTTGGACTTCTTTCTTTGGGGTTATTTGAAAGAAAAGGTGTACACACTCACCAAAAAAAGTCTGTAATGGCAACTGAAAATTTTGCTGTTACTACGGGAAACTCTGCTAATTTGAGCCCAGCGGTATTTTTTGCTAATCTTAGCAACACATGTCTGCTGACGTGTAGTACAATGAAATTAGTAGACAAATTAGTAGCCGCTACTAAATTTTAGTAGACTTTTTGTAAAGTGGAATTTAAAATCTGTTTGCTAACATCAGCAAAAAAAACTACTAAATACTAATAATATAAGTACAAAGTTTTAGATTAATTTTTTTTATCGAGCATCAAAAATTTTGATTATATTTTTTAAAAAATATTTTATACAAAATGAAAAAAAAAATCAAAGGCTTATAAATCTTAAAAATTGTTAAAACATAAACGAATTTATTATTTTGTTTTAATTTGGTAATTTCCTTTTTGAAAAATATTTTAGTCAATTTTTTTTTTACTTTTTAGGACAAATTTTAATTGTTTTTAGGGCTGATTTTTAGAACTAAAAAACCCTTTTTAGTGCTATTTTAAGTGGATGACCTATTTTCAGACATGAGTCGGTATCTTCGATTTTGATCCTTTTTTAATCCTATGTAACATTTTTGGGCAATTTAAGTTTGTATATAAAGTTTTAATTATTAGAAATACCATTTCCTTCAATATCGACTTTTTTAAAATTAGTAATTTTTTTTTTTGGTAATTTTAGCAAATCGGTTTTCAAAAATTTGTAAAATGATTTCTGAAATTAGCAACGAAAATTTGTAAATATTCTGTGAAAATTCTGTAATTTGTAAAATGTAAATAGCAAAAAGATTTGCTAAATAATAATTTTTTTACTAAAAATCAGTACAAAAATAATAAAGTGGGATTGAAAACCGTTTACAAATTTGTCTACTAACTTTTTTTTATGAGTGTACGTCGATAAACCAGCAACAATTCAAGAGCTAAAGGATGAGATAATTCGGCACATTAACGGCATAGAACCTCAATTATGCCTCAGCGTCATCGAAAATTTGGACCATCGGATGGAGGTGTGCCGCCGAAGTCGCGGCGGCCATTTGGCCGATATTTTGTTTCATACATAATTGAACCATACCATATTATCATAATAAAAAGAAATAACAATAATTTCCTAAATAATTTGTGTTTTATTCAAAATCAACATCATCCCTTAAAATTTAACCACCCTTTATATATAAAAGTTTATTAAATATGACGCATTTTTGTATGTTATTATGTACTGTGAGCGTCAGTCAAATTTCAAGTTTGCTAATTAGTTTTATCGTTTAATTGAATATTTTATGATTAGCCAATTATTGCATTATATTCCATTTTTTTGTCACGGAAATTATGGAAAAAAATCAGTGTTATATTTTTTTAATTTTAAATTTTGAGATTTTAAACAATTTAAAATAAAACTAAACTAATATTACCCACAAAGCAAAATATTATCCGCGATGTGGCAACTCTGCTATGTATAAATGTGGGTGTGTGTGTAAGTGTGTGAGATCTTACCAAAACCCTGTGCACATGTTTCAAAAAGTTTACATTCATACAAGTATACATTTATATTGCATAAATATTATGTTTTACCTGAGGCGATATTCTACGACTGAATGAATGGATGAAAATGTACGTTTGGAATAAAGCTTTATACTATTAAATTTTTGCCAGGGAATCACCACATGTGACATCATCTCGTTCATTGTTGGTTTTTGTTTTTTTCTAATTTTTATACCCTTCACCATAGGTGGAAGGGTATATATAAGTTTGTCATTCCGTTTGTAATTTCTACAATATTGATCTTAGACCCTATAAAGTATATATATTCTGGGTCCTTATGAAGAGCGAAGTTGATTTAACGATGTCCGTCTGTCCGTCTGTCCGTCTGTGTGTTGAAATGGGTTTTCCGAAGAACCCAGACATGATGAGGACTTGATTATTTTTTATTTCTGTTACATGTGATCCATTTCTGTTTGCTATTAAAAATCAGACAGATCGGTTAATAAATGGCTGAGATATTAGCAAAAAACCAGGACTACCTCTAATTTTTCCAGTAAAATCCCTTTGTTTAATATGTATGTAGAATTTTGAGCATAACAACACATCCATGTGTTAAAATTCTTTTCTTTCATCTCCACCTTTTATACACAAACAACACACATACAAAGATTTGTCATTTAAATAAAAACCAAACAAATCTCTAATTAACGAAGACTTTTATATATGTACCTCTATTGACGATGATTTTGTGTGAGCTTCAATAGCTCAGTTGTCTAGACGCTGTGTCACAAATACTTTTTTTTTTCTCTAAGGCCGTGGGGTTCGAGGTTCAAATCTCGATGAGGTCAATTCACTTTTTTTTTGTACATTTTTTTTTTATTATTTTCTTAAGACTTTTTTTTTGCTTATTTTTGTTTTTTTTTTAACATTTAATAATTAATTTATATAAAATTTTATATTAATAATTAAATAATCCATAAATAGGCTAAAAACATCAACATTTTTATAAAAACCCTCTGATACAAACAAAATACAAACGTTTTTATACCTTTCACCACAGGTGGAAGGGTCGCGGGTTCGTTAAGATTTTTTTTTGTTTATTTTTTGTTTTTTTTTTTTACATTTAATAATTAATTTAAATAAAATTTTATATTAATAATTAAATAATCCATAAATAGGCTAAAAACATCAAAATTTGTATAAAAACCCTCTGATACAAACAAAATACAAACGGTTTTATTTCTATTTTTTGCTCCGATTTAAAAGAATTTATAAAAAGATTTTTAAACCATTTTATTTCTCACATATTAAGAAAATTTTATACATAATTTACCTTTGAGTGCAACTATTTTAGGTCATAACTTATAATAATTTATAAAAAAAATTATAAACTATTTTCCTTCAAATTTTTAAAATTAAGCTAAAGAAATTACAAATATTTCTAATAAAAAAGCGAAATAAAATCCTAAATGCAAATTTGCCAGCTAAATCAAACTATTTTGTAGAAATAAAACACATGCAGTTCTAGTGATTTCTTTTAACGATTTGTTGAAATTCTTTTCTTTCACCTCTTAACCTTTTATACACAAACAACAAACACTATTCTAGAGCTGTATTATGACCTATGGATACGTCTTATATAGCAAAAGATCGAAAATCTTTAGTATAACATATTTGCTGAAAAACTCGGAAATATCGGTTCAGATACAAAAAAGTTATGCCCAAAACACACATAAATCTGTCCATTTCATATATGTCCATATATAAACTTCAGTTTTTTCCCAACCATGGTGAAGGGTATATAAGATTCGGCATAGCCGAATTTAGCCGCTCTTATTTGTTTTCTTTCTTATTGCTACACTCATACATACATAGGACAAACTAAATACAATTCATTTTGTATCGGCATCAGTTTAAAGTAAATTGTTCAAGTGAAAAATCCGTTTGTAAAGTCCTTTTTTGGCGAATCCTTATTGGGTTCTTAGTTTTATTGGCATGTATTTCTATTACGTAAAGCCTAAAAATAATTTTTAGAGTTTTATTGGTGAAGTGTGTGATTATTTGAATATAAAAATTATACTTGTCTTACGCAATTTGTAGATTCACAAAGAAAAAAAATATAATCAAGCCGAAACAATATTAAATTAATTGGAAACAGCTTTGAAACGAATATTCTCACAAAGTTGTCATATTTATTTTAAGATCAAAAATGTATAAAAAATCTAGTTTTTTGAAGATTTAATTGTACATAAAAAAGAATATATAGTTAGTTTTAACTGATAAAAAAAACAACAGGCAAATGTAATAAAAACAACATGCAAGTGTAAAACAATTAAAAGTAATAACCTGGTAATTTTTTCTAAAAAAAAACTACAAATATAAACTACTATCAATATCAACTACAAATAGAGTTAAAAACAACTATAAATAAGGTTAAAAATAACTATAAAGTTAGTTTAAAAGAACCACAAATGTAATTAAAAAAATTTTTTTAACAACTATTAATGTTTAACTACATTAATAGTTGTTAAAACAACTACAAATATAGTTAAAAAATAACTATAAATTTAGTTAAAAAAACAACTAATGTAGTTTAAAAGTAACAATAAATGTAGTTAAAAACAACTATGTATAAAGGCAGCTAAATTATTTCATATTTTAATATTTCACATTGTCAAGTGAAAAAATGCTGAAAAAATTAAAATTATTGAAAAATGTTCAAATTTCAAATTCATTTTAAAAAATTTAAAATTTTTTTTAATTATTTGTTTTGATAATTTCTCAACACGCTGCATACTTACACAAAGTTTTATACATACTCCCAAATAGTTCGTAATTTTAATTAACTGAAAATGTGATTAAAAATAAATGAAAAATCACTTAGAACTCCGCGTATTAATTTTCATTTATTTTTAATAAATTTATAAATTAAAAAATAAATGATTTTACATTCATTTTAACTTTTAACAATCTAACCACAAACCCGTAAAAACAAATGATATTTACTTTATATATTTTATTTTTTTTAACTGTTAACTAATTAACTACAAAATCCGTAAAAATAAGTTATATTTCGTTTACTTCGTTTCTTTTGATGCCATTAAATTAATTACAATGCCTGTATAAATAAACAAATTTTCCTTTACTTTGTTGATTTTAACTAAGGGCCAATTAATTAAAAAATAAAATTAAAACAATATTTTTAAACAAAACATTTCAAATAAAAATATTAATTTAATATTGTAAAAGAAAAACCATATTTATATGTAACTTCTTTTTTAAATTATTAGCCATAAAATGTTAAAAAATATATTTCTTTTTATTTCAACTATTTAATCATTTAAAAACAAATAACTTTTTAATGGATAACTTTTAAAATAATTTACAGTAAGTTACTGTAAAAGTATTTTGAGTGCATAAGTCTTACCGGATGGATCTTAAATTTAGCGTTTTAAAGTGGAATAATTAAACTAAGGCTATGCAAATAGAAAACCTCAACAAGCTGGTTTTCAATTAGCGATTTTTAAGATTTTAATTTTTTAAAAACAATTTTGATAATTTCAGTTATTGCATTTAGATTAATTCATTTATTGAAAACTATTTTCATTAAACTTTCGCATTGGTTAAAAATAATAAATTATACTTCAAAAATTTTTTTCGTAAATTTCTGTTGAAGTCTTAAATCATGAATTTTTTGCAAAACAGTATGAAGTAAAAGTCATGTTAGAGCATATTTTTGCATTGTTTGCTTTTAAGGGCATTTTTTTGTTTTAATCTGAAGAGATTGATAATGACTCTCGATTGCACTGATTTTAATACCCGCAATCCCACCACTAGCGCACCCTTTGATCAGCGACTGATGTTGTAAATTGTAATTTATAATGCAGGGTTTTATACTGAAGAGTTAACTTAGCTGTTAAACAAACGAAAATATGACAAAGTATAAAAATAACAAAAATTTTTGGGTTAACTAATAGTTAACTCAAAAACTTCAACAGATGTATATGTATTTTTTTTTTTTTATGTTTTGCAACATTTAATGAAATAGCTTTTACTGTTGACTAGCATATTCCACAGCCTAAACATAATAGCACAGACAACAACCTTCAAAAAAAAAAACCAAAAAGCTTTTGTATATGTTATACAGTAAAAACGAATTGAAATCACAATATCTTGAATATAAAATTAAAAATTTTCTTAAAGGCATTGGATGCTTTTTAGAACCGACCCAACAATTAACAACAGATATGATTAATAAAAGAGCAGAATAACCTTTTGCCCCAATTTCTGACCGCTCTTTAATGCCTCCTAAGAGAACTAAGAATATTATAAGTACCCTAGTAAAATTGTTTTTATATAGTCATATGTGGTCTCATCTAACAATATACACTGAAAGCTCCACTGACGCATAGCTACTGCAGCAGGAGGGAGGGAGGGATGGAGGGATGGCGAAAGGGATGGAGGGAGGTAGGTAGGGAGGGATGGTGGGTGGGTGGGAGATAGGAAGGGAGGGAGTGAGGGTGGGTGGGAGGTAGAGTGGGAGGACGGGCTGGGAGGGAGGGTTCATGGTTAGAACCTAATTAGAAACCAATAACTTGATTCTAACAACCATACCCGAATGCAGAAAGCATAATATAGTAGCAGTGATCATGCAACCATATTTTTTCTTTGGGTGTGTGAATGGGTAAGTGATAAATAAAGATTTTTTTATTGATGATTGTTAAGGGTAAGGTTATTTTTGTTATTGCAGTGTCGGTATTTTGATGATAACGCTATTTTCCATGCACACCGATATATTTAACCCCATCATGATCAGACTTTTGGATGATAGATATATGTATGTGCAGAGAATGTATTTTTGAATCTTGTTACTTCACAGCGGCCCCTTGCAGAAATGTCTGTAACTAACACAAACATTTTTACATAATGAACCACAGATGGTTTGAAATTAATTCCAAAGCGGAATTTTCTCCTCCTTGACGGCCTGCCAAAATCCCTGGAGCTGGGAAGTTAAAATTTGGTACATAGATTCCTCATCCAATGTAAATGTGCAATTATGCACACGTGCAGATTTGCAAATGTGCAAATTTTCATATATGGAAATCCGTAAAAGTGCAAATGTACAAAAGTGCACAAGTGCACAAAATTTGTAAATTTTCAAATGTGAAAGTGTGCAAATTTGCAAAAGTGGAAATGTGCATATGGGCAAAGTTGCAAAAGTGCAAATGTAGAAATTTGCAAAAGTGCAAACGTGCAATAGTGCAAACGTGCAATAGTGCAAATGTGGAAATTTACAAAGTGAAAACGCGCAAAAGTGCACAAAATTTGTTAATGTGCAAATGTGAGTGTGCAAATTTGCAAAAGTGCAAATGTGGAAACCTGCAATAGTGCAAATGTCCAAATTTACAAAAGCGCACATGTGCAAATTTACAAAGGTGCAAATGAGGAAATGTGCAAAAGTGCAAATGTGCAAAAATGCAGATAATTTGTAAATGTACAAATGTGAATGTGTGCAAATTTGCAAAAGTGCAAATGTGTATATGTGCAATTTCGGAAAAGTCATATGTGCAAATTTGCAAAAGTGCAAATATTCAAATGTGTGTGTGCATATGTAGAAATGCGAAAATGTACACATTTGCAGAAGTGAAAATTTTATTGTTTGATGGTTTTATGGATTCCAGATGTACAAATTTGCAAAAGTGCAAATGTGAAAATTTGCAAAAGTGCATATATGCAAAAGTGAAAATTTAATTTGATAGATTGATGCATCGATGGTTTGATGGTAATGTAAATATGCACATGTGCAAATCTGCAAATATGTAAATATTTATTTTTTTATTTCATTCAACATCGCCCAGCCCAAATCTCAGGAGGTAAGACGCTGAAATTTTGTATGTAGTTTCCCCTCGCGGCGTAGATATTCGCTAAGACGAGGTTCTTGGCAAACGGGGAAAACTTCCCTTTTACGGCCAGCCCAAACCCCTATAGCTAGAAACCGGAAATTTTAAATATGGTTTTCTTGGAATATGTGCTAACTCATCGATAAAATCTCCCCCTTAACAGCCTGAACAAACCGTTGGACCTAGGAAGTTGAAATCCAACGGTGAGGGGCAGAAAAGGGAAAAATTCTCACCCTTGACGTCCTTTCACTGGAGCTGGGAAGTTGAAATTTGGTGCATAGGTTCCTTCTCCGGTGTAGACATTCGACCTAGGTCGAATTTTTGTAAATGTCTAAGGAGAGGGGCAAAAAGGTGAACAGTCTGCCCCATAACGAGCTGCCCGATTTAGCTAGAAACCTGAAATTTTCCCAGGCGTTAACCCGGGCAATCAAGGCTGAATCAATGGTACTAAAAAGGTCCTGATTATATATAGCTGTATAACTATATATAATATTATATAATCATATATTATTGACTCAGCAAAAATGTGAAGAAATAATTATATTTAAAGCGAAAATATATATTTATATAAATTTTTATCACTTATATCCTATCAAAAATTTCTAGTTCTTGTTATCCCGAAATGATTTAGTATTTAAAAGTTTTGTAAAAAAAAATATTAATAAGGAAATAAAAATAAACTAAAAGCACAAAAAATTGATCTCACTAAAACCATTGACATAGGTCCACATATAATTATATAAAGTTACATCTTTTACCATGTCAAACCTACTCTAGATATGGAACTTTATATAACAATATATCAAATTTGCTCATATTGTATTATATATAATTATATTTTATGCAATATGAAAAAATATTTCTTATATTATAACATGTATTAAACCACATATAATTATATCTCATACCATATTAAAAAATATTTTTGATAATGCCCATGTATTATATCTCAAATATTAGATAGCATATATAATTATTAATGGTTCTGTATAACCCATATATAAGTACATATATATGGTTCTGTACAAGCCATAAATAAATATATACAGTCCAGTGTAACCCATATATAATTATGTTATATATGACAAAATATAAGGTAATTTAAAAAAAAAATTATGTAATATATAATACTAATGCATACTGACATATGTATTTATATATGATAATATATTATTAGATAAGGCCAAATATGATTCTATCTAAACTTTTTTACTCTGGTGTATAGGATTTTAAAGCACCTTGTTTTCATTTTTAATAAAAAAATTGGGTTAAAAATTTAGAAGACAAAGAATTTAATTTTTTAAAAGCGCGTAACTTTAAACTATCATCTTTAAAATTCTAAAAAGATTTTTTAAATAGTTACGAAATGTGGGGGTTAAAAGGTTAAAAATAAGGGAAACCTTTAAATTGATCCTACAATAATAGTTTTATTTAAAACTGGGAATAAGGTAGAGTTGTACAAATATAGAGTATTTAATATTTTACTACTATAGACCAAGTTGCTTTAAAACTCCGTACTTTTGTGTAGTATTTTCTTGTCAACTCTTGATTTCATACAAATTTGTATATTATATGTTTTTTTTTATTTATCGCTCAAATTAAAAAAAAAAAAAATATTTGGATCTTTTTCTATTTGAAATAATTTTTTTTTTTTTTTTTTAATATTTTTATATGTAAGTGTCCCAATACGGATACTCTTTGGTGATAAGAATTTAGGAAGTTTATAAGACATTTCGGATAAAATTTAAAAAAAAGGCTTATTCTCAAGCCTGGTTAGATAATTTTTTAGCAGAAGTATTTTACAGAAAACATTCTGTATATTTTTTAACTGATCGGTGAAATTTTATTTTATATAAAATAAAACAATTTCAAAAAACTAAAAACTTCTTTTATTTTCAAATGTTTAAATTAAATTATTTAAATTAAATTCAAGTACATGCTTATATGTTTTTTTCTTTAGTTTAACTAACCCCTTGTCTTCACATTCAATATAATATGCCATGAAATTTGAAAATTACACACAAAAGAACAACGAAAATAATTTTATTGCTGCTTTTTTTTTTGTGTAATTCTCAAATATCATGGCAAATTTTATTGCAGGTGTCAAAGATCATATACAAAACAAAAAGCGTTCGCAAAGATAACAATACGACTTAGGCCCATTATTATAACTTGCCGATAGCTAAAGTTAGGATGTTAACGGACAGATTATTAGTTTTTCGTTATTATAAGTATACTTTAACCTAAAAGTGACCGATAAGCTAAAGGTAAGTTCATCTTACCTTTAACTTTTAACGTAAGGTTTAAGCATTTGAAGCTGGCACATTTTATACTCTGCAGTGTAGTTGCCGTGTAGTTTTTTAACCGTATCTTTGATGTTTGGTTTATTTCTGTGTTCGGCGTCGACAATGTCAATTTTTTACAACAAACATTTTTATCTTTCACACAATTCGAAGAAATTTTGTGTTTCGTTTGTATTTTTTGTTTGTTGTAAGTAAATAAATAAAAAAACGTACGTCGTTGCCACTTCGTATTTTAAAGAACCATTTTAATTTGTCAAAAGTAATCGGTGTTTGCTCTGGTAATGCCATATTTTCAAAAAACTTAATTTTATTTTATAAGGAAGTTGTAATAACCAAAAAAAGTTAAAGGTCACTTTATTCCTCACATTATCTAAAGTTACCTTTAACTAACACGCACCTTAAAGGCAAGTTATAATATTGGCCCTTAATGTTATAAAAAAATGTATCGGTATTTTAAGGGTAAAGTTATTTTCTACTATTTCGGTAACGTTATTTTAGGGATAACGATTTTTTCAGTTACTTCGGTATCGGTATTTTAGCGATAACGGTATTTTCTATTATTTCGGTATCGGTATTTTAAGGATAACGATTTTTTCAGTTATTTCGGAAACGGTATTTTAGGGGTAACGATAGTCAGTTGAAAGGGTATTGAATCGATAACGGTATTTTAGCGATATTGCCTGCCAACCCTGAAATATACATAAAATATAAATTATTTGTTTTGTTTTTATGCTACACTCAAAAAAATGAACTAGAATGTAGAAAAATTAACTTATTTGGAGGAAAAATTGCAATGAAAACGGCGCCAAAGACACTTTTTACTAATATTTAATAAAATTTTCCTTGAAATTAAGAAACAAATTTTACTTAAAATTTGGTAAAAATTTATACATTTTAGAACAATTTTACTACTGTGAAGTAAATTTTTATTAAAAAACAGTAAAATTTCCTTCTAATTAGTTCATATATCATATAAAATTTTACTGTTAGTTAGGAAATGTTTCCTTGATTTTAAGAAAAATTTTATTTTATTTAAGTTTATTAGATAATTTTTTTTACTAAAAACTAGGACTAAACTCCCTAAATATAAGAAAATATTTTCTAACATCAAGTTAAATAGCACTTCTTTTAAGTTAAAATTATCCTGGAATTTGATAAAAATTTTCTAATAAATATGAAACTGTTTCTATGATGAAGGTAATATATTCTACCAGAAAATAAAAAAGTACTTATACTTAAAAAAAAGAATATTTTATTAAAATTTTTAAAATTCATCTGAACTAAGTTGCATGCACATTTTCCTTAGAAATAGTTCATCAGTTTCTAAAATCAAGTAAATATTTATTATTACATAGGAAAAAATTTATTACTTTTTGATTTTAATTGTCTGAACTAGTTTTCAGAAAACAATTCTTTAAAATTAGAAAGTGGTATACTTAAAAACTGAATTTGGAAATGGCTTTCTAAAATTTAGTTAATTTTACTACTCGCGAACAAAAAATTAACACACATTAAGTTCAAGTACTTTCTCGATTTAAGTTAGACACATTTTTTGAACTATATGGGAGTAAATTATGTCCTAATTTTTTTTTTTAACTAAATTTTATTTTATTACATTTTAGTATGCAAATTTCTTAAAACTAAGATGTTTTTTCTTAAAATTAGTACATTTTTACTAAATTTACTTGTTTTTTTCCTAAAATCAAGAAAAACATGAACTATTTCTGAGTACATAAACTATTTAGTTTTTCCTCAAACTTAGAAATTTTTATTCTTTTTAAGAAAATTTGTCTAAGTTTTAATGAAATTTTACTTAATTTGAGGACAATTTATAAACTATTTTGAAGGAAATTTTTGACTACATTTTAGTTCATGTCTTTTTTTTTGAGTGTATACTAATATTTTGCTAAATTGTAACTAAAATATTTCTAAAATTTATTTAAAATGTTTTTAGCTTACTGTTTTCATTCATATATATTTTTTTTTATCATATTTTTAGCAAATTTAGCTAAAATTTCTACTGACTTTTATTTTGTTTTAGTGAACTTTAAGTTTATTTACTTAATACAAATATTTACCAGTACATACACATGATTGATGACAGAAGGAGGTGTGTCGATTGCGTGTTAACAATATCAACACACTTGAATTTTTGTATTTAAATATTTTTTTTTATTTTTTTAGATCAAGTTTAATATAGAAATTATAATTTAAAGAAACTGTAATATACGAGTATTTGCTGCAGAGACGAATTTCAAATACCTTATTTAAAATTAATATTTTCGATTAAACGAAAAATTTATGATTTTAAATAAAGACGTCCAGAATTACAATTTTCACCAGAAGCTAATAATTTAAATATTTATATTGAGCGCCCGGGTAGGCTAGTTGGTAGCGTGCTAGCTTATCAGAGGCTCTGGTCTGTTTTCGCTACAACGAGCCGAAGGCCTTTGTTGCTAGTGCTCGGTTAGGGTATTAACATATAATTTGTAATTATATGATTAATAAATAAAATAAATAAATAAATAAATAAATAAATAAATAAATAAATAAATAAATAAATATATAAATAAATGAATATATAAATAAATAAATAAATAAATAAATAAATAAATAAAGAAATAAATAAATAAGTAAATAAAAAAATAAATATATAAATAAATAAATAAATATATATATAAATAAATAAATAAATAAATAAATAAATAAATAAATAAAGAAATAAATAAATAAATAAATAAATAAATAAATAAATAAATAAATAAATAAATAAATAAATATTTATACTGCTATAGTTTTATAGGCAAATTTTTGTTTAAATTATTACGATTTTAATGTATTTTTATAAATTTGTTGAGTCCTGAACAAATAGAATAGCAAACTAAATGTGATAACTACCTTAAATATTTTGCTGTTGTTTTTAATATGAGTTTGTATATTTGAAATTAAATGGCATAAATGGAGCTTTTAGCATATGATAAGAAAAAGAAGGCAAACGCACCAGTTTTTTTGTCGTACTAGCTAAACTAGTTATTAATGTTTTTATAATGAGTTCTATAATAAGTATAAAATTTACAGTAAAAATACATAACATAGTTTGGATTCAAATGAAATATGCTAATATAATACCTTTATTTAAAATAATATCGTTACTGACCGATTCAATCAATTATTCAACAAAGCACAGCTCAAACCGCTGAAACTGGGAAGTAAACATTTCGTATATTGGTTCCTTATCTGGGGCGTAAGCATCCGCTTAGACCGGTTTCTTGCAAATTTCTACGGGTAGGGACAACAAGAGGAATGTCTCCCACTTGACGACTTACCCCAAAGCCTTTGGCTAGAAATCTCAAATTTCAAGCATGTGTTACCTGTGCTTCCTCTATGATAAGTAAGATTTCTTCTTTTTGTCCATCCAAAAAAGGGTAAAATCTCACCCTTGACGGTTCCACAAACCTCTTTGGCTAGGAACCGAAAATTAAAAATATTTGTTCCCACTTGTCGATCCAACTTGTCGATCCAACTCTTAAGCAAAAAACCTAAAATTTGAATTATGTGTTGGAATACCACTGATAAGACGTGATTTTTTGACACATAATGGCCAAAAAGAGGGAAAGTCTTCCACTTGACGGCCTGTCCAAACCTCTTTGGCTTGAAATTTTCGCCAGGAACGTGGAAAAAATGTAGGTTTAGTGGAGGAAACTCAGGAAAATCGAACGAAATGAAATGAAACAGGGAATAAGTGGATTTGAAATGCAAGACAGAGGAACGAGTGGATTTGAAATACAAGATAGTGGTACGAAATGTAATGAAACGGCGAACTAATGGAATTGAAACACTGGACAAGGGAAACAAACTGGAAAGGAATGGGGAACAATTGGAATTGAAACACTAGACAGAGGGAAGGAAATGTAATAAAACGGGGAACTAGTGGAATTGAAACACTAGACAGGCGAACGATTGGATTTAAAACTTAAGACAGCGGCACGGAGTGCACCGGGGTACGAATGGAATTAAAACACTGGACAAAGAAAATCAAATGCAAAGGAACGGGGAACGGGGAACGAGTGAAATTGAAACTAGGCAAGGGGAAGGCAATGCAGTGAACCGAGTGCAAATGAAATTGAAGGGAAACAAGTGGAAATGAAATAGTAGACTGGAAAAACGAAATAAAATGAAATGGGTAACGAGTGATATTAAATTTGTTAACCCATAGAACAAAAAGAAGTGAAGCGAGCCTTGATTTTAGTGATATTTATAGATTTAAACATACATATGTTTTTTTTAAATTTCTAAATATTTTCTCCATTTTAACATTTTTCGAAAATATTATCTGTCAATGGCAAATTTTTTCTTATTTTTAATTAAATTTATGAAATTTCAATAACAAACTGGGATTTATATATAAAAAAAAGTATTTCTGCCCAAGCCGCAAAAGGAATTTTTAAATTTGGCATGTAAGTTCCTCCTCCGGGAAGGAACAAAAAGGGAAAAAGCCTCCTTCCTTACGGAAACCTACGGCTAGAAATCTTACATTAGAAATATTTATGTGTTCCCTGAAGTATGGGTACATTTGAAGGTATGATTTTAAAATTCCCAATAAAAGGGTAGAAAAAAAGTATGCCCTTAATCACACATTCCAAGCCGCTAGAATTAGGACCTTGAAATTTAGCATGTAGGCTGCTACTTCGGTAAAGTCATTCACAAATACGGGGCTGATTAAAATTACTATGGGAAGGACCAAATAGGAGAAAAGTCCCCGTCTGCAACTTCTGTCAGAAATCTTAAATATAAATATGTTTTCCCGTAGGTATGGGCTAATTCACTGATAAGGTGTGGTTTGGAATATCCAATAAGAAGGTGATTAAAATGAGATTCAAGTGGGAAAAGTATCCCCTTAATCACTTACCCCAATCACCGGAGCTGGAAAATTTTTGTGAAAATTTCTTTTCTATTATTGTCCTGCCCATAAATGTTTGGCATTATATCCGACATTTTCTATATGTGTTTATTTGGATATGGGCTTATCCTCCGAAGTGATACTTTTCGAAATTTCTAATTATAGCGTGGTCAAAATGGAATGGGGAAAGTACCCCTTAAATGACCTGTACAAACCCTTTATGCCAGTAATCTGAATATTAATATTAAATGTGTAAATTTACACATTTAATATGTGTAAATTTACATTTACTGCAAAAGGTTGGAAAAAATATTTAAGAATTTAATTCCTTAGGAAAATTAATAAAATTTTCGTAATAATATAATCCGATATTTAAAACTACCGCTAACGAAGTATCGGGCTTTAAAGTTAGTTAATAAATAAATTCAACAAAACTTAATACTTTGTAAATTTTTACATTTTAGAATGTTATAATTAATATTTAAAATATTTTATAAATTAGGTTGCGTTTACATTACGCTCAAAATCTAGTTTAATTGATTTCGAAATCCAATTCGTGCATAAAAGCATACGAAATTCACTTTAAACTAGATTTAAAGCGTAATCTATATGCGATCATAAAATTACACAAAATACAATTTAAAATAAATGAAATTTCATTTAAAAACCGGTCAGCTTTTATTTCATTTAAATCAAATTCTGCAGCCTCTAGTTTTGTGAAAACCTTCTTATGTAATTTTTAGCCATATTAAATGCATTTATCAATCTATTTAAAAATAATAAATTGTTTAATTAATTTGATTTATTTTTGTAAATATTTGGAGGTTGAAGGCTACACTCTAATTAATTTTTGTTGAAATTTACCCAACTTATAGTAGGAAACTGTACTCTTACTATAAGTTGGGTAAAATTACATTAAAAGTGCCTATAATTTAAATTCAATTTTAAAATTGAAGAGTGAATTCACTAAATTTGTGCGTAAAGAAACACGTTATTCCTGCAAATGTACACATATAATTCGTAAAAATCCTAAAAAAATGCGCATATTTTGTTGAAAATTAAACAGCCCAAAAATGTTTGTTTTGTAATGAAAACAATAAATTTATTGCTTAGTAATTCACAATAAAAACAATCAATTTATTTTTTAGAAACTAACAAAAAGAATAAGTACAATAATTTTTTTATTTAGTAATTCCAAATAATTGATTAATTTAAAAAAAAAACGAAAAATTTTCTTTTTTAATTTTGAAAATGTTTTAGATTTTTTTTTCAATTTCAATATGTCATAATTTTTTACCATTATTATATATTTACAAACTTTGTGCGTAAAATTTCTATTCAACAATTGTAATACATAGTGTCTAAAAATATTTCGTGAGTGTATTATTGTAAAGGGTCCGCCAAATAACTTTTTTTTTTTTGAAAATGCTATAAAAAAAACTACTGAATATTTTCTCAAATTTCTTTTTTATTTGAAAGTACAACCTTCCGATTAATAATGGAAAATAATTTCATTCAAATGGCTGCCTCGGCTGGCCATGCAGTAGCCTACACGATCGGTCCAATTTTTCAGCACATTATCGATTGTGTGCAGCTGTATTTCACCAATGGCTTCACGAATATTGTCCTTTAAAGCGTCAATTGTCTCTGGCTTGTCGGCGTAACACTTATCTTTGACGGCACCCCACAAATAATAGTCCAACGGTGTCAAATCGCTCCGAGGTGGCCAAACGACATCCGCTCTGCGGCTGATAATGCCATCTTCAAAAACAGGGCGCAAAACATCGAGTGTAGCTTCGGCTGTGTGGTACGTAGCGCCGTCCTGTTGAAACCAAATGTTGCCAATATCCTCCTCTTCAATTTTTGTGAACAAAAATTCGTTCAACATGGCCCGATTACGATCGCCATTGACTGTAACGGCCACTCCTTGCTCATTTTCGAAGAAAAATTGCCCAATTATGCTTTTGGACAAAAATCCGCACCAAACAGTGACTCGTTTTGGGTGCATCGGCTTTTCCATGTATGCGTGCGGGTTTTCTGTGCCCCAAATGCGACAATTTTGCTTGTTTACATACCCGCCAAGATCAAAATGAACTTCATCTAAAAAGATGACATTGAAAAGATGACATTCTGCAACATTACCATGATTTTTAAAGTGATGTCGCAATATTTCCCAGCGTTGTTAGAGCGTATACACAACCATATTCGTTCAGCGGAAGGATAAAACTAATTATCTGTCAAATCAGACATGAGCTAAGTGTTACCATTCACGAAATAAGTACTAGTTGAAAAAAAACGTTAGATGGCGGACCCTATATATGAAAGTGTGCGCAAAAAAGTTTTACGCATTTGGTGTTTATATTTACCGAATTTTCTTAATATTACATAAAACTTTACCCATTTTATAGTAGTTAATTTACAAGCATTTTTTAGAGTGTAGTTGTAAGTAAACAAATATACAAAAAAAAAATAATAATCTAATAAAAAACAAAAGAAAACTGTAATCAAACAGTATTTGTTTTTATTTTTAAATGTTGTTAAACGACTAACAAATCAGTAAAAATAAATGATTATGCGTTAAAAAAAATTGTATCTACCGATTCGATAAAAAAAATAAATATTTACTATTTTATTTGAAGTTGTTTTTGTGGAAAAGAATTTTTGGTTTTTAATTTGAAAACTGTACACACACACTTCAAACATATATTTTGTGAATGGCTTTATGTTCCTGTAATTCGAATTGAAATAAACTTTTACATTTTTTTTTTTTTTTTTTTGAAACTACAGCAAACTAAAATTTAATTTATAACAACTGTTACAGAAACAAATCACAAATTTCAATTTTGAGAGCAATTTTTTTTTTTAATTTTATATCAATTTAAAAAATAAATGAGACTAACAAAAATGGTAGTTAATCATTTTGAATAAATGTAAATTAAAGTTAAAATAAATATACATGTTTTTATTTCCTTTGTTTTTAACTTAACTGAAAACTTTTTTTTATTAAACTACATAAAACTCTGAGTGCCTCTGTGTACTAAATTTACAAATAAATTCGTTTCATTTTTCAACACTGATTTTTTATGTTTAAGTTACAACATGTTTTTTGTTTTGTGCTCTCTAACAATAATGTTAAAGCCTGCGCTTTAACGACCTTTAAAGAGTAGTTAAATCAAACCATAATGCTGACCTTGTTCACATTAAAATCACGAAATCCTAACATAAACCAACCATATCATAACAAAGGAACATTTAAATGCAAACCTTTGCAAAAAAATAGAAACCCTCAAACAATTCGTTAAACAAAACTGCTTCCTACTTAAAAACAAAACTTGAAATTTGAAACCAAAACTTGAAATAAAAACTACATACAACTTCTTAAAATAGTATACAAAAAAATCTTGAAAATTTCTTTCCTTTTTTTTAAAGTGTCTGTTTTTTTTCACCATTGCAATGATTTGAAATCTTCACAACATAAAAATTTATGTTGAAATTTTAGAAAATAAAAAACAAGTCTAACAGAACATATAATTTTGAAGCAAGCATTCAAAAGCATGCAAAATGAAAAAAAAAAAAAAAATATATAAATGCCAGTAATCAAAAGAGACCATTATTTTTGTTTTTAATGAAAATGAATAAGAAACAGATGAGGCCATAAAAGTACAAGTGTTGTAAGATTTAAATTTCCTAAAGGGAATTTGCGGGCCATTGATATGGCCTTAAACTTTTTCAGTTAACACTTAAAAAATATTTCTTTAATCACTGTATTTGTAATAACCCTATGGGAAATGAATCTGTCACAGGACATGTCATATGACTGGTTCATTGAAAGGTATCATCACATGAGCTTGTCTTTCGTAGGAGGGGGTGAATTGCGCTTTGTGACAAGTCACAACACTGACGCAGAACGACTTGTCTCAAAACTGAAACAAAATAACTTGTCTTAAGACTAACGCAATCAGACCAGTCACAGAACTGTCGCAGGGATCCCACCTAGGGATGTCCCTTAAAATAGATTTTCACGAAATTACTTAAAAATAGTAAAAATTAAAAAAAAAAACCGAGGAATTAAATGAAATGGTGACCGATCACGTGATAGGTTCTTTGGAGTCAATTAATTATTCCTACGGGAATAATTTTGAAAACATTATTAAAATGTATAAAAGAAAATAAAAAATCAATTAAAATTTAAGCAATACATTATTCAAAGTATTGTGCATCGTTAGTCACTACTTTTTCCCATCTTTCTGGTAGCATATGGATTCCACGCCAAAAGAACTGCTCCGGATTTGAGGTAAAGAATGAATCAAGCCAATTTTTTACAGCCTGTTTTTAATTGAAGCGTATTCCAGTAAGGCCGTTCTGCATCGTTGTAAAAAATGGTAGTCAGAAGGAGCAAGGTCTGGGCTTTAAGGCGGGTGAGCCAAAACTTCCCATCCACTATTTTCCAAATAGTTTTTGACCAGTCTTGCAACATGTGGCCGAGCGTTATCATGATGGAAGATTATGGCCTCGTGTCTGTTCAAATATTTTGCTCGTTCTTAGTTGATTGCTCTCTTCAAACGAATTGATTGTGTTCGGTAGAATCCGACCCGAATTCAACAGCTAATAATACAAAACACCATTCTGATCCCACCAAATACAGAGCATTACCTTGGCGCCTTGAATATTCGGCTTCGGCGTTGATTTGGCTGGTTGGCCGGGCTTTACATATGACTTTTTGCGCTTGGGGTTGTCGTAATGTATCCAGTTTTCATCACCAGTAACAATACGTTGCAAAAATTACTTCTTTTTGTAGCGTTCAAGCAGCATTTCCGACATGCTAGTTCAATTCATATGGGACCCAATTTCCTTGCTTTCGAATGAATCCCAATGCTTTTAAACATAGGGAAATGGTTTTTTGTGTGACTCCCAATGATAATGCAAGTTCTTCTTGCGTTTGACAACAATCTTCTTCAAGTAATGTTGCCAATTACTCATCTTCAAACTTTTTCGGCTGACCAGGCCGCTCTCTTTATCTTCTGTGTCGAAATCAGCACTTTTGAATCGCGCAAACCATAGTTCACAAGTTTTTTGAGTTGGTGCATGTTGACCGTAAGCTTCTAAAAACAATCGATAGCTTTCAGCAGCCCTTTTATTTAAATGAAAGAAGGTTATCCGACTTCACCGCAAAACATCTTTTTTAGACAAAAAATTCGGTATTATTATAGCGATTGAAAAAGTTTTTGTTTACACTTCGGCGTCTATCGAATACTGAATTATAATGACATATACAAAATACAATATTTGTTATTATTGACACAAACCGTATGTGATAGTTATGCCATCTGTTGTCCAAATCGACATTATTAATTGTATAAATGCTTTAATAATAAAAAAAAAACAACAATACAGGCGCAAAAACAGAAAAAAAATAAACTGACAAAATACAACAATGGAAAAATGTGACCTTTAGGGGTAAATGTTAAAATTTAAAAGTCTTATGTTTTAAAAGATTTTTTTTTTAAATTGTCTCCTAAAATTTCTAGTTTTAAAATTCCACCAAAAGTTTGAATAAAGTTTTTTACAATTTTGGTATATTTTAATTCATCAAAAGCACTAAAATTACTGGCAAAGTTTCTAAGTTTGTATCACTAATCAGCGCTTAGAGTAACATTTTTCCAACAAAAAATTTTAAAATAAGTTGATATAATTTTTATTTATTGTATTTTGGCTATTTTAAATTATTTTTATTACTGTTTGGAATTATGTCAATTCAAATTATTATAAGCAGATAATTAAATTTGTGTTTAGATCAATTAATTAATTGTGGACAGATTAGAAAAATTATAGTTTAATATAGCATATTTAAGCAAGCTGTGGCAATAAGTATCACCCTATAAGCAAGTGCTGCCACCATTTTTGCAACTGACACCGTATGTCAGTTTGTTGTTTAACAGTTATAAAGTAAGCACGAGCAATGAATCGCTATGCGCCTCAGGAATACGCGATAATTGTGACAACCCTACGGGAAATGGACCAGTCACAGAGTTAGTCACGTGACCGGAACTTTGTGACAGAAACCGGTCCTCGAGTTGGTTCTCTTATATGAAAGTAACCGGTAACTTTAACATGGGCTTGTCATAGGAGGTGGCAATTTCTACCTTTTAAGCTACTCGCGACATATCGCTGACCTCGTTTAGGGTACCATATCACTGCATTGGTGTAAGTAAAAGCGCAACAGAACAGGTTAGAATTATCTTACACATAACTATTCTCATGTTAGATACTACGTGATGTGTATCAGATCTAGTGCAAAATGAAACGTTACGTGACTGGCTCAAGTGTACATATCACAGGTCTAAGGACAAGTAATTAATAAAAAACTTGTTATATGTCAAAGAGCACAGTCATATTCACGCTAATGCCCCAGCACGAAGTTTAGCTCTTTGGCTGTCAATGTTTTCCCGACTTTTCCTTTAATTATTAAATTGTTGACTCTTATGCAATTTTTGTGATCGTTATATATTTATTTATCATGGAATCAACTTTACCAAATCATTCCAACAAAAAATCATGTACATATGTATGTATGTATATTTCACATATTAAATCATAAAACAAATTTTTCTATAGAAACAAAATTAATTTAATATAAATTATATTAAATCATATCCCACTTAATTCAATAAATTAATCATAGACTTGTGAAAAATATTTGTTCAAATTAATTCGGAAAATGGATTAATATAATTTAGAGAAATTAAGTCTAAGACCCTGTATTATAGTAACAACTTATTAGGATTTTTCACTTAAATGTTACTTAAGAAATTTTCAAACTGATAGCCATTTTGTCCATAATGGAGTAAAGCGAAAAATAATTTTTATATATTTAATGAATTTTCTAATAAAATTTTGACAATGTTAAAAGAAAAGAGTCGTCGATCGAAATTTTCAATAACAAATTTTGGATTTTTGGGGATAACATCCCCCCCTAAGTGTATCTTAATAAACTTTTAAGTGTTGTGATACCTATTAGTCAAGCGCGGGCTGCTTGATTTGCCTGTCTTTGATACTTCATCATGCACACTGGATTCATTTTGAATTAATGCAGTTATATGTCACTTCTTTTTGAACCAGATTAGTGTTATGTCATCATTTCTGCAGACACAAAGTGGGTTCTGTTTAAATCAGTTCAGTATTATGTCAGCTTTGCAACAGTCGCGGGATTGAGGTTTTCGCCACCGATTGACATTCTTTTATACACAGCAAAAATTGTTAAACCAGTTCCGTGTTCTGTCATTATTTCAACTATAACAGTCCTCATTTTTTTAGTCCACATTGTTGTTATGTGCATTTCTCTCTAGTTACATGATATATCCAGAAAGAACCAGTCAATGTTCTGCCACCATTTCAATATTTGGGACACTGGTAATTTTACAGCAATTACCACTTTTTCAGACACTGAATTATATTTTACATGAATTTTGTGACAGGTCCCTCATTTATCTATCACAGACTTATCACCTTGGATCAATCGACCCTTCATTTACCGTAGGGAACGTTTGCGTGCAATGGTAAGTCAACTAGACTCATTTCTATCTCAGCTGCCCCATCAATAAGCAAAATTATGGGATCTAGCAGATGGAAACTTTACGCATCGTTTATGAAGCACCCTCTCAAAGCCGCAGTGTAGTGTGAATTTACTTTTGAAAATGTGATTGGACCTTACAGTAATGCTGGAGCCGACAGTAACGCAATTACGGTGAATGGCGAGCTGACTAAACTTTTCTTACCGGAAGTTGACGACATGGATTTAAAGGACATGTGCTTCCAACAAGAAGGGCCAACGCGAGTAAATTAGCGTTTCGGTGATTTGTCTTGGCCAGACAGATCTGCGGATTTGCCCAAATTTGCTTCAACACCAACAGCGGCAATTTGTCGGACATAATTTTCAACAATTAATTGAAACAAAATTTATAAGTGCGAGTAAACACAAGCAGTTAAAAGCGCAATGAGTTTTTACTTGAAACAAAAGTTATAGCGAAAGAAAATCAGGTGATGGTTTTTGCCCACCTTGCACTACTTTACTGATATGTGCTGGATCTGTCTTCACCATTCACGGTGTAGGTTTTTCAGATCGGTCTTCTTTTTATCGGTTACAGGACAGCTCACAGTGTGGGCACTTTGACATCAGTCTTAGTTCATCAGTCACATAGTAGATACTTTCAGACCGATCCTGTTTTCACCGCACACGGGACTGGTCACAGGATAGGATCTTTCAGAACGTTCTTTTTTTTAGTACAGGTCTCGAGATTCCTTTTTTGCAACAGGGTTGTTTTTAAATTTTTGTAGTAATTTTTATCAGTTATTTTTATGACATTGTTAGTTATTTTACTGCATTTGCTAATTGTGTTTCAACCGATAAATATAATTACATTTTTTAATTATATTATTTGTCGCCTTTTCAACTGCAGACACCTTTGTTTTACCTGTAATTTGCAATAGATTACACGGACAAACATTCTTGCACTTTTTAAGTTGATTTTTGCGCGTAATTTCAAGCAGTAGATTTCTAGTTGTTTTTATTAAAATTAGCGAAGTAAATTTTGGCCTGTACACTCAACAAAGTTTGACAGCTAACACATGATAGTTGTTTATGTAGTCATTAAAAGTTCTAATTACAGTTGTTTTCTATGGGAAAAATACAAAACTACTATTTTTAATATTAAAAACAACTACCGAAACAGTATTTTTGCAGTAAGCAGTTAATTTTTTTACTAGTTATTTAAATAAAAAATTTGTTGAATATAAAAAAAAAATTATTTTTAAGTTTATTTTTGTTATTTTTGATATATTTTTAGTTTGCAAATGAAAATCAGAAAATTGTATTGTATCTCCAATAAAATTAAATAACTGAAGCACTGTTTGGAATGTCGACTTTAAATTTTGTTAGGAATGAAGCAATTATAAATTTTTTTAGCAATCAAAAGAAAAAACAGTTTTCTTTTATTAAAATACCAAAAAATTTTATAGTTAACTTTAAAAAACAGTAGATTTCAACAATTTTTGTTAGTGTTAAAAAAAAAATAAAAATTCAAAAAATTTTTTTTGAATTAATTTTTAACAGTTAAAACTAACTACAATTTTATTTATTTTAAAAGTTAATAACTTTTTGGTATTTTTAACTGCATTAAACTGTAATTGTCAGTAGATTCTATCGACAAACTTTTTTAAGTGCATTTTTTAATATTTTTGTCATAATTTAATTGATTAAACTAACATTATTTACTAGCCAAAGCTGAATTCAAAAATAAGAATAGAATTTTTTTGAAATGCATTCGAAAAAGATTCAAGTCTTTTATACTCTGATTGTGCTATTATTTTAATTCACAACTGTTTATACAGAAAAATAACGACGTCACTTTTTTATGTAAACAACCAACGATTTTTGGGTTGTCTACACCGTACTTGTTAAGCATTACTGCTTGCGTGGTAAAGCGAGCAGAATGAAGAGGATGTTTAAATGAGAGGATTCTATTGGATTCTGTATACAACACAAAATCCTTATCAGAAGTATTTTTTTTATTTTATTCAAACTGAATAAGAGTATAATTTTTTGGACTTTTGAATTAGTTTTTCAGCGGCATACATAAAGAAAAGGTGTGTAAAATATTTAGAAAAAAAAAACGAGAAAAGAAAATAATTCTGAAAAAATCTATAAAAACAATTTATAAAACACAGAATTTTTGACCAAAAATTTAAAAATGATAAATAAAAAATTATTTTAAAAAAATCCTTAAGCAACAAGGATTATATAATTAAATAAAATAAACTAAGAAGCAACAAAAGAAAAAAAAACACATACGATTTTCGACCAAAAAATTGTAAGTATTGAAGCAAAGCCACGTGGTTTTCTAAGCATATTTTTTTTAAAAAAAAAGTAATATATTTTCATATTGGTTTAAAAAAATAGAATTTTATTATAAATAATTTAAAAAATCTTATCTTAAATATCTATTAAAATTACTTGATTTTAATATATCAAAGTATCATTTGTCCTTTTTGAAGGTTTTTTCAATTGAATCTCATTTTGTCTGCAAAATGAACTTATGGTTTCGACCCACCTTGTACCACCCACTAATATTTTAAATACATACAGAAAATACGTCACAATATACAATACAATTTCATTAAGGGATTAACTTATTTATATGAGATGTTTAAAAGGATTTTAAAGAAACGTGACTGATTCCGTATCGACAAAATGCAACGCTTCTATAATAAAAACAGGTTGAGTCACATAATGTTTAATTTTCCTACACATAAGAAAAAAATTTGCCTTTAGGCAAATTTTAAATTACCTGATTCATCCTGTCCTTAATATGGTAGAGTTGCATTTTGTGTTGCAAAAAGTTCTCACAGTTGTTACAGCAATCAAATGCAATTAACACACGAAAATTATAAATAATTTAATTAATAAATTTTGACACCAAATTTCTTATTTTTAAAAACGAGCACCACCCTAATATGCAACTGTGAACAATCGGCCAAATAGAGTAAAAATTGTTAACAAAAAAAGGAAAATTAATTTTGGTGAAATCGGTGAAAATTTTACTAAATTGTTATCATCACTCTGAAAAGCCACCATTTACACGGACTTCTAGTTAAACTTTTTTAAAACATTTTAGCCTCCTAAACTCTAATCTCAGGCCATAAAGTTACGTCAAGTCGCATTTCTCAAATGTGGATTGGGAGCTGTGATTTGTTTTTTTAATTTTAAACAAATTTTTAACAAATCAAAATTAATGAAACAACAAAATTGTCAATTTTAAAAAATATTAAAAATTAAACACAGGAAACAAAAATTATTCTATTACATTTTTATGAACCTATTTAATTTCCTATTTAATTCTTATAAATTAAATGTCTGTAATTCTGGGCTACATTGTCTGTATCTGTTTTAAAATTAATTCTTTGTTCTATTGGTGTGTTGATAATTTATAACATTTCTAACATGAAGCGTCTTTTGTAGTTTGTTTCTGTATTTAAAACTGTTGTATTTTCAAAATCTGGTGTATGGTTAAGAGTGGCACAATGTGATGATAATGCAGTTTTCTGAGAAGCTGTATTCCTATATTTCTGATCAGATCTATGTCCTGCTAATATAGTTTTTAATTTGTTCTTTATGGTACCTATATATACTTTACTACATATTTCATTATCTTTACCCCTGCAAGGTATCTTGTAAATAATATTAGATTTATCTAATTTCTCTGTCCTATCTTTCATTTTACTAAATAATCTATCTAATGTATTATATGTTCTATGAGCCATCCTATAATTATTGATATCATAAATATTAGAATTTTCTAATCGTTCAGAAATCATTGGTACATAAGTTAAAGACTTGTAAATCTTAGGTTCAGTAACTATATTCACACTGCCTTCCCTATGTCCATTGTACTGACCAATCAATTTATAAATCAATTCCCTTGGGAAATTATTATCCTCTAAAATATTTCTTATTCTTAAAGGGTGTCCCAAGAAGAACGCAATTTTTAAATTTTAAATAAAACACAGATATTTAAAAAAAAATCGTGAAACTTTATTATATCGTAAAGTAGACAGAATGAGGTTATGTATGGAACAATATATCGTGCAGATGGCCGCCGCGGCTTTGCTGGCATACACGCGATCTTTTAATGAAATTTTCAATGACCGTTTTGCATGAATGCTGCGGTATTTCATTAATGCAGCGTCCAATTTCCTCTTTTAAGGCTTGAGTCGTCGTCGGCTTATTCGCGTAAACCATCGACTTCAAAAAACCCCAAAGAAAAGAATCTAATGGTGTTAAATCGCACGATCTAGGCGGCCAATTCTGATCTCCAAAACGCGAAATAACACGACCGGGAAATGACTGATGCAGCAATTGAATTGTTTCTCTGGCTGTATGACATGTGGCGCCGTCTTGTTGGAACCACATGCCCTCCACATTCATTTCTTTAATTCTAGGCAAGAAAAAACTGGTTATCATTTCACGATACCGAACACCATTGACTGTTTGCGCTTGACCTGCCTCATTTTCATAAAAAAAAGGTCCAATGATTCCTCCAGCCCAAAAACCACACCACACAGTGACACGTTGAGGATGCATTTGCTTTTCGTGAATCACTCGAGGATTTTCCTCACCCCAAATGCGACAATTCTGCCTTTTGACGAAGCCATCAAGATGAAAATGGGCCTCGTCACTGAAGATGATTTTATCGGCAAAATCAGCATTTTCATGTTGTCTCTCCAATACCCAATTAACGAACTCCCTTCGCTGTCCATGGTCAGCTGGCTTCAGTTCCTGAGTCAATTGAACTTTGTATGCATGAAGATGCAAATCTTTCGTCAAAATTCGCTGCAGAGTGGATTTGGAGACACCAATTTGCTGAGCTCGGTGTCGAATTGAGGTGGATGGAGTTTGAGCGACATAATCACGTACAGCTGCGACATTTTCGGTCGATCGACCTGGTCGATGGCGCGTTGTTGTCTTTACATCACTAACAGACCCAGTTTCGGCAAATTTATCCATTAATCTCTTTACAGTTGATTCTTTTGGAGTATTATTGTGACCCCAAATTGATCGCAATTCAATTTCACAATGAGAATGCGTTGTTCATTCGTGTAGCTTTCCATTTTTACTAACCTCGTACCTTCTACTAGCAAACAATAACAATTATTCAAATGTCAAACAATGACACTTGAATGTTGCCAGATTTAAAAATTGCGTTCTTCTTGGGACACCCTTTATTTTATTATTTCTATGAAAAACTATATCACTAATATTTAAAACTTTATCTATAAGATTTTTGGCAGTATTAATAATAACTCTCCTCGGATGTTTTGAATAATAATTAATAATTCTATCCGAAGAAATTGGTTTTTGGTACCAATCTACTAACAAGTTATTCTCCTTTCTTATTATTAATGTGTCTAAATATTGAAGTTTACGATCACATTCCCTTTCAATTGTAAATTTAATATCCTGGTGAAATGAATTAAATATGTTTAAAATATTTTCTATTTCACATTCTGAAATAATGCAAAATAAATCATCTACATATTTCGTTATAATCTTTGGTTTAATAGATAATCTTCTAATACATTTATCAAGTAGTTCCTCCATAACTATATCTTCTACAACTGGAGAAGCTGGAGAACCCATAGGTAATCCTTTTTGTTGAGAATATAGTTTTTTATTATATTGAAAATATCTACTATCATCTATGCAAAATTTGAGAATTCTTAAAAATAATTCCTTTAATTCTTTAATTATATTCCATTTTTCCTCTATAATACTTAAGGCTAGAAATATTGGATAACAAATAAATAATTTTGTATAAAATAGACCTTAAGCTTGAATACTTATTACCTGGAATATTTTGTGTTTGTTATAAATTCTGATTTACAAATTAAACTGAAAACTGTTGACATAAAAAACTTAGAAATATAAATAACAAAATTACAAGTTATTTCCAGAAATCTTGAGGAAATCTCCACAGTGGGGTTTTCTTATTTTCACCCTGACCCAGGGAAAGATATTTTATGGCTTAATATTGGGGATACGCAATTCAAAAACTTTTTCGTTTAAGAATTCTAGATAAATAACCTTTTAATTTGATTATCATGTCAGGAAATGGTATTTTAATGGAATCGGAAGGATCTCAAATATTTAGTTGTTTTAATTTCTCCTTAAAACTTTCAAATTGACTTAGTAATTTGAAAACATTAAAAAATATACATACCTGGTACGTCAATAAACAAATAGAGGGATCAACCTCAATGTACTAAATTTGCAAATTTTTTCAACGCACAACATTTTTTTTGGTAATTTTTCCATTTTTCATCAAAACCATTATGTAAATTTTAATGCAGATCATGACACAAAACGTCAAATTTCGCTCCCGCAATTTTTGAATTTTAATATTCAGGGGCCCCCCCCCCCTGAATTTTGAGTGTAAATCTGCTTTTGGTTCACTTGACTAACTAATGATTATTTTGGAATGAACATTTCAGGGATGGCCAAACTTTGGCCCCTGTACTTTTTTGTTCTTGAGATTGAAGGGGAGGCCAAAAGTTAAATTTTATGTGTAGACCTTGTATTTTCTTGATTTGGTTATTAAAATAACATAATGTGTCTTAAAATATCAGAAAAGACCAACATTTAGCCCCTGCCATTTTTAGTTCATAAGATTCAGGAGGGCCAAAGATTCAAGTTTTTGTGTGCAATTTGTAAATATTTTAATTAGACAATTAAAAAATATTGCAGATTGAAAAATATAAGAAAAGCCCAACATTTGGTCTCCGAAATATTTTTTACCAATTATTAAAGTTTTTGTGTACAATTTGTTTTTTATTAAAATGCTTATTTACATAATTATATAAATTGGAAAATATGTATAAGAAAATTCCAACCTATGGGCCCCAGTGAATTTTGATCAGCCATTTAGTTAAAGATTCGAACTAATAAAAAAAGTAATGATTCAAGTGAATTGTAATTCCATCAGGAATGAATTCAACATAAGAATGAATTCAATTGTATATTAAGCTTTGGGAATGTAGCTTATGATTAAATGGTTTTTAATTTCGTTTGTGTGATAAAGATTTCTTCAGAAATCTGAAAAAGATTCAGAAAAACTATTATCATTTTTGAAATCAACAAGTCTGAATTGTCTAAACTCCAACAAAATTTCGTTTTGCCAAAGTCAGAGTAGGTTAGAAAGGCCCTATGCACCGCGACCCAAAGAAGTTGATATTGAGGCTTTCAATGAAGCCCTACTAGGTACAGATTTCTAAATTTCCAAGGGGGATAGTGCATATCTACTAAGGAATTGTAGTCTCCTGCCGCAAAGCACACAGGCAGAGTATATGATCCGCTGTCTCAACCTTCAATTCACAGAACCTACAAGAATTTGAATCAGACAGACCTCTAATCCTCCAATGTTATCTGAGATTACAGTGTCCAGTGGAAAATCCTGTTAAGGTACTTAAGTTCTTACTGTTCAGAGAAGGAAGTCTTGTATTCCCTCCAAAGCCCCGCAGTTTGCCAAACTGTTGGCCCGTTCGTTGCACGCATGCCCCTCGTGCCCAGGAACCCAGGTAAGGATTAATTTGTTGGCTCCACCAAGTCTATTGAGAGACTCAATGCAATCCAGGACAAACTTAGACGGCACGTCATAGGACAACAATGCCCTGAGTACCGCTTGACTGAAAAAACATAAATAAGTGCCACCCTTGCAGCCCTTCTAAGATATTCCGATGCACATACAAAGATGGAAAAGATTTCCGCCTGGAATATGGAAGGGTACTTAACCATAGGTAGGGCATAGACGCCCGCACTCTTATCTCCATTGATCTGTTTCGAACCGCCAGTGAACCGAACCTGTGACTCCTGTTCGAAAGTCTGACAAAATTGCTGTTGACTTCGAAAAATTTTCAACTGTGAATTTCTCGAAATTGGTACATGCTGAAAATTTTTGAAAAATGATTTAGTGTGCAGCAGTATTCTTAAAGAAAATTGTTATTACTCATATTATTTCCCCGCTTTTTGCACCAAAATCGTGCTTTTTCATCTGTCATATACCGCTGTTTGTTTAAAAACAGTTGGTCACGTTATATACGAGTTGGCCAAAAATGTATCACCTTACAAATGACGGCAACTGTCAGTTTTGTTTTAATATTTGTAAACGCTATATGTACTCCTCAAGAGCAATGGACGATTTTCTGTCAAAATTTATCATGAGTGACAAGGCTCATTTTCATCTTAACGGGTACGTAAACAAAAATCATTTTCGCTTCTGGGGCACTGAGAATCCACGTGTCATTCACGAAGAGCCATTACACATACTCAAAGTGACGGCATGGTGCGCCATTTACGCCAGAGGTGTCATAGCTGTAAGTAACAACTAGTTTTTATTTCCGAAAATTTATAAATTGGGACTAGAAGTCATGTGGTTTCAACAGGACGGTGTAACAGCTCACGCGACAATGGAAATTTTGAAGGATGCGATTCTGAGTCGTCTGATGTCTTCTTTCAGAGATTTGCAGTGGCCAGCGGTCCAGATTTTTGTTTTGGGGGTTTTTTGAAGTCCGGGTCTATGTGAACAAACCACAGACTCTGGAAGCTTTCAAAGAGAATATTCAACAAGAGTGCGAGAACTTAACGAAAGTTATCTCCAGAACGATAGATTCATATTTTTCACGGTCTTACACTCGATTTTGTCCGATAGTGTATATTCACAATACTTTATAAAAATTCTTAAACAAAAATATATATAAAAAACAATTAATCTTCTTGTTTCTGCAAAGTGAACACTACGATGAATGCCTATTGTAATAATTTCTTTAACGCCTTTAAATATACTTTTAAAAACAACAATTGGTTGAATGACGATCTTAAGTTTATAATAAGAAAATTATAAACTAAAGTGTGGCATTTCATAAAGGATTTATTTTAATAGCTATTGATTAAAAAAGTATCAAATAAATTTGTATTTATTAAAACCCCTAAATTAGGCAGTAAATTGTATAAAAAATATGGCCTTAAGTTAGGCAGTGTAGTTTTATCACTAACAAAAAAAAAAAACTAAAGATAGTTATTTATTAATAAAACAGTACACATTTATATGATGGTTTGAAAATAAAACAACTCATTGTCAGTCAAATATATCTTTTGTTATATGAGAAACACCTGAGTTAAAATTTATTGTACAAATTGCTTTGTGGGGGGGGGGGGGGATATGTCAACAAGTCTCAACAAATTTATTTCAACAAATAAGCACAAGGAACATATTTTTAAAAAATGATAAATACTTGTTTAGCCTTAGGGACATTTACAAAATATTATCGCAAGGAGTTTTCATTCAAATAATTTTTCTGTTACAATTATATAAAAAATAAAATTAAAATACCCACCATAACGATTGTTTAAGGATCCAAAACTGGGGGAAAATAATAGATCAATTACTATATCATATATTATATTTTACTAACATTTTATAATAAATAAATGAATCTTATTAAAGTAAATATTATTTTTGTAAAAATAAACGTTTTCATGTTTAAATTCCCTGCGGGAAAACTATCTATCCCAGGACACTTTAACATGGGCTTGTCCTAGAAGGGGTCAATTGCCCTCTGGGACATGTCACAGGACTGACCAAAAATAAAATGTCATAACTTTTCACCTATCTCGTGATATGTATTTTCGGAACCGGTCCAGTTTTCACCTATCACGTAACAGAATCTAATTTCCAACTGACCCCTTTTTCCGCAGGGTTAATATGTCAATTTTAAAATATTTTTTTTCCATTGGTTTTTAAGTACTTTTATGTTTGTCAAATTTTTTTCATACTTTTTCTTTAATTTTTATGATCCACAATTTGTTTTGAGGAAAATTTGTTTTAATTTAAAAAATAGAATTGCTATAAGAAAAAAAGTCTGGTAAAAAAATTGTGGGTACCAAGTATCCGAATACTTAACTTAGTTTTAAGTACTCAAAACCTAGAGGAAAATATCCCATTTTATCAGTGTTGTATTTCAGCATTAATCAGAATTTCGAAGATTGAATTCTATTTGAAATGAATTCCCTAAAAATCGAATTCGATTTACTTTTTAATCTAGTGAATTACTTTTTAAATATTTGGATTTCATTCGATCGAATTCACATCTTAGGAGTTCAATCAATTTATCTTATTCGATTTTACCAATCATTGAAATTAGGAATTCTTACATTAGAAATTCATTCGATTCCTTGCTCATTCGATTTGCAATTTGGCAATTCATTTTCTTTTTATTTTTGAAAAACATTAAAGATTAATATTATCTCTTTCTTTTAAATGAATAATAAACATTTTTTAAATTTTAATACTTTTAAATCTTATTATGAAACGTTTAACTTTCCTTTATTAAATATTATTTCTGTTAACATGCGAAGCATTTCCTCTATTGAAAAATTTAACAAGTTTAAGATTATGATTTCAAAACTTCCAAAACTACCAAGCGTTATAGCTGTTCAGGAGACATGGTTCTCTTTAGATTTGGCTGAAATTTATAACATTTTTGGATATAACGTGGTACATTGCTGTAGATCAGATGGATATGGAGGAACGTCAATTTTCATACACAACAGTGTAGAATATATGGTCGAAACATGCGAAAGCAAGGATTTTATTGAAACAATATCGTCACAAGATTAATGGTAAATCGTTAAAATTTACGTCGTTTTATAGATCGCAAAAGTGTTGTTTTAGTAAACTTTCAAGTTTTGTTGAAAATTTATTAACCAGTTGTGGTCGACATCCCAGCATAATTGTTTGTGATTCAAATATTGATTTTTTACTAAACCCATTATCACTTGAATTGAGGGATATATTATTAAGCTTCAACTACAAAAACTGCCATACGTTGATAACGCGCCCTGAATCTAATACATGCATTGATAATGTGTATAGTAACATAACAGAAGATATTTTTATAGATACAATTGCATGTAGTTTAACTGATCACAATATACTATCATGAAAAATTAAAACTCTTGCTAATAATTCTGAATATGTTGAAACAATAAGGCAAGTTTGTGATTATGATTTAGCAAGGCAGAATCTTGAAAATCTTTTGCAATCTTATCAAGAAACTGGTAATCCATCAGAAGATTCTTCTCGAATAATAGCATGTATCTCGAATGCAACTATAAGTTCTACTATAGAGAAGAGTGATATAAAATTAATAAAAAATGAAATGACTCCTTGGTTGAATAAAAATCTACTAAAGCTAATACATTATAAAAAGCAGTTATTAAAGATGCGAAGAAGAGGCAGATGTGATGTCGAAAGTAGGTTGAAAAGACTGAGTAATGTTATTAGGAAGGCTTGCAGAGAATGTATGAATAGATATTATTTTAATAATTTGAGTCAAATTCAACAGGAACCAAAAAAATGTTGGAAGTTTTTAAACGAAAACCTTGGTCGAAAAAGAAAAAGTGAAATAAATGTTAAGGATGATAATGGGTATCTGATTGCAAAAGATAGAAAAAGTGACGTTTTTAACCAATATTTTCTTCAAATTCCAAGAACCTTGAAGCAAAAAATTGGGTACTTACCTGGGGACCATTGCAATAGCCTGCGAACACTAAATCAATGCCGATATAGTTTTAATTTTACCCATACATCTGAACTAGAAATCTCAGAAATTATTTCGAAATTGGATCTTACCAAGAGTTGTGGATACGACAATATTTCACCAAAAATGGTGTTTCAATGCAAGGATATAATTTCTCCTTATTTTTCAAGAATTTTCAATAGTATGATTGATACCTCAGTGTACCCTGATAGTTTGAAAATAGCTAAAATTGTTCCGATACCTAAAGAAAATAATGCTACACTGGTAGAAAAGTTTAGACCAATAGCACTGCTGCCTTTAATTGATAAAGTTTTTGAAAAAATTCTTTACAAACAACTATCATGTTATTTAAATGAACACAATTTGCTATATGGATGTCAATACGGATTCAAAAAAGGATGTGGAACAGAAGAAGCTGTATAACTACATGTAATAAATAACATATGTCAAGGGATAGATAATGGTTTTAGTGGCGTGGCAGGTATCTTTTACGATTTTTCCAAGGCGTTTGATCTTGTAGATCATGATATTATGATTGAGAAACTGCGGTATTATGGTGTTGAAAGAAGAGCGTTATACTTATTAAAAAGTTATTTAACAAACCGAAAACAATATGTTGGAGTTCCCCAAGGAAGTGTGTTGGGTCCATTACTTTTTACCTTGTATCTGAATGACATACAAAATCTACGACTTTTTGGTAAATTAATCATGTTTGCTGATGACCTTAGTGTTTTTTATCCCTATAAACATGAAATTGCATTAAAAGCACATATGGAATATGATGCAGCAATGATTACTGAGTATGCGAGAATAAATAAATTGATATTAAATGCTGAAAAAACTAAACTAATTAGATTTCGGCCATACATGGTGCATAATCAAAATTTTAGCATTTTTGTCGATGGAAAAGAAATTTGTGAAACACTTTCAACAAAATATCTCGGTGTAATATTACAAAGTAATCTTTCTTGGGAAATGCACATCCAACAATTGAAATCAAAAATTGTATCTGCTACTGGTTTGCTTTATAAATTTAAAAATAAATTTACTACGGAAACAAAAATGATAATTTATCAAGCGTTGATTCACAGCTACTTAAATTATTTGCCTATTATATATGCTTGCAAGAAAAGTAATGAGTTTAAATCACTTCAAAGAGCTCAAAATAAGGCGCTAAAAACAGTTTTTAAACTACCGATAACTTTTTCAAATTTAAATTTATATAGAGATGTATCCAAAACAGTTCTTCCTGTATATGGGTTATACAAAATGGAACTTCTACTATATGTTTTTAATCCCTCAACGCTGTTGGTTCAATACAAGAAATGCTATGTATCTAAGAGTAGCAAGATGTCGATTGGAAACAACGAAGCAAAGAGTAGAGCACGTAGGTAGTTTGGAATATAATCATCTTCCAGATATATTAAAAAACATTGAAAGAATTTCAATTTTTAAAAGGAATATCAAAGAATATTTATTAGAAAATATTGAAATGCTTCTATTGTAAAAATTATCTCTTTTTAAATAAATTTTATAACTTTTGTATATAGATATTATTTACTTTTTTTTTTATTTTTATACAATTTGTATTATTTTTGTTAAGTTTAAAACAATAATTTTGTAAATTTTGCCAACTCGCCTCAATAATGTCCAAGCGACGCGAGGCACTATCTATTGTAATAAAAAAATGAATAAAAAAAAAATAAAAAAAAAATCGATTTTTACTCAATCGATTTGCAAATTTAGAATTTATTGTTTATTCGATTTGGTTTCATGTAACTGAGCAATTTGGGAATGATATGATGAGAAATTACAGAAAATTAAACGTTTTCCTACAATGCAAGAAGAAAACAGCAAAAAGAAGATAAAAATCATTAGTTTCAAAAAAAAAATCCAAAAATTAAAAAATCGCCGAAATTTTAAAAATCGCCAAGATTTCAAAAAAATCGCCAAAAATTTACAAAAATTTTCAAAATTAAAAAAATTGGAAAAAAATTGCTCAAATTAAAAAAAAATAACAAAATCGACTAAGCGCAAAAATTGTAAAAATTTTTCAAATTTAAGAAAAAACATCTCAATTTAAAAAAAGGTCTAAATCGTCAGAATTTAAAAAAATCTCAAAAATTTTAAAAATCGGCGAAATTCAAAAAAATAGGCGGAAAGAAGAAAGAAATACAATAATATGATTTTTTTTTAATTTTGGCTATTAAAACTAATACTTTTATTAGCAATTTTTTTTTAATTTCGGCGATTTATTTAAATTCTAGCGTTTTTCGGTATTGACAATTTTTTTTTAAATTTTAGCGATTATCTTAAATTTAAAAGATTTTTTTAATTTTGTTATTTCGAATTGTAGCAATTCTTTAATTTTGTTTTTTTTTTAATTTATGTAAATTTTTTCAATTTGACGAGTATTACAGTTTTAGCGATTTTTTCAATTTTAACGTTTTCTTTTAATTTTCTAATTTTGGGTTTTCTTGTATTTGTCAAAAAAAATCTTCAATTTTCTAGTTATTTAATTTCTAAATAGTAAAATCGAAAGAAGACAGTCGAATATTATTGCCAAATTACTCAATCGAATTTCTGGTTCATTCGATTTTCTAAATCTATTGAGTAAAAATATATTAAATTCCCAATGAATGAGTTCCCAACGATTGAATTCAGGGATCGACTTAACATGAAACATGAATGAAGTATTTTAAAATTAAATCGCTTGTGATTAAGAATTCATTGCCATTCAAAAAGTATAGTTTGAGAATTCAATCATTCCATAGTCAATTAGAATTAAAAAAAAAAATGAACATAACTCTGCTATGAGGAAAAATTAAAAGTGAAAATTTTATATAAAAAAAAATAAAAATTTAAAAAAAAATTAAAAAAAAAATTGGTTTAAAAGTTAAAAAAAATTATTTTTTATATTTAATACATACAAATAATATATTTGCATACAGTGCGCAAAATGGCAGTAAACTAGTTTTACATGTAAAACAACCAAAAGCAAGATCCCTCCTCTCAAGTGTGATTTATATTTATTTAAAAAAATATTTTTATTAGTGAAAGCATTTTTACAAGCCTAAAACAATAAAAGCGTCATAAATTTAATTAAATGCATTTGAAATAATTATCCATAATTTTGGTTAATTTTTATTAAGCTGAATTTTGTAAAATTAATTTGATTTAATACAAAAAAACACATGACTTGATTTATACAGAATTGTATATTCATGTTTTTTTTTATTATTTTCGTCTTATTTATATAGCTAAGTATTTTTTAAACTCCAAGGTCAGCTTACTTTGTGTAATTTATCAAAAAGTTAAATGAACTGAAAAAATGGACATTTTGTGTTAAGAAATGAAAGTTGTACCTACACCGCCTTTCAAAATAAATCCTAAAATAAAGAATCTTAAAAAACATTTGTAAATTCTATATGATATTTAATACTGTTTGCATGCATTTCAATTGTAAATTTTATTTGACTGTATAAACCCTTCGTTTTTAAACTTTTATTTATGTTTCATGGTGTTGATTTGATCAGAGGGATGGTTGGCGAAGTTATATACATCGATTTTGACCAGACGATAGGGAAAAATAATTTTTAATTTCAGCGAAATTGGGAAAATGGTAGAAAAGTGAAACAGAAAATTATATAGGTAAAAACAACTGCAAATTATAGTTAAAATAACTGAATAAAATTTAGTTATTTTTATCTGTTAAAAATCTAATGACATATTTTGTAAAAACAATAAATATTAATGTTGTAAAATTTGAGGTAAACATCCGATTAATTTTTCTAAAAAAAAACTCCAAGTATAGTTAAAAATAACTGCAACAACTAAAAATATACTATTAATGTAGTTAAAAACATCTACAAATATAGTTAAAAAAACAAATACAAATGTAGTTAAAAATTACTAAAATATATTTAAAAAAAAAACTATAAATATAGTTTAAAACAACTACAAATACTGTTGAATTTTCTTACATAATATTCTCATAGAAAAAATCCGATATAGTAAAAAACAACTACAAATATAGTTAAAAGCAACTATCAATGTAGTTATCAATAACTATAAATATAGTTAAACAGAACTACAAATAAAATTAAATTTTTTAACATTTTACTTTTGAATTTAGCATTTTTCACTTAATTTGTCAATTTTAAATTCATATTATATTAAGGAAAGTCTACCTAAAGAAACTATTTTAGAAAGAAGCCAACGAGAATTGTAAGGCAATAACAATTAAAAAATAAAAATAAGGAATTGTTCAAATAGCTACATAATTTTTTTCAACTACAATTGCTGCTAAAAATAATTACAATAACTTTTCTACACAAACATCTGTCAGAAACTTTTCTAAACACATCAATATAGTGTTAAATTGCGGGAAAATTTTAAAATATTTACAATTTTTCCTCCTCATAACAATATTAAAAATATTCAACAACTATTACCTGGGATACCATCACTTTTAGTTAGGATGATTATAAAATATTTGTTTGTCATATGATCATATTTTATGATATTCTAAATCAAATTTATTATGTACGATTCATTTTATTGCAAGTGTATTTCTTGCGGTTAATTATTTGTGTAAGCTATTGTATTAGTTTTTTTTTTTGAGTAATTAGTTGTAAATTTTTAATTAACTAAATGAATTCTATTGAGATTACAAAAATTTCAGTTAGTATTGCATCAGCCATTTGCTAAGTCATTTATTTCTATGGGCGACCTTTAAAGTATAGAGGAAGTTTTAAATAGACTTTTTAGTCAATGATGTGGTACTCAAATAAAAAGTGAATTAGTTATTTAACAATTGGGAATTTTGTGTAAAAAGCGGATATGTGACATATAAAGTAGTTATTTAAATCCGTATTTTATAAATTAAACTAAGATTCTGATTATGATTAAGCCTTTTAAAATATGTGCGTATTATACAGTAGTTGCTCTAAAAGTATTTTTTTTTTTTTGATAATTTTATGAACAAAAAATTATTTTCCAAGGCACCGTTTTTGGAATAGAACGCTTACACTCTAATAAATTTCTGTTGAAATTTACCCAACTTATAGTAGGAAACTGTACTCCTACTATAAATTGGGTAAATTTACTTTGTGTGCGTAAACGAAAAAAAGTGCACACATAATACGTAAGTTTGTACACATATAATGGGTAATTTTACATTAAAAGGGCGTAAAAATTAAGAGAAATTTTAAAAGTACTTCAAAAATTTACTAATATTGTGCGTAAAAAACTTACAGATTGGTTGAAAAGTTTCTGCGCTCGAAATGAAAGAATGCTGTTTTTGTTACGAAATATATTTTTTTATTCAATATAATCTCCTAGAAGCTCAATACACTTGTTCCAATGATATTGCAATAATTTTATCCCATCCTTATAATGGTTTTCCGGAAGCTCTGCAAAATAACCGTCTACGGCTGCTATGGCCTCTTCATTCGACGAAAAATGCTTTTTACGAAAGAATTGTTTGAGATTTCTGAAAAGATAGTAGTCACTGGGAGCCAAATCTGGTGAATAAGGTGGATGTTCAAGCAATTCGTACTTAAATTCTTTGAATTTAGCTATCGTCAAAACACTTTTGTGAGCAGGTGCATTGTCTTGGTGAAAAATGATTTTTTTTCTTTTTTAAACCAGGTCTTTTCTCACGAATTTTTTCATCCAGCTGATCCAAAAGGCTGCAATAATATTCAGAGTTGATTGTTTTACCTTTCTGAAGATAATCAATCAACAAAATTCCTTTTGCATCCCAAAAAACTGATGCCATAACCTTCTTTGCTGATCGTTGTGACTTCACCTGCTTTGGAGCTGAACAACCAGCCTCAGTCCACTGTAAACGTTCTTGTTTCAATTTAGGATCATGGTGGTAGATCCAAGTCTCATCCATAGTTATAAAACGACGCAATAAGTCGGTTTTATTCGGCTTAAAACCCTCCAAATTACGCTGAGAAATTTGTTTTGATCCAGTTTTTGTTGAATTGTTAATGTGTGCGGCACTTACTTTCCAAACAGTTTTTTCATACGTAATTCCTCATGTAAAATATGGAGTACTCGTTCGTCTGAGATGCCTATGGCATTAGCAATTTCACGCTTATTCAAACTTGGATCTTCACTAACCATATTATGTACCTGTTCAATGATTTCTGCTGTGGTTGCAGTTTTTGGTCGTTCTTCGCGTGGATCGTCTTCAAGGCTGGTACGACCACGTTTAAATTCACCAGCCCAAAATTCAACGGTGCGTTTTGAAGGTGAGGACTCCTTATACACTTCTAACAATTGTTCATAAATTTCATTTGCTTTTAAACCCTTCAAAACAAAGAATCTAATGACTGCACGATATTCAATTTTTTCCAAATTAAAAAAAATCAATGACACGTCAACTTCAAATGGCTTGTAAACAAAGAAAGAATTGACAGACTGATTTGCAACTTTGCATATGTTCTCAAGACAGTTATACCAACTTGAGAAAAAAAAGTTTGGCGCTAGCAGTTCCATCTCTTGGTGAGCGCAGGAACTTTTCAACCAACGTGTATTTGAAGACTAAATATACGCATTAAATGCCTAAAAATGCATTTCTATATGCATGGTTTAAATTAAACTGAAAAAAATATATATTTTTTGAAAGAATAAATTTATTATATGTATGTTTTAATAATAATAAATTAATATAATACCTAATATATTCTGAATGGGTATGTGCTGTCATGATGGTCATCACAATATTCACAAATATTATATTTATAAACATTTGAAAAATAAATTTTCGTTTTTAGCTTTTTTTATTTTTTTAATATTTTTCAATTTCCAAATGTCAAAATATTTATTATCATTCAAAGTTAGTATATTTACAAAATTTGTGCGTAAAATTTTAATTTAACAAAATAATACTAATTTTAGGCATAAAGTGTTTAATTTTAAGCACATTATGTCTAAAAATACTTCTTGTATGTATTATTGTATATGAAAGTGTGTATAAAACATTTTTAGGCATTTTTTGTTTATATTTACCGAATTTTCGTAATATTATATAAAACTTTACCCATTTTATTGTAGTACATTTAGAGACATTTAGTGTAGACATTAGAGTGTAGAATAAGGGAATAGTTATGATTTTTTTTTTTATTTTTTTTTTTTATTTTTTTTTTCAAAAGTTTATATTAAAAAAGATATTTAGTGTTAAGTGTAAAAATTGTAATACAAATTATAGGAAAATATATTTAAAATACTTGTAATCGTAGTTTGTGTTCATAAAATCTGTCTTCAATATAGACAAATGTGCATTTAAAATTTTAAAAATTATTTGTTTTTATTTTTTTTTTTTTTCAATTTTTATTGCTTTACAATTCTCGTTTTCTTTTTATTTAAAATAGCTCATAAATAAAATAAATGCAGAAATATAAAGTTTATAAAGTAAATGAAAAATGCTAAATTTGAAAGAAAAATAAAATTAAATTGAACTACATTTGTAGTTGTTTTTAACTACATTTGTAGTTATTTTTTAAAGAATATTTCAAGGTCGACTTTTTCAACATTTTCAATAAAATTTTAGTTACTTTTAGTTGTATGTTAGTTACTTTAACTGAAATTGTAGTTATTTTATTAAATAAAAAAAACCTAAACAATCTTTACAATCATTTTTTTAACAACCTACAAGAACTACTGTATTTTGGTAACATTTGCAATTTGTAGAAATTTGAACATTTTTCAATAATTTTTTGTTTTATTTGTTCTCATTTTTATTGCTTTACAATTCTCCTTCCTTTTTTTGTAAAAAGTACATACAAATTCTCTTAAATATATTAAATATACATATTTTTATTTAATAAAGTTTTTTTTTTATTAACATTTTATTTACAATCATTTCTACAATATTTAGTAAATGTGATAATTTAATAAAGTGAAAATCTTAAATTTTAAGGCAAAATGTAAGAAAATTTAGTTCAATTTGTAGTTGTTTTTGTTTATTATAAATGCATTTCTAGTTATATTTAACCAAATTTGTAATTATTTTCAATTACGTTCGTCGTTATTTTTTACAAAAAAAAATATTTACAACTCATTTTTAACTGCAGTTATTTTAACTGTCATTTGCAGTTAATTATACCTACCTGCAAATATTTTAAATATATCTTTCAAGAAGATATTATTTTCATTGAGCCATCACACACGAGAACAATTGTGCTGGCATAACATGACAGCTTGTCGACTAGCGGGGCGAAGATAATGGTTTTTTGTTGGCGTAAAGTTTCAACCAGCTTCCCGCATTAGCAGCATAAAACCAATACATGCACATTGTTAAAAAACGCCAAACGCTATATGAATACAAAAAAACTCTAACACACACAGAGTTAGATGAATATCCTACCGTGTATTTCGAAAAGAACAAAAATTGTGCGCTTAAATATTAGTCTCCTTTGTGAAGGCTCATTTGGAAGAAAAATATCAAGTAAATAATATTTTTAAATAATCTTCCTTTTATTCTTTGAAAAACATTTCGAGGATTTTTGGGGAAAATCTTAAAAAAAAAATATTTTTGTGTGCAGAAATATCATCTGGAAGATAAAGGGTGGTTAAATTTTAAGGGCCTATGTTGATTTGAATAAAACACAAATTATTTAGGAAATTATTTTCATTTCTTTTTATTATGATAATATGGTATGGTTCAATTATGTATGGAACAAAATATCGGCCAAATGGCCGCCGTGACATCGGCGGCATACCTAAATCCGATGGTCCAAATTTTCGATGACGCTGAGGCATAATTGAGGTTCTATGCCGTTAATGTGCCGAATTATCTCATCCTTTAGCTCTTGAATTGTTGCTGGCTAATAGATGTACACCTTTTCTTTCAAATAACCCCAAAGAAAGAAGTCCAACGGTGTCAAATCACATGATCTTGGCGGCCAATTGACATCGCCACCACGTAAAATAACACGGCCATTGAATTTGTCGCGCAAAAAAGCCATTGTTTCGTTAGCTGTGTGGCAAGTGGCACTGTCCTGTTGACATCACATATCGTCCAGGGTCATATCCTCAATTCCTGGCCACAATAAGTTCGTTATCATCTCGCGATAGCGAACACCATTCACGGTAAATGATTAGCCGACCTCATGACACACTATCGCGAACAACAGCAATGTTTTCCGCAGAACGAACTGGACGAGCATTCACAGGTGTTTTCACAGACCCGGTTTGCTGAAATTCGCTCACAATTCTCCCGATTGTGGACACATTTGGTCGATTATGCTAACCAAAAAAAATCACGAAGTGCACGAAATGCATTTTGATTTGAACGCCCATTTTCATAATAAGCCTAAATAACTTTAACGCGTTGCTCGATTGTGTATCTTTCCATGGTTCAAATTGAATTAGTCTGAAATTGAGAATTGTCAAATGAAATGCAGAAGAAAACTTCACATTCAACATCGGCCCTTAAAACTTAACCACCCTTTATTTATATTTGAAATATTTCATAATTTTTGAGAAAAAAAAAATATTATAAATTTAAAAAAAAACAAAAAAAAAATCTTGGAACCAACGAATCAATACTGCCGTTAAATTGAGGTTAGGGATGTATTGCTGAACTGCGGTCCACATAAGGTGATAGGTATTTAAATAAATTTTAAAGTAACATTTTTATTTTCAGTATCTTTTTCTCAGATGATACATTAGGGTTAAAAATTATGTTAAAATGTCGCGGATTTATCATTTACGATAATAAAAATCGCGAGTTTATATACCAAAAGATAATTGGACAATAAAAAATATTCTAAAATATCGGAGATTTATAATAAATAACTAATAAATGTCTTACAATTTCACGGACTTGTGTTCCAGAAGACAATTTGGCGATAAAACAAATTTTAAAAATCTTTCTTAAAATTCGCGGATCTTTCTTCCAGATGATAATTAAACATAATAAATTTCTTAAAGTATGGCTGAATAGTCCTCTAAATGATAATTTGGCGATAAAAAAAATGTTTTAAAATTTCGGGGACTTACTCACCAAGCGGTAATAAATATCTTATAATTTCACGTAGTTGTTTATCTGATGATAATTTCTAAAAATGTCGCGGATTAATGTTCTAAATGATAATTTTCTTCAGGCTATAATAAATCATTTAAATTTTATGGAATTGTCTTCTATGCAATAATTAGGCGATAATAAATAAATGCCGCCGAATTATCTTCTAAATTATAATTTGGCTATTGAAAATAGTTTTCTAAAATGTAGCGGATTAATTCTACAGTCGATAATAAATGTCTTAAAATTTCACGGTATTATCTTCCTTGTGATAATTTGACAACAATAAATGTCTTAAAATATCAAGGATTTCGCGGAAATTTGGCTTTAAAAAATGTTCCTAAAATGTCGAAGATTTATTTTAAAGACTGTGATTTGTTTTTAAATTTCTCAAATTTATCTACCAGAAGTATTGCTTTCCTATTGCTAACAAGTATTGCTCTACACGCAAAGAAAAACATGGTTGGGTCAATCATATATTATATCATATATTTTTGGGTTTATGGTTGTGCCAACCATAATCGTACTATATTATGGTTATCATATTATGATAATAAAATAACTACATTTTTAGCATAATATAGGGACAGTTATATTCTGATGCAAAAGTTACCATATTATGGTCCTAAATAAACATTTTATAATGAATTTATTTTAATATGATCGCACGTAATCATAGTATGCTCAAAATGTTATCATATTATTGTCCCTCATTAACTATATTATGATTCCTGGATTATCACTTTATGATCCATAATCTAAGAAAATTTCTTAAAGGAAAAGTTCTTAGAAACTATAAAAAAGCTTTTTAAATTTAAGAATATTTCCTTTAGAAAAGTTTTTTCTAAAAAAAATTAATATTAAGGACTTTTTGAAGAAAAATTGTTAAGGAAAATATCATAGGGCCGTATGCAAAAAAAAATAAATTAAGGCTAACAAACGTTTGTTAATGATTCGTATGCAGAAACCCCACTTTAGCAAATAAAAGTTTTAATGAATTTTATAGTTTGGTTCTGGCAATGCCATCATATTCACTTGTCACTTTATGGTTAGCGATGTATTAAAACGAATATTAATTCAGCCGGGTAATCAAATCTATAAAAAGGTTCTTATTATTTAAACATAAAACAATATGTTTTTAACGCAATCTTCTTCAATAAAATATGAACACAAAATGAACTAAATTAAGGAAATTGAGAAGAACTAACCAAATTTTTTATGTTAGAAATGTATTCGAAGTATTCGAATAACGAGCTGTATTGATTTGTTTTGATTGTAAGTACATCACTAAAACATTTTTACATTTACATTGTTTTGTGATGTGTTTTAATCAGTTATATTATTATTTTTTTTTTTTTTTGTTGTTTGTTAAACCGATATTTTTTTTAAATTGGCCATCAGGAAGAGAGAACCCATCAGTCCTCGGCTTGTAAATTCATGGCTTATAATCGTTTTTGGATACAACTTTAAGCAATTTTGCTTATCAATGGTTTACCAAACTTTGTTAATTTTTTCTGCATACGGCCCATAGACTTTAAGAACTTTTCTTTCTTTAATTGTATAATTATTTATTGATTGTTGCCAGCATTTTATCGTTGCATTGTTATCATATTTATGTTCATAGTTCGAATTTTTGTTACCACAGTATGGTAACAGCCAATCATGATAAAAAATAGAAGGTGCCAATCATAAAATAGTAAAATATTTACCATGTTGATGATTAGAAAACCAATAGCTTGGTTGTGACAACCATACCCGATTGCAGCAAGCACAATATAGTAGCAGTGATCATATTGCAACCATGTTTTTTCTCTGCGTGTAGAGCGGGAATTTTCTGCCGATTTAAGTGTTGTAATGTTTACATCAGTGGTCGGCAGAAAGAAAGAATATGCATGTATTAGTGTTTTACACCGTAAGAAATTATTTTATAAAATAGTTCATCTTTTTGTTTTCTCTATTATAAAAAATAATTCATAATAATGCTAATAATAATTTTTTGATTGCATACAAGGCACTCTGCCTCATTTAATATAATTCAAGAAAATAAAAAAAAATTCTTCCCACTCAACGTTCCACATTTTTAATTTAAAATGTAAACGAAAAACAAAATAAATACCTACAATAAAAAAAATTCTTATAATGAAAAAAAAACAAATTTTTAGAGTGTACTTTATTTCTTCAACAAAGCGGCACATACTTGCTCTGTTGAAAGTTAGCGTACTACTGAATAAAATAATTGTATTTTTTGTGCTCTTAGCTGTGAGATTTGTTGACATTCGTGTAGTGTACGTGTAAATCGCCGATTGAGTTCGGTCCCTAATGCTATGAGTGCTGATCACTGGTTTACAGGGATCTGACTCAAAAATTTTCTCAACAAAAATGAAAAGATTCATAAAGTTAATGAAACTATCAACAAAAAAAATTAAGAAAAATAATTTAAGAAACATGTTTTTTGCCATATTTCCAACTAAACTTCATCGATATGATAAAAAATTTCATATATAGGGTGTCTCAGTAACAGTGATCTTTTAAAATTTAGTGTCATATTTTTTTTGAGCAAGTGGAAACTCTCAAATTTGGCAGCTGTCACATATGTTTATTCGGATTATTAAAAATGGGGAGCGCTTTATGAAAGAACTTCGCAAACTTAGAGGAATTTTCAGTCGAGAAAGTGTATCAAATGTGCCAACCATTTGAAGAATGGTCAAAAAATTTAAAGAAACTGGGTCGGACAGTAAGACTCCTGTGCGTCAACGTACCGATCGGTCTCTTGAAAACATTGCTGCTGTAAACGAGAGTGTCGCTGAAAACCCGAAAACATCAATTCCGCACATCGTTCTCAACAACTTAAAATTTCACGACGCACTACGCAGCGAATTTTGACAAAAGACCTCCACAAAGAGTAATGGCCTGTCATCACAGCCGTGGGGGCCATTTGACGGATATTTTATTCAATACATAATTGGAACATGTCTTCTTTACAATCCAATAAAAAATCAATACAAATTATTTTAAAATGAAAAAGTGCATTCTTACTGATACACCCGTTAGATTATAAAATTAATTTTCTTAGTTGAGGTATAAAAACACTTTCATGGAGGAGGATCGGGTGATGTAAAGTACCCATTTAAAGTTTTTCACCAAAGTAATAACTACAATATTACTTACAAGTGACGCATTCCACTTGAACACTAATTTCTTAAAAAATCGAGTATTCCCCATTACCGGCAAATAATCTTAATAAAAATCACCAGCATATGAACTTTGCCGTTACAATTTTTATTATAAAATATTATATTGCCGCATTTTTTTATTATTATTATTTTTAACATCTCATGTCATAAATATAATCATAATTGAATTATAACAATTTGTTAAGCATAAGATTTATATCTCATTCATAGCAGACTCTCACTACATCAGGGATGGAAAATGGGATTTTTTTCAGTATCAAAAAAATATTCAAGAGTACTTTTTTGACCCTCAGATTACTAAATTCTTAAAATTTTTTTTTAACAATAAATTACATAAAAATATACGTAAATTAACCTACGTTAAAAAATATTTTTTTTTAATAAACAAAAAAAAAAAAGAAACACATTCAATAAGAGATCAGGTTATTATAATTAAACTTTAGTTACCTAAGCAAAAGAAAATTATAAATTGTTTATAAAATTTTTTTCGAAAAATGTGAGATTCATTTTCAACATTTTTAAAAATTATCACATAAAACCCTTCTTAATAACAATATTCAATATACAAAGAAATATTATCCGCAATGATACAACTACCATAAAATGTTTTGTATGAAAATGCAATTTTTGCCTAACAACACAAGGTAAAAACGAATAAGAATAAGGAAAAACGAAAAGAAAAAAATTAAGAAGTTGCCATACTTTTGCCATACTACACAAACATTGAATATAAATAGAGGAAATGTTGAGATAAGTGAATATCAAATTTTTATTTGGAAAAAATCTGTGAGAGTATCAAATGTGTCTCGGGAGTATCACGATACTTTATTAAATTACATAGTAACAAAAAAAGTAAATTGTATCAATTTTCCATCCCTGCACTACATAGTTAATATTAATTTAAAATGCATGCATGTATGTAGTTAATATGTATGAATAAATTAAATCAGAAGACTAACAGGCGGACAGACACGTACGAATGTTCGTTTATTAGTATATCGTACTTTTTAATATTTGATTAAAAAGTATAAAGAAAATTTAAATTTCTGTAATATGTCTGTAATGCATTTTATAGACAGACTAAAAGTGAGAGAGAGATGGAGAGACAACAAAAGATTGATTAATAAAATGATTACACCGATCATCTGCTTAACGACATAACGTTCAACATCAATTTACGTTTACAGCTATTTTTTAATTAAGGACAAAAATATATAAAATTTGCTAATATGTATAATAAAATTTATTTAAATACTATTTAAGAAATAAAATTAGAGCTGTGTTGTTGGCTCATTTTCAATTAAAATTTAATTAAACAAAAATTGTTAATAAAATTATTGAGTTGTCTACAAATTATACAAGGTGGCGCAAAAGTAATCCTCCTATCAGAAAATGCCCCTAATGTCAGTTCTGTTTTGACATTTGTGTAGTAAACACATGCGAAATACAAGGTGTATAAACAATGTTACGCTACACTGCTCCAGAACGCGGAATATTGGTGACTATTTATTTCAGCAATAATCGGTCGGTGACTTTGGCACAACGTGAATTTCGTCGCAAAATTCCTAGCCGTCCAACGCCTACTAAATAAGCAAAATTTACGCTTCTGGGGCACTGAAAATCCGCGTGTAACCCACGAAGAGCCATTACACCCGCTCAAAATCACTGTATGGTGTGCTGTTTTCGCTGGAGGAGTCATCGCGGGCCAAACGGTTACTGTGAATGGTGAGCGCTACAGAACAATGATCAACGAGTTCTTTGTGCCGCAAATTGATGAATTGGGATTGGAAAACATGTGGTTCCAACAGGACGGTGCAACGCCACACACTGCACGTGCCACAACCGATATGCTGAAGGATGCATTTCCCGGGCGCCTAATCTCCCGTTTTGGCGATTTGCACTGGCCAGCAAGATCGCCTGATTTGACCGCTCCAGACTTCTTTTTGTGGGGCTTTTTGAAGTCGCGGGTTTATGTCAACAAGCCTCAGACTCTTGCAGCTCTTAAAGACAATATCCGTCAAGAATGTGAGGACCTATCGCCGGAAGTTTTGGCCAAAGTGATGGAAAATGCCATAAAAAGGGCTCAAATGACAATCAACTGTGGCGGCGGCCATTTACATGACATCATATTCTCGACTTGATGTAAAAAAAATTAAAAGACCAAATAAAAATAATCTACAAGAAGAATCAAAGTTTTTCATTTTTTTTTAAATTACAGCCAAAAAAACATCGGAAGGTTATTTTTGCGCCACCCTGTAATTGTAAATTTTCATTTATCAGATTTATGAAAAGGCTCTTTAATTTTCGTCAAATAAAATGTTTCATAATATTTATAAAAAAATTTTATAGAATCCATAAACAAACTGGAAACCATTTGAAAGAAAAACAATATGTGGGTATTTTTTGAGGCCTTTTTCCGAGCGTTCTTTAAGACTCATAAAAAAACTCCTACATAGGAGCATTATTGAAAATTTCAGAATTTTCTGTGCCACTTATGAGCAATTTTTGAATAATTTATGAGAGTTAAAAAAAATTTCGACTAGGATAACAAATAAGGATCAATTATGTTTCATTTATGGCTCAAAAATTTGAGAACTCTGAAAATTATAATATAAAAGTGTCGTTAACAAGGTGAGGCTAAAAGTATCATCTTATTAAAAAGTACTGTCATATTTGCAAATATCGTCCTGTACCAGTTTAATATTGACATTCGCGAAGTAGACACAGACGAAATTTTTCGTGAATAACAATAAATTGCTTTATGCCTAAGCCGTAAGATTTTGGAACTCAATGGCGAAGTGGATGATTTTCCATCAAAATAAATCATGAGCGACAAAACTAATTTTTATTTCAGTCTGGGGGACGGAAAATATACTCACAGTATTATTTCGTTTAAAAGTATCTAAAATACATTTTAAATTAATCGAAAATACAATCAAAAAGAGGACTACTGTTTTTTCATTATATTCAGCCAAGCAATCGAAAGTCGTTTAAAATAACCATCAATTTTTAACTGACAAAACGTTGAAAAAAACGATTTTTGTGGTTTGTTTTTGAAATTGATTTTTTTATTTTTATATAATTTTACAAAACACAACACACACAAATGTTTATATTTTTATTTTCTATGTGTGTATCTACACTCACCAAAAAAAAAGTCTGTAAAAGCAACTGAATATTCTGGCAAATCGGTTTTCAAAAATTTGTAAAATGATTTCTGAAATTAGAAACAAAAATTTGTAAATATTCTGTGAAAATTCTGTAATTTGCAAAATGTAAATAGCAAAAAGATTTGCTAAATAATATTTTTTTTACTAAAAATAGGTACAAAAATTGTAAAGTGGGTTTGAAAACCGTTTACAAATTTTCTACTAACTTTTTTCTGAGTGTATATTTGAAAAATTTCTCGTAATTTAACTTTAAACAGAAGTTATAGTGAAATAAAATCAATTGATGGTTTTTGCCCCACCCGCATGAGTCATAATATCTGAGCGCTCAGAAATATGTTGTTTAGGATATTTATTTTTATCTGGATAAACGTTAATTCCATTAAAGTAATTAAGTAAGCTACAATTCCAAAATTTATTTAACGAATTGTGTAAAATAATTTGTTGTAGGCTAGTCCCCATTCGGATTTCATTCTTACCTAAGAAAAATGTCAGAGAATGAAAAATATTTGTTAGGTTAACTTACAAACTCAATGCGGACTTCACTTCTTGTTTAAAAAAAACAAAAAAAATTATAACGATTTATTTTGTCATCTTCTCATTGAGTTTATAATGAAATCTAACAATAAATTCTAGAAATTCCGAAAACATCATGATCAGAAAATTTCCTTCGACAAGAATTAAATCCCAATGTGAACCAGCATACAACAAATTATTTTTGCAAAACGTTTCATCATCATTTATAAAGATTATTATGTTATTGTACTTGGGATAATATCTCAATTAGAGCGAGAACGACGTCCACAAGCCTTCTTGTAAGTTATTATGCTTCCTATTATTTAGAAATATATAAATTATTTTACTTAAAAAACATGCCGTTAAGCGAGGTAATGGTGTTGTTTAGATAAAAAACATTTAATGTGTAGCACTTTACTATACAATAGATTTTAATGATATAATGATATGTTTATGGAATTAAAAATGAGGATATAATCAATTAAAGTAGAAAAAAGTTTAAACAAAATTGCAAAATATTAGAATGCTGAGATGAAATCAAGGCAAAACTATTTTTGTTAAATATTTTCACACAAAATGTAGAATAACACAACAAATATTATTATTATAGATTGAAATCCAGTTAAAGAAGTTTTTCATTTAAATTAAAGAACAATTTTTTTTCAAACTTCTGTTAATTTAGCACCTTTATACTTTCCTGGACATTCAACAATGTAATCATCGATCATATGTTATATTAATCCTATAATACCCAAGGCCGCTAAAAAGCGGTCTTCGGATCTTAAGTATTTTTTGATTAAATAACAATATTTTATTAAAGAAAGTGGTATATATCGATAGAAAACATAATAAACTACTTTCTTCGCTTTCAAAAATTGTTTTCTTGAATTGAGCAACTTTAAAGAGAGAACAAAACTAGATCATTAATTTTTGATACATAATTTTATTTTATTGAAAGTTTTATTTATATCAAAAACTGATATTATTTGATTATTGGATTTCTTGATTGGTCTTCAACCTTTTTTGTGCTATATCGCCTAAATAAAGCGATAAATCAAAAATGTATTATTTTTGTCATAGTTAGTGTTCAATTTCAAACGCTAAACATAAATATTATCGATATCAGGATAAAGAGCATTAGAGGGTTAAAGTACTGACACTTAAAAAAAAAGATGTTTGGCTGTTTCTAATATTTTCTTGTAATTTTGTACTTTTATCCCACCCTCCCACACTAGTATGTATAAGTATTTAAAGATCAAATTTAGACGGTTTGTGTACACTTAACGGGTTAAGATTTTATTAAAATTAAAATTTTGATTTATTTCTTATACATAATTCTAATAATCGTAATTTATAAAATTTTATCGTTAGCCTTTTTAAAATTTTTGAGATTTTTTAAAAATTCTGATATTTTTAGACAATTCTTAAAAATTTTCATATGGCAACTCTGCGATTCTCCAACTCTTTAATAACAAAATTTGGTAGCTAAGTTGTCAAATTTTCATAGTAAACTGACAAATTCAATTTTTCTCACCAAAATAAAATTGCTAGATGTCCTAACCAAATAATCATAGCTCTTTTTGTTAAATCTCAACTCTTTCTTTGCTTAAATAATTTTTCAAAAAAGTTCTATAAAAAAAATTCAAGAAATTAGCTTTGTAATTCAATTTATATGGCAACCCTGAAGCAATAACTTTAATAACTTTTATTTCGTTTGTATAGCCAAGACTTGAAACTACCAATTCCTCTTTTTTGGATAGTTATATGGTAATTTTATATAAATTTATGGGGTCTTGAAAGTAGGTGTTGTTTAAAATTTATCAAATAATAAAATATTTTAAATATAACTATTTTTAGAAGATTCGAATCATCTCTATAATATTTTTCTATTTTTTTTTTTGTAACATATAGGGTCCGCTATCTAACGTTTTTTTTTTTCAACTAGAGCTTATTTCGTGAATGGTAACACTTAGCTCATGTCTGATTTGACAGATAATTAGTTTTATCCTTCCGCTGAACGAATATGGTTGTGTATATGCTTGAACAACGCTGGGAAATATTGCCACATTACTTTGAAAATCATGGTAATGTTGCAAAATGTCATCTTTTCAATGTCATCTTTTCAGATGAATCTCATTTTGGTCTTGGCGGGTATGTAAACAAGCAAAATTGTCGCATTTGGGGCACAGAAAACCCGCACGCTTGCATTGAAAAGCCGATGCACCCAAAACGAGTCACTGTTTGGTGCGGATTTTGGTCCAGAGGCATAATTGGGCCATTTTTCTTCGAAAATGAGCAAGGAGTGGTCGTTACAGTCAATGGCGATCGTTATCGGACCATTTGAAGAGGAGAATATTGGCAACATTTGGTTTCAACAGGACGGCGCTACATGCCACATATATAGACATATATGTTCATATATGATTTATGTATGATTCATATACGCTTATTTATGAACATATATACCCATATACGGTCATTTACATATTGTCATAAATTTAACAATGCATAGACGTATATAAACATGTATGTATGCCAATGAATGTTTATATATATTTCAATTTTCACATGGGTTAATTTATTTCTTTTGTATTTTTTAAATCGGTGAAAACTACACTCAGAAAAAATTCTCATTACATTTATAAAAAAACCAATGTAACACTTTATAAATAAAGTCCCGGATTTTGAGACTCTTCAGATGAAAATATTTAAAAAAAAGTACTTTATTAGAGAATAATCAGAGTTCAAGTATTTAAAATTTCAGGTTTTTAGCTGAAGGGGTTTATGCAGGCCGTAAGGAAAAGTCTTACCCCTTTATAACACTCCACCTAGCAGTTTTCAAAAATCCCCTCTAAGCAGATGTCTACGCAGCAAGAGAAACCTACATGGAAAAGTTCAACTTCCGGGTATCAGCTGTTTTGACAGCCCGTCAATGGGAAGAATTTTCCCCTTTTTACCAATCCCCGTAGGATATTCCAAAAATCTCGTCTTAGCTGATATCTACAGCAGCGGAAATAACTTCATATCAAATTTCAACTTCCTAGCTTCAGCGGTTAGGACGTGCCGTTAAAGAGGATTCCTTTTTCCCTTTTCGCCCCTGCACGTAGGAGTTTCTAAGATCTCTACGAGGACCTTACATACCAAATTTCAACTTCCTAGTTCCAGCGGTTTTGACAGGCCGCCAAGGGCCCCTCCCTGTTGGATTTTCCAAAATTCCCGGCTTAGCTATTGTTTAGCTTCAGCGGTCCTAGCTCCAGCGGTTTGAGCTGGCTGTTAAGGGGGAGTGTTTTTCCCATCGGTTCGGGCTGGGTGATGTTAAATAAATGGGTGAGTCAGTCAGTAATGTTATTCCTCTATATATAGAGATTATAAACATGATCCAGTTTGCAATTCCGCTCGGACTTGGCCCAATTTCATTACCAAAGTCTGTTAGTACTCCAATAGACTAAAAACAAGTAAAAAAAATGCTTAAATTCGACGGTCCAAGTCTTTGAATACCCTCCACCAATATCCTAAAAAATGTTCTCTACTGTTTTTGATGCAAATAATGTAAAAAACTGTAGAAGTAAAAATATGGAGCTGAAAAAAATTTTTGAGGGAAAAACTTTTTTGGATGTGTAAAAAAATTTTTTCGTGGAAAAAAATTTGATGGCATTCCTGTTGAGTTTGTTAACAAAATGAAATGCTTAGGTTTGATCTTGGATAATCATTTAAATTTTTCCCCACATATTAATTTTGTATCTTCTAGGGTATCCTTTCTTTTAAAAAGGTTATATTCATTAAATATTTATCTACCTTGCTCAGTAAAAAGACGTGTTGCCTCAGCTGTCTTGATGCCCCATATTTTGTACGGCATTGAAATTTTTTCGAGTACTGGTTGTCTGACATTGAGGAAATATCACCTTGTTTTTAACAGAATTATTCGTTATATTTTTAATTTGAAAAGGAGAGATCATGTATCTCTACATTCATTTAATTTTTTGGGTTCGTCTTTTGAGAACTTTATTAGCATTAGACTATTATTGCTTTTTTATAAATCCATTTTTAATTGTTGCCCTGCTTATTTAGTTGATAAATTTCATTTTACTCGTTCGAGCAGAAATCCACAGATAATTCCACCTGTAAGACATTTGAGTATTTTTGTAAAATCGTTTCAGATCCGGGTTTCAAGAATTTGGAATGCCTTACCACGAGATTTAAGAAAATTTAATTATTCTTTACTTGATTTCAAGTCCAGGGTAAAAGAATTTGCGAAACTGCATGTGTTGGAGGCTTTTTAATATATAAAATTTTTTTTTTAAGTACGAAATATGGAAGGAAAAATGTTGGAAATTTATTTATTTATTATTTGCATTCATTATGATTTTTGTTTTATTTTTTTTTTAATTTTTAATTTTTAATCTTATAATTTTTAATTTTTCTTTTAATTTTTATTCTAAAAATTCTTTTAAATGTGATCTCATATATGTATATATTATTATCTGGATATTTATTTATTGAATTATTAAGCTCTACTTTTTTCTAGAAGTTTGTTATTAAGATAGTAGCTTTAATTAACCACATAAGGCCCTAATGGCTCGGTTATGTAAATGAAGATTTAATAAAAAAAAAAAAAAAAAAAAAAAAAAAAAATTTGGTGAAAAAATTTATTGTGGTAGAAAAAAATTTTAGTGGGTGAAAAAAATTTTCAGGTGAATATATAATATTATTTAATTCGAAGCGACTGGTGCAAAAACAAGTAAAAATATTTTACTTGTCAGCCGCTACCAGAGAACTGCAAAATCAACTTTTTTCTTAATTTAATCATACACAAAAATTCTTGTTCACATTTAATAATTCAACAAAAATCACTGTAGAATAAAATCAGCATCATGTTACTAAACGCGTAATTCGGATCAGTTTGAATCATCTGTCGATTATGTTTACTGCAAATTTAATCACTCAACAAAAAGTCAGCGTTGAATAAATCAGAAAAAAACAACAAACAACGCGCATCAGTGTATTTATAATTAAAACAAAATAGAAACACATTTCATAAATGATATTGTTTACATTTGGGTGGGACTTAAATCCGCTTTTTTAGAATTTTTATTAGTAATAAAAATATTCTTCTTTGTGATATATAAATATTTTTTTGGAAAAAAAATTTAGGTCGATATCTCAGGCTTGCCTAATCCGGAAAAATTTAAATATTGTCTAAATTTTTTTTCATCTATTTTGATTGGAAAATTAGGCAATATTTAACTTTAACCGGATTGGGCAAGCCTGAGATGTCGACCTAAATTAAAAAAAAAAAAAATTTACAAAGAACAATATTTTTGGTATTCCTAATAAAAATTCTAAAAAAACGTATATAATATACATATAACATTTATGAAATGTGTCTACAAAACCACCCCCTTTTTATAGATAAGAAACTATTTTGTTTTAATTATGATTACACTCATACACGTTGTTTGTTGTTTTTTCTGATTTATTCTACATCAAAATAATTATTGTTGGCTCGAATGAACAGAATAAAATCAATGGTTTAACAACGACCGATGATTATGAATCAGTGACAAAACAATTTGCACGTCGTTTGATTGATTTCAAATCATCAACAAATATGTGCGTTAGAGTATATTCAGCGTTTGAACGCAAACACATATTTATTCTTGTGTTGATTGCATATGAACGTTTTGCAATCAGTAAATGCAGTTCTCTGGTCGCCACTATGAAATTGTACTAAAATACACCGCGGACCAATATAGGTTATTTTCAATACTAAGCTGCTCCTGAGCAGCTTAGCACCCCCAGGAGGATGTCCTGAGCAGTTTGGCACCCCCACTTGCGTCTTCACGTCCTGATCGACATTTCAACAGACAAACGGACATAGCTAAATCGACTTAAAATTGCATAAGGATCACGAATATATGTACTTTATGTGGTCTAATACCCATATTTCGACATGTTACAAATGGAATGACGTCCCCTTACTATATATAGTGTCTGTTTTACTATATCTCTCTCAATTATCGAAATTGGGGTCATTTACAAAAAAAAAGCAAAGCATTGATGACATGTTTTTATCAAATGGTGAAGAAGTTATAAAACATGTTTCATAAAATTTGTGAAATGTTTCATTAATTTATGAAAATTTCATAAATATGACAATTCTTAATAGATTTTTTTTCAATGAAACTGTTATATCATTATAATAATTTGTTAACATTTCTTTTATTTGTTAACATTAAAATTCGACAATTTAAAATTTAATGGACACCTTAGTGTGTGTATTAAATAGTAAAATACAATTTCATAAAATTTAAGTTATAAAATCTACAATTCATTCATCAAATATTTTTATTAACAAAAACAAATATTTTACGTGGCAAACTGGTGAGAAAAGTGTTATAGCGTTAAACAACAATGTAAATACAAACAATTAATTGTGTGTTGGAAATAAAAGGTGATCAAATAAGACTTTCGATTTTAAAACAACTGATCTAATGAATTTGTATACCGCTCCAGAGAACAACTAAAATCAAAACTCAAACAAAAACCCTAAATGCTTAAATAAAAATATATTGAGCCTGTGATGAAATTTGTAATATGAATAAAAATGTTGATTGCTGCAATAACATTTTAATACAATATTTATATTAATTCAGAACTATATTAATTAAAAATTGAATACCATGGACTAATTTCGTATTTAATAATTCGTTAAAAATATATTTAAACTCTTCTTTTTGTCAAAAAAAAAAAACTATTTATTCGTTATATAATTTCAAGAGTTACTACAAATGTAATACAAATTCTTGATTTCACAAAATGTAAAATTTTATTTGATCACTCTTTATATCGTGTAAACACCCCCACATTCAAAAATAATATAAACAAAAAAATTTTAAAAATAACAAATTTTGTGTATAGAATTTATTATTATTATTTTTTTTTTTGTTGGAAAACATGAAAATAATTCAATGTGTTCAATATCAGGGTCTAGTTGAGATGACTGAAACTGCTAAAACCACGTGCTGTTTGAAAAATATAAATATTTTATACTCAAGAGAATTTCTTGTATTCTTAGATCATAAGATAAATAGAGATAACAGGTATCAAAAAAAAAAACAAAAACAAAACAAGTTGGAACCGAAGTTAAACTTTTTTAACAACTCATTTAAAAATGTGATACACTTCGAGAAAAATGCTTTATTATAATTATGAGGGAGTTTTACTAGACGAAAAATTATTATTATTAAAAAAGTGTACAATGAGATTTCATTTAAAATAAATATAATGTATCAACCCATAAGCGACTCATATTCATAGCTTTTCTCTCTAAGAGCTATCAGCTGGCAATATGGAGACTCAAGTTTGATTCCCGGCAAAAAAAAAGTAAAGCAAAAAAAAATATTTTTTTAATTTTTTAAATCATTATTTCTGTCAATACTGGTAAGCATTTACGTAACCACATAATTTTGATTTTTCATATGCATATCATAACTAACGTAACCAACTGTTTTGATCAAGAAGCGAGATATGGCAAAAAAGCGAAATTCCACATTTTAGTGCAAAAAGCTGCAATATATTTTTTTCTTCAAAATCTGGATTTTAAAAATTTTTATTTTTTAGATAAATCGTTAAAAATCTGGGACTGACAAATTTTCAACACCAGCAACTTACTGTAACTTTGGCAAAGCAAAAATGTTGTTTTTTTTAATTTATAACGAGATATTTTTTTAGCTAGACTAATACAAATATTTCGATCTGGCGAAAGATTTCTTTAGAATTTGAAGTTCTGGAAGAGCTAGAAAAGAGTTCACGTTGCTCAGTTATTTTTCTAACAAGCACTATGACGTATCTCAAATTTTAATATCAAAAATGTTCGATGTGTATAAAAATAATTAAGTTTTACTCTGGCTCAAATAACATATATTTTATGTTTGATTTTAGGCAGATTTCAAAAAAAGTGTTAGTTTTTTTGAATTCTCTCTAAATTTCGGAATAAAAAGTTGCCACGACCATAACATTTTTTTAACTACAATAAAATCGAGTTTTTCATTGCAGTTAGGCGAGCAATATCCATCCATATAAAATACAAAGTGGGGCAAAAAGTATCACTAAGTATTGAAAAATTCTGACTTTTTTGCAAATGGCATCGCATGTCGTGAAGTAGACACGTGCGAAATTTATAGTAAATTTAGCGCCTTAAGAACGCGAAATAATAATTAACTCAACGTCTGGCGACCCGATTAATAGAAAGTGACGCAAAATGAGACAGCCGTAGCCCCAGAAGGCCGTGAACCGACTGTTCGGCTGTTTTCAAAGCAGTGCGTAAAAAGAGCCCGAAACATACACAAGAACAAATGCACATTTCACTACCCTGCCTGCGCCGCATTCTGACATTGGACTTGAAAATTTTCCCATACAATTTTCAGGTGATCCAGCAGTTGCTAACAAACGATTGTGTCGTTTCAAAGATTTTGAAACTCAGCTCGTGTAATCTCGGGTTTCGGTAATTTGACTAGGGCAGCCAAATCCCCCGATTTCACTGTTCCGGACTTTTTTCTCTGGGGATATTTGAGGACTTTAGTTAAAGCGAACAAACCCCGCACCTTGGAGGAGTTAAATAACAACACTCGAGGCGAAATTGCCAACGTGACACCACATAAGCTGCGCATAGTTATGCAAAATGTAATCAAAAGAATCCAGATTTTTATCAATGCCGTCGGCAGCCATTTGTCAGACAAAATTTTACACAATTAAGTGAAACAAAATTTATAAGTGCGAATAAACATAATCAATTAAAAATCAAATTAGTTTTTAATTTATAGCGAGTTTTTAAGTTTATAGTTATAGCGAAAGACAATCAGATGATGGACTTTTCGAACAACATCCCTTTTGATAATAAAACTTATATTTATTAAAATTTACCCTGCTACACTAAATAATTTTTTCTATTAAAATATTTCGTGGAAATATTTTCTTTAACAAAATCATAAAATTACGCTTAGATATCTATTGCTTTTTGTTCGCCTACATGGAAAGTATTTAAGCACTGCTTGAAATTACAGGCATTAACAGTTCTAATCGCCAGCATGATAATCCCGCGAAAATCGAGATGTTGGTTAAGTTAAGCACAACCCATAAGTTTGCCCAACATCGCCATACAAAAGTAATAAAAAATGTATAAGTTACTTAATGCCATTACCAGTAATGAGTTTATAGGCCATTATTGGGTTATGATATTATATACAGGATGCATAAAAATATATATACATTTTTTGTTGTTGTTGGGCCGATAAAACACAGTCCTGAAATAAAGATACATTACTTTCTATACTTTAGTAATATGAGATTATGCTGGAAAGCTTAAACTCCAACATTTTTTCATTGATTTTCTTTACAAATTGTGAAACAAGACTAATTTGGGAATTTAAAAATTATTTTAGTGACTTTTGGGAATTTCAACCTACAAATTGCGAACATGAGCTGAGGTTTTTCTGGCAGGAATAGTTAGAACCAGCAAAACATTTAAGCTGAAAAATATCTAAACAAAACCAGTTTTAACAATACAATAAAATAAATAAAAATAAAAAGCCATTTAAAATACCGGCCTCCATATCAAACCATCAAACATGTATGAAACGAACACTTGAAAAAAAACGACAAATCAAAAATCTCCCTCCAAAACATCTCACACCTGAACATATTGTGCTCAGGCTTGCCAGACATGGGGATTTATTCATTCTCAAATGGGGAAAGAGTATTTTTTGAAAATGAATTATTACGGTGTTCTTTAGAGGTTAAAAACGATTACTTAAAATAAAACACAAACTTAGGAAATTAAAAAAAAAATTATTTATTCCAATTCAAAGTATAAATATTTAATGGTAGTTAATTATCATTAAAATTCATTTTCTTGTATGAACCAATTTATGAACAAAAGTGTTGAAAATTTGTATGTTGTTTAGACTGTAAATAACGTAATTTTTTCTACTGCCCTACATTTGCAATTATTACGAATAAACTTTCAAATGGAAGTCATATTTTATATATGTATTTTTTTTTTTTTGTTTTGTTGAAGATTATCTGAAAAATCATTAGGAAAAGATTATTTTATCATGATGGAAAAAATTAATTTTTGGCTGTCACCTTTAATCGTATAAAAAATTGAAATGCCAAATAATAAGCTATCAAATAATAATTTAAAATAAATCATTTCGCCTTTTTTTCCAAGGCGGATCAATAAGTCCGTGATTTTTTCAATGAAACACAGTTTTTTTTTGCAAAAAAAAAAATTTTCAACATAATCTCCTTTTAGCTCAATACACTTAGTCCAAGGTTTCTCCAATTTTTGTATCCCTTCCAAAAAGAAAAATAGGATTTTTTGAGGTCCATAAAATAGGCATTTGTTTGATCAATAATTTCATCGTTGGAGCTAAATCTCTTTCCACCGAGCCATCTCTTTAAGTTTGGAAATAAGAAATAGTCACTCTCCGATCGGCCAACACCATATCGTGAATTTTTTCAATTGTTTTGGGTGCAGAGACCTCAACTGGGCGTCGAGAACATTCGGCATCTTCCGTGCTTGTACAACCACAACGAAAGTCAGTAAACCACTTTTTTACCATTGAAATTGATGGTGCAAAGTCCCCAAGCTTTTCCTTGGTTTGATTGACGGTTTTTTTCGCAAAAAATAATGTTTCATGAGCACTCGAAATTCACTTTTATCCATTTTTAAAAAAATCCACGAGGTTGTATGTTTTGAGCAGCTGCTTAACGCAAAGTAAATGACGGAACTTGCTTAAAATTTGACAGGTGGTACTTGATGGGAGCAGTATTCAATTTCATATAACTACGAGGGAAGCTCGAAAAGTCACGGACTTATTGATCCGCCCTCTTATTATTTTAAATAAAAAGTTAAGACCTTTACTTAGCGGTTTTCTGTTTTTTATTGTTTTTAAAGACATCTTTCAGTTTTATTAATCGAAAAGCTAAATAGAAATAATTAAAAAAACAGTCGTTAATTTAAAAAAAAGTCTAGAGCCTGATTAAAATTAGAAAAATAAAAGTAAGTCCACAAGAAAATAAATAAAGCTAGATTTTTGTAAAAATAATTCAAATAAATTTTCTTGCAAAATTTAGGACATTTTTTTCTGTCGCTCTAAGTTTTCAATATAAATAAAAAAATATATATTTTTAAAACATATGTCCCAAATGTCCCAAACATTTCGGACATTTGTTTACCAAACACAAAAAAAACAAAAATCTGGCAAGCCCGAATAGCTTACATTCGGTTGGTGTGACGTTAATATAAAGCAAAACATCATACTAAACGAAAATTAACTAAACTTTAACAAGAGTTAATTCTATTCGTTTCAAAAAAAAGTTTCTTCAGTTGATTTTACATGTTGAAATCAAATAGAACAAAACTTTTAACGCGGGTCGCAGTTTTTCTGTTATATTTAAAAAAAAAATTACGTGTGTGTTTGACTGTGGTTTTTAAAAACTTGCTGTACGTTGGATAGCCCTTCATTTGTAACATCATGCAGCATTTACATTTAACAATATAAAACTAAAAAAAAAAAAAAAAACCAAAAGTGTAAAGCTTTTTAGTGGTAGTTTTTGTTTAAAGTACATCTTATTCAGTTCTTGCCTAATTTTAATAAACGTGATTTTAAAGATTTGGATATTAAAAAAAAAGTGGCAGCTGTATTTAAAGAATATCGCGCGGTTTTCCAATTGTTTTAAGCACACAATAAAAACAAAGGTAATAATAATTTTTCCTCACTGTTTAAATACTGAATTTTGAAACAAATTTAATTTTAAAAAAATAAATATTTGGCCAGGTTTTTTTTTTTTAAATACATATACATGTATTTATTTACATGTATATTTTTAATTCAATGTATACTAAATATCATTTTGCCTACTGTACTAATGTAAAAGAGTAGATGATTAATTTGTTTATTATCCATTTTTTTAATTTTTAAAGAATTCTTAAAAAAATTACGCAGTATCGCAGTAAGTTAAGATAAAAATATATGTTCTTACCTTAAATTAATGGATAATACCTGTAAAGAAAAAAATTTTTATTATAAATTTAATATTAAATAATTGAAATAGAATTTTTGGGGTTAGATTTAAAAAAAAAAAAACATTTTTGTGGATTTATTAATTGTTATATGCAATACAAAAAAAAAAAACAATCACTTCTCTATAGGCATATAATGGGACAATAGGTTAAACCATTTCAGAAATATGTAAAACTTTCAAAATATTTTTAACCCCTTCACATATTAATACGGTGCATAAAGAAAGCAAATTCGTAGTTGCAAACGAATTTTTCGACAATCGAATTTTTGCAGTTCTAGGTATAAACAATTTTATTTATATTTATTACTATAACGCTGGAACCGGCGACCTTCGTTTGTCATCCCATTGCTAGTCCCTTAAGCTAAACTCAATTAAAATTTTGTTAATCTATTAAAATTTTGTTCTAATATAAATATAATTATATAATTATAAATTATATCCTAATACCGTAACCGAGCAATAGCAACGAAGGCTATCGGCTCGTGGTAGCGTAAAAAAACCAGAGCCTCAGGTGGAAATCGAACCCACGCACTAATAAGCTAGCACGCTACCAACTACACTCACCAAAAAAAGTCTGTAATGGCAACTGAAAATTTTGCTGTTATTACGTGAAATTTTGCTAATTTCAGCCCAGCGGTATTTTTGCTAATGTAAGCAACACATGTGTGCTGACATGTAAAGGGTGTTTAAATTTTAAGGGCCGATGATGATTTTAAATACAACACACATTTTTTAGGATATTATTGTCATTTCTTTTTATTATGATAATATGGTATGGTTCAATTATGTATGGAACAAAATATCGGCCAAATGGCCGCCGCGATCTCGGCGGCACACCTCCATCCGATGGTCCAAATTTTCGATGACGCTGAGGCATAATTGAGGTTCTATGCCGTTAATGTGCCGAATTATGTCATCCATTAGCTCTTGAATTGTTGCTGGCTTATCGACGTACACCTTTTCTTTCAAATAACCCCAAAGAAAGAAGTCCAACGGTGTCAAATATCACAGAAGAAATTATGCACATTTTTTTTCTTAACACATGATCTTGGCGGCCAATTGACATCGCCACCACGTTAGATAACACGGCCATTGAATTTGTCGCGCAAAAGAGCCATTGTTTCGTTAGCTGTGTGGCAAGTGGCACTGTCCTGTTAAAACCACATATCGTCCAGGGTCATATCCTCAATTTCTGGCCACAATAAGTTCGTTATCATCTCGCGATAGCGAACACCATTCACGGTAAATGCTTGGCCAACCTCATGACACACTATCGCGAACAACAGCAATGTTTTCCGCAGAACGAACTGGGCGAGCATGCACAGGTGTTTTCACAGACCCGGTTTGCTGAAATTTACCCACAATTCTCCCGATTGTGGACACATTTGTTCGATTATGCTGACCAAAAAAAAATCACGAAGTGCACGAAATGCATTTTGATTTGAATGCCCATTTTCATAATAAGCCTGAATAAATTTAACGCGTTGCTCGATTGTGTATCTTTCCATGGTTCAAATTGAGTTAGACTGAAATTGAGAAATGTCAAATGAAATGCAGAAAAAAAAACTTGGTGCGGTTCACATTCAACATCGGCTCTTAAAATTTAACCACCCTTTAGTACAATAAAATTCCAAAAAAAATTAGCAGTCGCTACTAAATTTTAGCAAACTTTTAGTAAAGTGGAATTTAAAATTTATTTTTTTATCGAGCAACAAAATTTTTTATATTTTTTTTTTCTATAGTGAACAAGCATTTTTGGTAACTTGTGTCATTTGGTTGAAACGTAAACAACAATACTAAATATTGCCTCGAACATGTCGAATTTCATACCAGATAAAGTTTTTTTTTTTTATTTTAACGGCCGGGTCAATCCGAAAAGTTTGAGGACAAAGAATTGGAATTATTGTTCTATGTGGACGAATACCAAACGCTCGGGAGTTGTCAGAATTATTAGGAGTGGATGAGTCGACAGTCGGCAAACGCCTTAAAGCAATAGTATTGATTCAAAAAAAAAAACTGGGTGCCATACGAATTGAAGTCACGTGAACAGCTCCTCAAACGGCAAAAAGGAAGGGTTTTTGCATCGCATTGTTACTCTCGATGAAAAATAAATACATTACGTCAACCCTAAGTGCAAAAAGTCGTGGATTTATCAACTCAACTCATGCTTTTGAGCCGCGCACTGAAGCAAAAACTAGCAATTGAAATTTTATTTATTATAATAAAATTTAGATTGATAGTGTCTGTGGTGCAGTGGCCAGAGTTCAATCCACAGAAAAGTCATACCGTTTTTTTAAGTTTTTAGGATAATTTTTTTTATTCATTAAAAGTAATTAACATTAAGAAAGACACGAAAAAGTGATTTGCAGCATGACAACGTTTGGCCACATGCTGCAAGACCGGTCACCCGAAAGTCCTACCCCAACCGCCATATTCTCCAGACATCAATCCTTCCGACTACTACTTCTTCCGGTCGATGACATATGGTCTCTTCCAGGCAGAAGTTTACTTCAATAATGCGTCAAAAGACGGGTCGTTCTTCCGAGCTGGTATCCGGAAATTACCATAAAGATGGAGAAATGTTGTGGCCAGCAAACGACAATACTTTAAATAATAGATACATTACGCGAAAGAAATACTCCTCAAGATTACTACTGAAAAGATTCCAGCGAAATTTTTGTAAAATAAATACTGTCATGCCACTTTTTAGAAACGCTGGTAAATCGTGAAATAAATATTTGTAGAAAAAAAAATAATTTTTTATAAAATTGTATGTTTTTACAACAAAAAAAATTCTGATATTTGTTAGCAATAAAAGGCTTAAGTCTTTTCCAATACAGATCAATTGGCACCCTTTTCGATTTGGCAATTGCATGCTATTATTTTATGGCACGTGCAGACAACGAATTAAAATAATAAACAATTTCATTACAAATAAGATAAAGATTCATTTTGAACAAAGGGCGTCAAAATATTTTAATTATTGAAATAAATACAACATTGTAGTATGTTAATCTTTTCAGTTTGCTAATTTTATGAGTATATATTTTAATTAATTGATACTTGTTTTCTTTAACATATATTTTATATTTATGTTTTAATTGAAAAATTTATAATTTAATTACATATTATATTCATGCATATGAATGTAATTGTTAACAGCTTGTTTGTGAAAAAAACTTCTAACTAGGGTTTAACCTTTTAGTATCAAATTGGTTGTTAATGGTGTTGATATTAATCTATTCTTAATTATACAATATTTAATGCTCTAAATGTAATTTCATATAATAATCAATACTATTCTAATGTAGTTTTCTTAATTTCGATACACTAACAATATTGTTTTGTTAAATACAATCTAAAAAAGAGGATTACTGATTTTTCATTATATTCAGCTCATTTAGTTGTTTATTTTAAATCATTGTTTAATAATCGATAAAAAGTAGCTAAAACCATCGAAGTCGTTTAAAATAATCATCAATTTTTAACTGATAAAACGTTAGAAAAAAATAATTTTTGTAGTTTATTTTTCAAATTGAAAGTATTTTTTTTTAATTGTATGTTCATATTTTTCTTTTTTAAGTTTGTATGTATATCAGAGAACTGCATTTGCTGATTGCAAAACGTTCATACGCAATCAACACAATAATAAATATGTGTTTGCGTTCAAACGCTGAATATACTCCAACACACATATTTGTTGATGATTTTAAATCAATCAAACGACGTGCAAATTGTTTTGTCACTGATTCATAATCATCGGTCGTTGTTAAACCATTGATTTTATTCTGTTCATTCGAGCCAACAATAATTATTTTGATGTAGAATAAATCAGAAAAAACAACAAACAACGTGTATGAGTGTAATCATAATTAAAACAAAATAGTTTCTTATCTATAAAAAGGGGGTGGTTTTGTAGAAATACATTTCATAAATGTTATATGTATATTGGGGTGGGTCTAAAATACGTTTTTTTAGAATTTTTATTAGGAATACCAAAAATATTGTTCTTTGTGAATTTTTTTTTTTAATTTAGGTCGACATCTCAGGCTCGCCCAATCCGGTTAAAGTTAAATATTGCCTAATTTTCCAATCAAAATAGATGAAAAAAAATTTAGACAATATTTAAATTTTTCCGGATTAGGCAAGCCTGAGATATCGACCTAAATTTTTTTTCCAAAAAAATATTTATATTTCACAAAGAAGAATATTTTTATCACTAATAAAAATTCTAAAAAAGCGGATTTAAGTCCCACCCTAATGTAAACAATATCATTAATGAAATGTGTTTATATTTTGTTTTAATCATGAACACACTCATACGCGTTGTTTGTTGTTTTTTTCTGATTTATTCAACGCTGACTTTTTGTTGAGTGATTAAATTTGCAGTAAACATAATCGCATATGATTCAAACTGATCCGAATTACGCGTTCAGTAACATGATGCTGATTTTATTCTACAGTGAATTTTGTTGAATTATTAAATGTGAACAAGAATATTTGTGTATGATTAAATCAAGAAAAAAGTTGATTTTGCAGTTCTCTGATGTATATGTGAAAAATTTGTTGTAATTTGTATTAAAATAATTTTGTATTTAAACCAACTATTTTGATAAAAAAAAACGAAAAGGAATTATTTGAATTTCTATTTTTAGAAACAGGAAACAAACTTTTACATTTAACAGAAAATAACAACTCCTACTGAAAGTCTGTATTTTTTATAGTTTGTATTGTTTTTTTTTTTTAATTTTTTAATATATAGAATATATATCTGTAAATTTTAATTGATTCTTCATTTAAAAACAAACTTTAAAATACAGTCGGTAACAAAAAATATATTGTGAGTGTATATAACTGAATAACGTTACAGACTGAATGACTCACTAAACATCGCTCAGTTCAAACCGTCGGAGATAAGAAGCTGAATTTTGGAGTAGGCATCCGCTAGGTAGAACTTTTGTTAGTTCCTATGGGGGAAATCTCCCCTTTGACGGTCTGCCCGAACCGCTTTGGCTAGACAACTGGAATTTAAAATGTGTTCCCTGGAGTATGTGCTAAATCACTGATAAAGTATTTTTTAAAAATGATCGCTATAGACTTGGTAAAAATGGAGGTTCAAAGGATGAAAAGTTTCCCCCTTAACGGCCTGCCCAAACCACTGGAGCTAGAATGTTGTAATTTGGTATGAAGGTTCCTCTGCGTAGATATCAGCTAAGAGGAAAATTCACCCCCTTCATATAAAAAATAAAGGTAAAAATAACTACAATCGTAGTTAAAACTAACTAAAACTTAAGTTAAAATTAACTACAAACATAGTTAAAACAACTGCAAACGCAGTAAAAAACAACTACAAGTATAGTTAAAATCAAACACAAACGTAGTTAAAAACAACTACAAACGCAGTTAAAAACAACTGCAAACGCAGTTAAAAACAACTTGAAGTGTAGTTAAAAATAACTTAAAATTTAGTCAAAACTAACTACAAGTATAGTTAAAAACAACTACAAGTGTAGTTAAAAACAACTACAAACGCTGTTAAATTTTTATGCATATTGCTTTGGAATTTAGCATTTTTCCGATTTTTGGAAATTCCTACAGGGAGGAACAAAAAAGGGGAAGTCTCCCCCCTTGACTATCTGACCAATCCCCTTTAGCTAGAAATCTGAAAATTGATATTCATGTTCGCTAGAGTTGGACCATTATCTAACTGGTAAGACGAAATTTTTGGACATCCATAAGGTGAGGGACAAAATATTTTATGCTGTTTGGCTAGGAGCGTGAAATTTTATATACTTTTCCCTTTTGGCTACCCAATCACCTTTTGGCTAAAAACCTAAAATTTAAAACATGTATTCCCTTGAGTGTATGCTAATTCTCTAATAATGTACTTTTGAACCATTTTCATCTAGAGACTCCAAACAATCGCGGCAACAATTTTTCTACACTAACAACGTAACTGGCAAAGCTTAAAAATAAATCATATTCTTTTTCATATTATACTTTTACCAGAAAAAAAGCTTAAAAATAAAATATGAATTGATTTGCTGGATTTGATTGTAGGTCATCTTGAACAATGATGAATTATTACTTTTTTTTTATTAAAATTCTTTATGTTTGAAAGTTCGTTAACTTAAAAAATTCAAAACATTTTATGCTGCTTAATTTGTTGTATTTGTTTTCTAAAATGTAAAACAAATCAGGCTACAATTACCTTTCACATTTTTTGTGCTATGCTATTATGAAGTTTATTATGATCATGTAGTATATTATTTATTATTTTTTTTTTGTGTTAAATTTTCTTGGTAAATGTTAACAGAAACAAATTTTTTTTCAACATTTACCACAGAAAAACAGATAATTAAAAATTATAGCCGTAGTGTAGTAAATATAACAATTCTGTTTTAAATTTCATAAATTCATACACACAGAAAAATAAAGTATCAACTGTAAAATCTAGCTTTATTGCTTAAAAAAAGTTGATTAGTAGAATCTTATTTAAATGTGATTTCACAAAATTTTGGATTTTGCCATTAATAGAAATAAATCTCTGTTTTAAAAAAAATTCTATGTGACTAAATTTTTCTCTGTGTGTAGTTTAAAAAAAGCTATTATTATCTATCTGTATCAATGACTGTAATGGCAAATAAGAATTTTGTTCAATCATGTAATACAAACTTTCAACACTATATTAATGTTTTTAATGTATTGATAAATATCTGTACTCTGAAAAAATATTTCTTAGTATTACATTTTAATCATACAAAAATATTTAATTTAGTTTTTATATTGTACGCACTGATTAATATTTTGTACAAAAGTAAATCGTATATAAAATAATAATATTATAAAATCGTTTTGGAATATGTAATTCCCCCTTTGAAATTGTAATATTACCCAGTACAAACTTGAGTTATATAATATAGTTGGCATTCAATACCTTTTCATAATAACGGTAGTTGGCTACCACACCTACTTTAGGACCGATATGAAAATTTTTAAATGGCGATTCTATTAAAGGCAAGTGTCTTTTTTTATAACCGGGCTTATTGCGCTATTTTACAGGTTCAATTTTGAAATATTTTAAACTACCGTTAAGTAACGCTAAACTACCGAAACACCGATTTATAACGGTGTTTTGCAAATATAACAAAATTTAACGGGTAATTTTATTAAATAAACCTCGTGATATTTGAAGACACATGTCACTGTTGCAACCGCAGTTCTAAAATTTTCGTTTCGGCATTGTTCGGAGCGTGATAGACAGCTACCGTTATAATGAAAAGGTATTGCTTGCCAACCATGGTTATATTACATTTGTTTTTTATTTAGTATATTAAATAAAATGTATTGTATCAATAAAATACTACAATTTAAATATTCACTCAGGAAATTATGTAGGTAGAATCAACAACAAGCGTAGTTAATACTACAAGCGTAGTTAATACTAACTAAAACATAGTTAAAAACAACTGCAAACGCAGTAAAACACAACAAGTGTAGTTAAAATCAACCACAAACGTTGTTAAAAACAACTACAAACGCAGTTAAGAACAACTACAAGTGTACTTAAAAATAACTATAAGCGCAGTTAAAACTAACTGCAAGTATAGTTAAATCAACTACAAGTGTTAGAAAAACAACTAAAAACGCAGTTAAATTTTCATGTATATTGCTTTGGAATTTAGCATTTTTCATCTCAAAATTATTTTATTTATTAAATTTAGGAGATAAACTTGTTTACAAAGAAAAAGGAAACGAGAATTGCAAAGCAATAAAAATACAAAAAATATTCAAAAATCTTCAAACACATACACATTTCAAACGTTATAGGTTGTTAAACAAAACTGCAAAAATCATTAAAAATTTGTTTTCTAAGTAAAACTGTTGCTGTTAAAATAATTAGCTTTACTACGCAAATAACTATCATTTAGTAATTTTAGAACTTTTCTAAGTGTATGATTTTATTTTGTATCATAGTTACAACTTTTTTACTCGGGTACATTGTATTATTATTTTTCTTTTATTTAAATAAACATTATTTATAGTAATTAACAATTAATTTACAAATATATTTTAATTTTTATTTTATCATTTACTCCGTCAATGAAATGATCTATTCAAATCAAGTTTTTTTTTTTGTTTTGTAATTTTTGTTTTACGTGTTATTGACGTTTAATAATTACTTGTTGTTTTTCTTAAATGTATTTTTAATTTTCATTCAAATCCAAATGGGTTTTCTGGAAGATAGCGCCAGTAATCATTTTCCCACGTGATCATAAATTTGGTATCTTAGATTTGAAAGGGTAACTACAAATGTAAAAACCAAAAGATCTTCTATATAATTTTGTTAATTTATATGTAAAAGTTATTGGGCGATATTCAAAATTTAAAATACCTCAATAAGTCATACAACCTACACCATTTCCAGTTTCCTTTTATATAATTTATTTATAGATGAGTCACTGTTGAGTAATAGAGGAATTCTCAGAGCATACACGCTGATTTAGATGAAACTCAGATATGTGATAAATAATAAAAATCTAAGGTTTAGACCAGATTCTGTAGTACTCCACTTTGCAGAGTAGATTTTGTTTCTTTTGATTTGCACTTACATATTTTTTGTATCGTGTCATCTCTAAATTAGTACACTCTACTCTGCAGCATGGATTACTATGGCAATGTCAATGAAGCTTTACCGTTTCCTTTTTATATGCGATCTCCAATGTTTAGAGGGTAAAAAATGGTTACATTAAATGGTACTGTTTTCGTTTTTTTCTTTGTAATTATTTTAAAATCCTTTCTAAAGGAACTGTATAAAAAGTGGTCTTAATAGAAAGTGATTTTAAAGTAATATAAAGGGTGGTTAAATTTTAAGGGCCGATGTGGATATTGAATAAAACACAAATTATTTAGGATATTATTGTCATTTCATTTTATTATGATAATATGGTGTGGTTCAATTATGTATGGAACAAAATATCGGCCAAATGGCCGCCGCGACCTTGGCGGCATAGCTACATCCGATGGTCCAAATTTTCAATGACGCTGAGGCATGCCGTTAATGTGCCGAATTATTTTATCCTTTAGCTCTTGAATTGTTGCTGGCTTATCGTCGTACACCTTTTCTTTAAAATAACCCCGAAGAAAGAAGTCCAACGGTGTCAAATCACATGATCTTGGCGGCCAATTGACATCGCCAACACGGCCATTGAATTTGTCGCGCAAAAGAGCCATTGTTTCGTTAGCTGTGTGGCATGGCAAGTGGCACCATCCTGTTAAAACCACATATCGTGCACATCCATATTCGCAATTTCTGGCTTTCGAACACCGACGGCGAGTCGAGGTTGACGGCTATTCTGACACACTAACGCGAACAACAGCAATATTTTCCGCAGAACGAACTTGGTGAGCATGTACAGGTGTTTTCTCATTTCCTACAAACCCGATTTGCAGTTAGATGTGCACAATTATCCCAAATGTGAACACATTTGGTCGATTATGCTGACCAAAAAATCACAAAGTTCATTTTGATTTGAACGCTCATTTTCATAATAAGCCTGAATTGAGAAATGTCAAATGAAATGCAGAAAAAAATCTGACGTTTAGGTGTGGTTCACATTCAACATCCACCCTTTATATCGATACCCGAATTTTTTACTATTAAATTTGCATTGAGTATTTCTCATTAAAATTGATCGAATAAGTATTTTTTCCAATTTTTGTGGCTTTGTGGAATTAAACGATTTTTTACCGAAGCTCTTTTTTGATACCTTTTTAAACAAAATTATGAAGCATATCAAACTTTGACTACATAATTTTTATGTTGATTTAAAACTTTCAACAAGCTGCCAAAAAAAAACCTACCAAAACATCGGAAATGGCCCCAAAAATAAATGAGGTCAACCATGAATTTGAATTATCAACTACATTCAGACAGAGTGAAAGAGGAGTTCGTTTGCGCAAACACTCCGAAACCCAGATAAAAGGGAAATATAAATAAAATTCTATTTAATAAATTAAATACGTTTTGGAGATATTATAAGTTTTTTTTAATTAAATAAAAACTTAAAAACTATGCATCTTATAAAATAGTATTTTATATATCTTTTCCTTTTTCTGGGTTCCGAACAAAATTTTGATTCTGTTTTCATTTGAAAATGTTCATTTCACCAAACATCTTATTCGAACGATAGATTTGGACTTCCTGGTTTATAAAAATATTTTTTTTTTCAGGATATTTTATCATAATTTTTTTTACATTAAAATTAAATAAATTTTCTTGACAGAGGGTATAAACAGTGTAAATTTAATTGACTTCACATTATATCAATTAACACTCTGTGGACATAAAAATAAACAATTTAAACACTAACATTTAAATTAAATTAACACAACAATTTAATTTGATACAAACACAAATTGATTGATTAATTTATATGCGAGAGTTGAATGAAAATATGATATTTTTTAATGGACAATCAAATTAAGAGAACCATAACTCAATCCATTACACTTAGAGAAATAAATTTGTAAAAATATCAAAAAAAAAGCTTTTACAACTTAGTTAAAAATAATCATACAGGAAAAACTTTTGTATTTAGCAATTTTTTTTTGTTAAATATTAGTAAGATAAGAAAGCAAAAATAAAACTGATAAAAGTACAAAATTTAAGTTATATTTCAGCTAAATTTTAGTTAATTGAAAGTAACAAATTAATATGCTAAAATAAGCAAAAGAATTTGCTAAAAAAAATTGTTATATTGAAGGTAAATTTAGTTGAATCCATCCTTCTAAAATCAGCAGAAATATTTACTAAGAAATAGTAAACTGATGATTTCAGAAGGGTAGATTTTTATTCAAATTAAAAAAAAAATTAATTTTATTTTTTTTTTTGTAAGTTTTAATAATATTTTTTGCTAATTTTAGCAGGGTGAATTACTAATAACAATTAACACAAATTTTACTCAAAATATTTTTTTAAACTAATATTTCCTATATTTAACCCTCTAATGTTCTTTTTTCTTATATCGATACTATTTATTCTATATATTTGAAAACAAATATTAAAATTTTGATTTATCGCTTTATTTAGGGAATATAGCCCTAAAAAAAATTGATGAAAAAACAAGTAAACAAACAAAAATATTTTATTGAAGAAAAAATTTTTGATGGCAAAAAAGGAGTTAATAATGTTTTCTATCGATATAATATAACTTATTTAATAAAAAATTATTATTTAGCCCAAAAAAAGTGCTTAAGATCTAAAAAACGCTTTTAAGCTGCCTTGGGCATTAGAGGGTTAATTTTAAATTATAAAATTTCTATACAAATTTGTGTATTTGTCATATTTTTTCATCAGACAGCTATATGTGTATAATATTTCATATTCATGTCAAAATTTTTTGTCCACCTTAAAAATTATTAAAAAAATTAAAAATTGTTTAATAAAATAAATAAAAATTATTTAATAAAAAAATTAAAAATTATTTAATAAAAAAAAAAAAATTTACCTTAAAAAAAATTTTTTTTCACCTCAAAAAATTTGTTTCACTTTATAAAAAAATTTTGCTAACTAAATGAATGCTTTTATATGTTTTTTAATAATTTTTAGTATATTTAACAACAAATTTTACGAATTTTTTTCTATGAGTGTACAAGACATATATTTTTAAGGAATTTTAATTGGCCAACAATTGTTGGTGATATTAAAATATTTAAAATTAAAATAAATGACAATACAATCCGGAAATTGTTACAGATAAGTGTATTACAAATAAGTACATTAACTTGTTAAAAAATAAATACAAAGATTAAAATTTTGGAATAAATACAAAAGAAGTGATTGAACTCAAAATGGGTGATTATTTAATATTTTATTAAAAAAAAACAACTGTAAAAATAAAAACAAAAGAAGGCGAATTAAAAATTAAGAAGAAAAAAATCAATTAAAAAATATTCTATTACATATCGATGGTCATAAATTGACACTCACATAAGTCATTAACTCATTAGGGGCATGTTATAAAAGAAATTTGTTTTGCCTTAAAGCGCCCTCTGGAGAAGTTGTTGTAGATTAAAGTACAAACTTTGACTGGATATTATTCTTAAACAGATATTTAAAAAAAAATTATTTTTTTTTCTATTTTTTTTTTTTTAAATTAAAAAAACATATTTTTCATTTTTTTTTTAAATATGATTTTTAATAATAATTCTTATAAAAGTTCATTAATTTACCCACTGAAACATCATCTATACATACACTTCTTTGTCTCTCACACAAGACACTGTGAAAAATTATAATACTGAAAGTATTGCCTAATCATTAACTATCAACATGAATTTATGTTGTAGATTTAAAAAAAAAATGATTAGAGAAAAAAAACAGTTTCCAAAGCTTTATTGAAAACTTTAAGAATTATAGTTCCAAACAAAAACTGTAAAAATATAGGATAAATATAGAATTGTTAAAATTTCGTTGATGTTAGTAGTAAACCAAAGGGAGCATGGATACTGAGGCTAGTTTTGTTGCGATAGCCAAAAATACTTGCTGGCTGTTATCGATTTTTTTAAATTTTCTTCTCTATAATTTACTAATAAAATTTACCATGTTTCTTTACAATTGAACTATATAAACAGAATATGATTATATGATCCAGAATCGAACTAAAATTATTATATTATAATCATCATAAGTATTTCAATAAAAACTAGACATTATGTTTTGAACAGAACAAATTTAAACGTGTTTTCGATTATGTCTATTTGCAATATTCTTGCAGAGAAAAAACATGGTTGGGGCAATTATATTCGAAGAGCATCATATATTTTTCGGATTATGATTGTGCCAACCAGAATCGTACTATAATATAGGTATCATATTATGACAATAAAATAACCATAACTTTACCATAACATAGGCGCTGCAATTATATTAAGATACGAAACTATGAAAGAGTTCTTTAAATATAAGAATATTTCTTTAAAAAATGTTTTTTTCTATAGAAAAAATTTAATATTGAAGTTTTTTTAATAAAACTTCTTTGTTTTTTATGGACATTTTAAAGAAAAATACTTTAAAAAAATTTTTAATTCTAAGGACTTTTTTAATATAAAAACTATTAAAACAAGGTTTAAATTCGGCTGTGATGAATCTTTGAATATTTTTCAACAATATCCTAAAACAATGTTTTTCTATTCTTTTTGATACAAATAATGTAAAAAATTTTTAAAGTAAAATTATAGAGGTGAAAAAAAAATTTTGAGGTGAAAAACTTTTTTGTAAGTGGAAACAAAGTTTTTGGTGGATAAAAAAATTTAGAGGTGAAAAAAATGTTTGAGGTGAAAAAAATTTTAGTAGTGAAAAAAATTTTTTGAGGTGAAAAATATTTGAGGTGAATTCAAAATATTATGCACTTCTAAGCGACTAGTGAAAAATATGAGAAAATATATTATGACCCAGTCGGTACTATGTAATTGTACTAAAATACACCAATTTGTATAAAAAATTTAAAGGTACCTTCACATTTTCACTCATAACTTTTTAACCGCTGACCTGGTTTTGCTCATTTTCAATACCAAACTGCTCTAGGAAAAATTGAGCACCCCGCTTGAGTATTCGCCATTTCAACAGACAGGCGGACATCGCAAAATCGATTTAAAATTGCATATGAATCACGAATATATATACTTTATTGGGTCTGAGACCTACAAAAAACATAGATTTTATGGACTTTTTCTGATAGAAAAATTCTTAGATTCTAAGGACATTTTTAAGATTTTTTTTAGATAGTCCTTAGGGTCTTAGAATTTGTTCATGATGAATATTCCTCAGAATCTGATAATTTTTTATTCAAAGAAAGGCTTTAAAATCCCAGTTTTTTTAAGAATATATGAATTATTATCTAAGAAACAGTTTGCAAAATCTGAGAATTTTACTTTAAGGAAAAGTCTATATAATGTAAAAATTTTTCTATTAGAAAAATTTCTAAAAATCTCGAATTTTGTAAAGAAACCTTTTCGTACAATATAACTCTTGGTTTCTACACACTTTTTCTTTTAAAAAATTATTTTATTAATATTCTGAGTACTTTTTCAAAAAAGAAATGAATTGATAAACATATTAAAAAAAATATATTATTGTTTTTATTGAAAAGAATTAAAAAATATAAAATCTATAAAGATTTCAGATTAAGAATATTTTTGACATGAATTGATTAGTGTAAATTATGTTATATGTATCAGGCATTTTCAAAAATAAAATAAGTGACTGAACTTATACATTTCTTTACAAAAACAAGACAGTATTATGACTGTAAATGTCAGTCATGTTTTATTTGATTTATAATTATTCATTGATTGATGTCAGAATTTTTATTACCACAGTATGGTTGTAGCCAAACATGTTATAAAACAGAAAGTGGCAATCATGAAATAATAAAATATTTACTATAATTATAATGGTAGTGACCTTATTGATAGTTAGAACCTGTTTGTAAAGCAATTACTTGATGGTGACAACCATACCTCAAGTATAATATAGTTGCAGTGATCATGCTGCCACTATATTTTTTCTCTGCGCACGATCGGTCAGATTTTTATAAAATGTATACAATTTTTAGCCCAGCAACAAAGTTCCCTATTTTCTCATCAAAATAGCAATCAAAAACATAAAAGTTTAATCTTTTTATATTTTTAAATAATTTTTGAAAAATGTCCCATCAAATATGGGTAAAAATTGTTTTCTTTTTTATTCTCCTAAAAAATATTTGGCAAGTCTGGGTAACATTTTTCCATCAGTTTCTCCTTTATAATTGTGGTTGAGATGTTAAATAAATTTATAGTTTCATGAATTTATGAATTATGTATATTCATTAAAATTATATCTGTTTAAAATTACTGGACTGAAAACAAAACAGTCGCTGTGTTTGTGCGGCAAGGTGCTAACAGAAACATTCAGAGACGTGCGGTAGGGTTTTCAAAAATTTAAAAATCCTTAATTTTAGTGGTTGTAAAAATTATAAGTTACGAGGTGTCAATCTACGGTTCCCAAATGGGGGGTCGCAACCCTCTAGGGGTACGTAGCTGCATCCAAAGGGGTCCGAGAAGAGTTCGGAGAAAATTCTTCAAAAAAAAGTAATAATAAATAATCGTCCAATGTCAATTAACATAATAATATTTCAAAATCCAAAAAATTATCAATATAGCGCGATTTTCAAAACTTTTGAAGGAAATAAGAACTATGTGTAGCTTTAAAAGAAACTCTGATAAAACAAGTAAAAAAGGGCTAAATTCGGCTGTGCCGAATCTTTGAATACCCTCCACCATAGGGGCTGAAGATGATATACGTATATACTAAATTTTGCATGAACTGTAATATGAATATGTTTTGTCAATTTATGTAACGAACTTTTGTTATTTAGTTTTAGTAATGTTATTTATTTAGTTTTAGCAATGTTATTTACAGAGGTCTGCTCTGTTAGCGACTTTAACATTGTTGATTTTTACGTTAACTTAGTTATCAGAGTAGCATACGTATAGCTCTAAGAATGTTATTATTCTCATAGTATGTAAGACAATAAATGTAATCGAACAATAAGAAGACTTAATAACATTTTTACTTACTTAACAGAAAAAAAATAGATACAGAAAAATTGTACAAATTTGTATGGAAAATTTAGAGGTACCTTCACATTTTCACTCATAATTTTTGAACCGCTTAACCGATTTTGCTCATTTTAAATGCCAAACTGCTCGGGAGGATGTTCAATAATTTGGGTAAAAATAGGCACCCCCGCTGGCGTCTTCGCGTCGTGATCGCCATTTCAACAGACAGACAGACAGACGGACATCGCCAAATCGACTTAAAATTGCATAAGGATCACGAATATATATACTTTATGGGGTCTTAAACTTATATTTCGACATGTTACAAACGGAATGACAAACTGATATATACCCTCACCATATATGGTGGAGGGTATAAAAAGTGGGGTAATCTAATTCTTAAGACTTTTTAGACTCTGGAAATTTTTTCGTTTAACTGAACACACATTATTTTTTATTTCTCATCTAGAAAGTCCCGTTTCATACACAGCAACTTTTGTCGCAGCGATTCTTCTCAATTGTCTTTTAAAGTTGCCTTTAATTTCGCACAGAGAAACTTTTTTCAGAAAAAAAAAACGTAGTGTCGAGAACAAGCAACTCCGTACCAACCCCCACTCTTCTTTCCCCTCTCTCCCACAAACTCAAGAGTTGCGCGACAAATGTTGCTCTGTGTGAAACGGGACAAAGCGTTTTCAGATTCGAAAAAATCATCTGAGTGTGTTAAAGAATAAATTTTTTCTATTAAAAAATCACTGATACTGGGAAGGTTTTTTTTTATAGAAAACGCCTTTAAATTCTTGAGTTTTTAAGATTCTTCCAAAAATTTTATCTGCTAAATATCTTAAATTCAATAAATTCTACAAAAATAAACGTTTTTTAAATCTACTACTATTTTTTTTTAAATCTTCGAATTTAAATATTTTTGCTTAAGTATAAAAATTTTAAAATTTGTAAGTCCGTCAGCCAGTAAAAATGTCTCAAGGGGTCCGTAAAGTAAAAGTTAGTGGGAACCGCTGATTTAAAATGTGTGTAAAACTTAATTTTGTTTTTATTAATATTCTTAACAAGTATTTATTAGTACTTTGATGGCTGTACCTTCTCTCATTTTGTATAAATTAGCATGAAATTATATATGGAGTTTTTTCTTTAAATATTTATTTCTTTGGTTAAATCGTGTTTTATTTTATACGATAGTTAAGAGAAGTGTTACCACCTGTGAAGAGGTTAATAATCTTAAAATTAGTTGTTTTGATATCATGTATTTACAGATTATTTTATAAGAATTTTGTTTTGAATAAAAAATAAAATTAATGAATGTTTTACATAAAAAAACTGTGTTAATTTTTATGCATTAATTTTACAAATGATTAGCCAAGCCTCACAAGTAAGACTTTAACCCTTTTGTGCTTTAAGATGCCCGTATAGTAACCTAATAGACATTATCTCAGTATAATAATGTTCGAAAAAATTTTGGTTATAATTCCAAGAATGGAAATGGGAGTTATGACAGTTTAGCACATAAGAAAAAAATACTTTAAAATTTATTGTTTTTTCCATCAAAGGCTTATATAAACCCCAAGGGCTAATGTTCTGTGCCCAGATTCTATAAAACGAGCAACGATTATCATAAACTTTTAGATTTAGATTTCTATCGTTTTAAACTGTTGTACTATAAGATTAAAATTAAGGCCTTTGGCCAAATTTATAACAACAGTTTAAAAAATTTAACTTCAAAAGTGAACGATAAACAATAATTGTCTTAAAGAATCTGGGCACTGGAATTAAATTAAGAACATTATTTTTGGATGTAGCAAAATAATATAAAGTGGTTTTATTAATAGCAGTTTAAAAATATAAACTTAAATTCTTTTAAAGTTTGACCTTTGACCTTAAATAGGGGTAATTTAATTTGTCTCCATTTTCCCCTAATTAAGGGCGTGAATAATGTGATCTTGTGTCATAATATTATGGAAATCAGCTCAATGCTCTAACCGGTCTAAGAACGAAAAATAAACACTAATTTGTTCTACAGAAAATTTTGTTTGTTTTTTTACTTAAGACGATATGGACCAAAATAGGTTTAAAATGAATGAATGAAGAGTAAGTTTCAGGCATAAATTATTACTCTTGTCAATATTTATATATATATATATATAAATTCAAAATCAAAATTACATTTTTGTCCCTTTTCTTAAGAAGATATGGCGAATTTCGTATTTCTGAAAATGTGAAATTGAGCGAAGACGCACCTTATTACAACTTTTACACTTTGCTAGTTGTACTAAACATATTCCTTCTGAAAAATTTCATAAAAGTCCCTCTATTCATTTTCAAGTTACAACGATGTCCTTTAAAAGTATCCTGCTAGAATCCTGTAAGTCCTTGGACCAAAGAAATAATTTATTTTAAAACTTAAAGCTTTAATCTTTCTTTATATTCATTATCATTGATATTTAGACAACTTAAATATATTTTTAAGATTTTTAAAAATTTTGTTAATGGACCAGATCGCCAAAAACCGAATGTCAAATATTAAGTAGCTTTTAACTAAATAATAATTTTTTATTAAAGCAATTACTTGATATAAAGAGAAACATAATTCAATACTTTTTCTGCCTTTAACCTATTTTTGTTCAACGAAAGATTTTCAAGCGAGAAGAATGTAAAGTGAAAATTTCGTAAATTTGAAAAAAATTTACATTTTTAAAACAGAAAAAACAATATTTAAAAAATTGCCAAAAATATATTTATGCTCTGACACACATTATTAATAAATAACAAAGGAAGTTAAGGGTCTTTACTTGCAAAATAAGTGGCTATTTTTGTTCCAGGACTCACAGGACACCGTCAGGAGAAGTTTTACGAACATTTCTCTAACTCAAAAAACTATTTAACAGATTTTTTTTAAATTAAGCACAGCTTATACACTCAAACTTTGTAATAAGTGCACTGAATTTCGCTATATTATATAGAATGAAACGAACGAAAATCGTTCTTAAACAATAACACTAGATCAACAATTTTCGTTATCTAATTTTATTTTACTGATAGTGTTATTTATAGCAAAAATCTAAACAATTTGATTACTGGATTTCTTGATTCGTTTTCAAGCTTTATTATGCTATATCGCCTAAATAAAGCGATAAATCAAAATTTTAATATTTTTGCCATAATAAGTAGTCAATGCCAAAAATATAGTATAAATATTATTTATATCTGAAGAAAGATCATAAGAGGGTTAAAATTTTACGTAATTTTAATTTAAATACTTCCCCGCTTTCAAACCGTGCAGTGTAAACGAAAAACTGTTTCACAGAAAATTTTAATTAATTTCTAATTATAAGGAACACATTTTAAGCATTTGCGTCCAACTTCATGATCACCGTCTGGAGGCAGGTTTGCCGGTTAGAGGGTTAAATTAAATCGAAAAAGAATTTCATAACATTGTTGGGACTTCTTAGGTTGGACAATAAGTATCACTATATTGAAAAGTGCTGCCATTTCTGTAAATGGCATCATATGACAGTTTGGTTTTGACATTCGCGAAGTAGACACGTGCGAAATTTATAGTGTATAACAATGAATCACTAACGCCTTAAGAACGCGTTATCATGAGCGACGTGGCTTATTTTTATCTCAGCTAAATTCTCTGTTCTGGGAGATGAAAAATCCACGCATAATTCATGAAGCAGCATTACACCCTCTCAAAATCACCGTTTGGTGTGCAATTCCGTTGGAAAAGGTGATAGGGCCTTATTTTTCGAAGGAGGGCAATGCTGTTTGAATTTTTATTACCAAAAGTTGACGTTCTAGATTAGGAGGACATTTGATTCCAACAGGACGCAGCCACTTGTCATACTGCACGCGACAAAATGCGTATTTTGACTTAGCCAGCCAAATCCCCGATTTACTTTACCAGACTTCTTCCTCTGGGGATAATTGAGTTAAAGAACAACATTTGAGCCGAAATCAACAACGTAACAACACAAATGCTGGGCACAGTTATTCAATATGTAATCAAAAGAGCCATTAAATGCAAAGTAAATGACGGAACTTCCTCAAAATTTGACAGTAGTCTATTAAAAGGTGGTGGGAGCAGTGTTGCATTTCATATAACTCCGAGGGAAGTTCGAAAAGTCTCGGACTTATTGATCCTCCCTCTTATACAAAATTGTTTCAATTTAAATTACAGGGACTTCATAAACACATATGCATACACAAACGCATTCACGAAAAATACGTCTATAGACATACAAATATGCATTTTGTAAAGGGTGGTTAAATTTTAAGGTCCGATGTTGATTTAAAATAAAACACAAATTATTAAGGAAATTATTGTCATTTCTGATAATATGGTATGGTTTAATTATGTATGGAACAAAATATCGGCCAAATGGCCGCCGCGATCTCGGCGGCAAACCTCCATCCGATGGTCAAAATTTTCGATGACGCTGAGGCATAATTGAGGTTCTATGCCGTTAATGTGCCGAATTATCTCATCTTTTAGCTCTTGAATTGTTGCTGGCTTATCGACGTACACCTTTTCTTTCAAATAACCCCAAAGAAAGAAGTCCAACGGTGTCAAATCACATGATCTTGGCGGCCAATTGACATCGCCACGGTAAATGCTGGGCCGACATCATGACACACTATTGCGAACAACAGCAATGTTTTTCGCAGAACTAACTGGGCGAGCATGCACAGGTGTTTTCACAGACCCGGTTTGCTGAAATTTGCCCACAATTCTCCCGATTGTGGACACATTTGGTCGATTATGCTGACCAAAAAAAATCACGAAGTGCACGAAATGCATTTTGATTTGAACGCCCATTTTCATAATAAGCCTGAATAACTTTAACGCGTTGCTCGATTGTGTATCTTTCCATGGTTCAAATTAAGTTAGTCTGAAATTGAGAAATGTCAAATGGTTGGGATTCAACATCGGCCCTTAAAAATTTAACCACCCTTTAGTTAAAAAAAAAAACAAACAAAAAATACAAAAACGAAAACAATTTCAAATATGATTTAATCATTTATTTTTTAAGAAATTGGTAAAATTTTAAGATATATTTTAACTGATTAATCATTAGTTTCTAACGGATGTATTAGTTGTTTAAACAACATTTAAAAATAAATAACAAAAGCCGTTTGATTTAAATGAAAAGTAAGTAGACCGGTTTTTAAATGAAATATAATTTCTTTTAAATGTTATTTTCTGTAAATATTACTTAAAAACTATTTTAAGTGTAGAAAAAAAGTCCTCAGAGTATGAGAAAAAGTAAAATTATTTTAATTTAATACAATTTGTGAGTAAAGGAGTTTTAAATGCTTTTAGAAACCATTAGTAAATGAATTCCTATAAAAAAAAATTCAACAAAATATTATTTAACATAATTTGTGGAAAATCGCAAAATTTGTACATAAACAATGAATTTTAAATTAACTTTTATTTATACAAATATGTATTTAGTATTATTTATGCATTATTAAAAATATTTTTTTTATGTATTATTTACTTTCAGAACATTATACATACACGAGGAATTTAAAAGATAAATATAAAAAGTGAAAGAGGGAGAGATTATAAACTGTGATTATTGTATAGAATATCATAAAAATTATCATGGAGACTGAATCATTAAATCGTAAAAATTCATCAAGAAAAAGTTCCATAGTCAATGGCAATGGTGATACAACGGCCAAAGTTGATAATGAAACTGGGGGCGGTGGTGCTGGTGGTGATGGTGGGGGTGAAGTAACACTTAAAGCTAAAATGAGCCTTCTTAATGGTTGTACTGTCATTGTGGGCTCAATCATCGGATCCGGTATTTTTGTATCACCTACAGGTGTCCTAATGAATACCGGTAGTGTTAATTTAGCTTTAATAGTTTGGATTGTATCTGGCGTATTTTCAATGGTAAGTAAAAGAAGGAAAAATTAAATAAAATTACAGTGTTTTTGTTGATTTCGTTATGTAAATTTATCATCAAATATGTACATTAATTTAATTTTACTAAACTAGATCACTTGATAACCGGTAGTTGTAGTAGTAGTTCCATGAGTATCATTTATTCATAAGTAATCGTGACGTTTAATTTCAGTTTTATGAATAGACAACACATGCAGAATTTTTAATACCTAATTAAAAACAGTTGTAATAACTATAACTAGTTACACATCTGTTATTGTTTACATTCTTTTTTTTTATATCAGGAATTTTTTTTCTCAGATGTTTATTTGAAATCTAGGCCTGTTTGTCATTTATTTATCTCGAAAACAGAATTTATAAAATATTTTAAATGCATAATTATAGTGGAACAAATAAAAAAATGTATTTTAAATTATTTTTTTAATATTTAGTTGGTCCAACTTTTGTCTGTAAATACATTTTGCTCACTGTGTAAAATAGTTATTTTAATGGTGACTGAAAACTGGCTAAATTGAATCAGATTTTCAGTTTTTGTGAAATTTATTGCAAAAAAAATTTTATTTGTTCTTACAAGGAAAGTACTCCCAACCTTAACACTACGATTTTTATGAAATTTGAATATGTTATAGAAAATCGAAGTCTAAGAGAAACCTGTCACTCTTTTTCAGCAGTTATGGGAATCTAGGGGGTGAAATGGGCCGAAGAAATTTTGCCATTTTTTGGCACTTTTTTGTTCGGTAACGTATAAAACTCTTTAAAACCATGCTTGTAACTCATTAATCACCCAAATGAGGAAATTTGATATAGGTAACGTCTATGTTCCAAAATAAGGCTTCGTAACAACATTTTTTTAAAATCAAAATTATGAAAAAATATTGTTCGCTAAAAATAAAAAAGGAATAAAATATGTGAATTCGGCAGAAAAATTTTTTAAATTTTGAACAACAGCAAAAAGTACCAAAAAAAGTTATCAATAAAAAAGCTGTCAAAAATCTCTTTCCAACGATATCCAACGATTCCTTTGGTTTAAATATTTTTAAAAACTAAAATTTTCAACCCCTTATTGACCCCTAAAATTCCGAGGTCGGTTGTTCTTTCAAACATCAAAATCGAAGTGTTAAGGTTGGGGTAAATTGCAAACCAGATACGCACAGTATCGAAAGCAATGCGACGGCTTGTGGATAAAGTAGGGTTTTTATTTTCTTCCCCAGCAAAAACAGGATTTCAAATATAGGGTGTTTTTTTACGGTGTCACAACTTTGATTTGGCATCACTGCTTTATTTGACAACCCATTTAACAGCTGATAGTTGCTTTTTGTTTAGTTTGCTTTAAAATTTCATTATGAATCTGGTGTAAGTCGAGCAACGCGTGATAATTATTGAAATTTTTAATCAAAGTAATTGTTCTATTCCTCAAACTCATCGTGCACTTCTTCCATTTTATGGCGTACATAATCGTCCTTCAGAGCAGCTAATTCGAAGAACAATAGATCGTTTTCGGACCACATTTACTGTTACTAATAATGTGCATCCCGTGAGACGCCGAACAGTGCTGAATCAGCCGCTCTGAAGGACGATTATGTACGCTATAAAATGAAAGAAGTGCACGATGAGTTTGAAGAATAGAACAATTATTTTGATTAAAAATTTCAACAATTTTCACGCGTTGCTCTGGTGTCAGTCAATTCATAATGAAATTTCAAAGCAAACTTACCAAAAAGCAACTATCAGCTGTTAAATGGGTTGTTAAATAAAGCAGTGATGTCAACTCAAAGTTGTGACACTCTAAAAAAAAACACCCTATACTTACCAGCCTATTTACTCGATTAATTGCTTTGGTTCGCAATGACCCCAAAAGTAATGAGTGGTCATTACCTTCTCACTTACAAAAAACACAAAGTAATGGGTGGTCATTACCCTCTCACTTACGAACAGCCGAAAAATAATGAGTTCCCATTACTTTTTAGGTAGTTGATACCATGTTTTGCTGTATCGTTTATTACTGTCAATAAATTAGAAAATTCATTAAATAAACAAGAGCTGCCCTTCAAAAAATTCAATAACAAATTTTGAATATTTTTCGCAAAAATTAAGAATAAAGTTTTACAGGACTACCACTGGCACTTTTAATATCTTAAGAGATTTGAAAGTTTGAGGCACATTATTATAACTTGCCGATAGCTAAAGTTATGATGTTAACGGACAGATTATTAGTTTTTTGTTATTAAAAGTATACTTTAACCTAAAAGTGACCGAAAAGCTAAAGATAAGATCATCTTATCTTTAACTTTTAACGAAAGGTTTATTCATTTGAAGTTGCCATATTTTCGGCTCTGTAGTAGTGTAGTTTTTTTTAACGTTTCCCTGCAGTTTGGTTTATTTTTGTGTTCGGCGTCCACGTTGTTTACAACAAACATTTTTATTTTTTACACAATTCGAAGGCATTGTATTTTTCGTTTTTTTTTTTTGTAGGTAAATAAATAAATAAAAGTACGTCGTTGCCACTACGTATTTTTAAGAACCATTTTAATTTGTCGAAAGTAATCGGTTATTGCTCTGGTAATGCCATATTTTCAAAAAAAAAAATATTTTATAAGGAAGTTGTAATAACTAAAAATAGCTAAAGGTCAGTTTTTTGCTCACTTTAGCTAAAGTTATCTTTAACTAACACGCACCTTAAAGGGAAGTTATAATAATCAACCTAAGGCTCTAAAAATACAATCAACTTTATGATCTTCTAAGTCACCCTGTGTAAAGTGGGTTCACCATGCATTTCTTAATGCGAAAACTTCTTGCATCAGATATAAGAACGGTTGCAGGTTTGGGCTTTAGTTTAGAATAAATTTAGTCACCACGCTCAGGGTCTAAATAGAACTTAATTTTTCAAAACACCTAGGTTAGGTATTGCGAATATTGTATGTAAATCGTTATGAAATTTTCCATAAAATCGATGACGTCTTGTTAAAATTCAGCCAATTAAACTTTTTATAAAATCAATGCAAATCTTTCATATAATTTTATGAACAATTCTATTGTATTTATTTAAAATTTTATAATAGTGCTGGTAAAATAGGAGTATCGAGTATTTGTTTTATTTTTAGTTCATCAATATTAAAAATTAGCTGCTCGATACTTTCAGAGTTGTATTTAGGACAGATAAAAGATACAAAAATACGACTCGGCTAAAACGATAACACTTTAAATACCACTTTGCTATGAGAAAAATTCAAAAATAAAATCTTTGTAGAAAAAAAGTTAAAAATTATGAACAAATTTTAAAAAAGTTATTAAAAACCTGGAAAAAAACCCTTTTAAAATAATTAAAATTTAAATATTAATTTAAAATATCCGGTTTTTAAAATATACACTCAGAAAAAAAAAGTTAGTAGAAAAATTTGTAAACGGTTTTCAATCCCACTTTACTATTCTTGTACTGATTTTTAGTAAAAAAATTATTATTTAGCAAATCTTTTTGCTATTTACATTTTACAAATTACAGAATTTTTACAGAATATCTACATATTTTCGTTGCTAATTTCAGAAATCATTTTACAAATTTTTGAAAACCGATTTGCTAAAATTAGCAAAAAAAATTACTAATTTTAAAAAAGTCGATATTGAAGGAAATGTTATTTCTTATAATTTAAACTTAAACATACAAACTTAAATTGCCCTAAAATGTTACATAGGATTAAAGAAGGGATCAGAAGTGAAGATACCGACTCATGTCTAAAAAGAGGACATCCACTTAAAATAGCACTAAAAAGGGTTTTTTAGTTCTAAAAATCAGCCCTAAAAACAATTAAATTTAACCTTAAAAGTAAAAAAAAAAATTGACTAAAAATTTTTTTAAAACAAAAATTACCAAATTAAAACAAAATGACAAATTCGTTTATGTTTTAGCAATTTTTAAGATTTTTAAGCCTTTGATTTTTTTTTTTTTCATTTTGTATAAAACATCTTTTAAAAAATATAATGAAAATTTTTGATGCTCGATAAAAAAATAAATCTAAAACTTTGTACTAATATTAATAGTATTTAATAATTTTTTTTGCTGATTTTAGCAAACAAATTTTAAATTCCACTTTCAAAAAGTCTACTAAAATTTAGTAGCGGCTACTAATTTTTCTACTAATTTCATTGTACTACACGTCAGCAGACATGTGTTGCTAAGATTAGCAAAAAATACCGCTGGGCTCAAATTAGCAGAATTTTCTGTAATAACAGCAAAATTTTCAGTTGCCATTACAGACTTTTTTGATGAGTGTACGTTGAAAGTATTAAGCAGGGTGATCCATTTTTGTTTTGTTATATCTTTAAAATGATTTTTTTTTTTATTTCGAGGTTTAAGTTTTTTTCCATTATTCGGTCAAGTGGGCGCCGCCAATGTTGTTGATCGTTTGGGCTCTTTTTATCGCATTTTTCATTGCTCGGGAGAACGATAAGTTCTCGTACTCTTGTCGGATATTTTTTTTAAGACCTTCTAAAAAATAAGACCCATGACTTTAAAAAAACTCCAAATAACAAATTTTAGAGCAGTTAAATTGGGCGAAATGACTCGCCACTGCAAATCTCCAAAACGAGGCATTATGCAACGTGGTAACACGTCCTCCTAAATATAGATTGTCAATCGCTCACCAGTCGCAGTAACCGCGATACCTACGGCGACCCCGAAAAAATAATGATAGGGAATGATACGTGGGGACTCAGTACCCAAAAATAGAAAATTGTGTTTGTTTAAGTATTCATTCAGATGAAAATAACCCTCGTCGCTCATAAAAAAATTCGACAGAAAACCGTCCATTGCGAATATAGTTACGAGTATTCCAGTCATTGCAAAAGTAGCATCTTGCGATAGGATGATTCATTTTGGCCACCTTGTAGTATCAAGTATCCAAATTAAAAATAAGTAAAAAAGTTAAAGTCGGGAATGCCGAAAACTGAAAATATTAAAAATTTATCTCATAATTCAAAAAGGCCATTGTGAATTTTTCAGTTTTTTTTTTAGTCTAACCATACACATACAAGGTGGCGCAAAAGTTATCCTCCTATCAGAAAATGCGAAATATACGTTAATAAATAATGTTACGCTACACTGCTCCAGAACGCGGAATATTGGTGACTATTTATTTGAACAATAATGAAGATGATTTTTCATCAAAAATAATCATGAGGGATGAGGCCCATTTCCATCTTAGCGGGTACGTAAATAAGCAAAATTTACGCTTCTGGGGCACTGAAAATCCGCGTGTAACCCACGAAGAGCAATTACACCCGCTCAAAGTCACTGTATGGTGTGCTGTTTTCGCTGGAGGAGTCATCGCGGGCCAAACGGTTACTGTGAATAGTGAGCGCTACAGAGCAATGATCAACGAGTTCTTTTTGCCGCAACTTGATGAATTGGGATTGGAAAACTGTGGTTCAAACAGGACGGTGCAACGCCACACACTGCACGTGCCACAACTGATATGCTGAAGGATGCATTTCCCGGGCGCCTAATCTCCCGTTTTGGCGATTTGCACTGGCCAGCAAGATCGCCTGATTTGACCGCTCCAGACTTCTTTTTGTGGGGCTTTTTGAAGTCGCGGGTTTATGTCAACAAGCCTCAGACTCTTGCAGCTCTTAAAGACAATATCCGTCAAGAATGTGAGGACCTATCGCCGGAAGTTTTGGCCAAAGTGATGGAAAATGCCATAAAAAGGGCTCAAATGACAATCAACTGTGGCGGCGGCCATTTACATGACATCATATTCTCGACTTGATGTAAAAAAAATTAAAAGACCAAATAAAAATAATCCACAAGAAGAATCAAAGTTTTTCATTTTTTTTACAGCCAAAAAACATCGGAAGGTTATTTTTGCGCCACCCTGTACATAAAACTTTTGGCTTTCTAGCTGACTTATAGACGAAATAAATCTTTTACTGTGAGTGTCAGTATATGCCAAAAAAAAGTCTTAATAATTTTTAAATATCTTCTATGGTTTATTTTCTCCACTACTTTCTTAAAACTCGCATATTTAAACGTTTTATTTCCTGTTTAAAAATACAAAATAAAATATGATAAAGACATACCATAAATTTGTCTATCAACACTACCACCACTAATGAAATAACTTGTAAATTCTTAACAATAAAAAAGAAAGAAATAACATCAAAAACATCCATAATAATGACATGATGTTAAGGAGGAAAAAATGAATTGAACCTATTTCTATGTAAGACACCCACCCATCACTCCTGCATACAATATTATTTAACAAATAAAGGAATGTTTAGCAAAGAATGTAATATGCATAGTCAGTATCCCAGCAAAACTTTCTTTAACAAAAATTGTTAGTACATCCAGGAAAAAGCTTCATCATATTTCGGCTGTGCCGAATCTTTAAATACCATCCAGCAATGTTCTCAAAAAATTGTCTCACTGTTTTTGATGCAAATAATGTAAAAAATGTTAACTGTAAAATTATAGAGGTGAAAAAAAAGTTTAGAGGTAAAAATCTTTTTTGGGTGTGAAAACAAATTTTGTAGTTGGAAAAAAATTTAGAGGTGAAAAAAATTGTTTGAACAAAAAATTTTTGAGGTATATATAAAATATTATTTAATTCTAAGCGACTAGTTAAAAAATAAAATATTTTCACTCATAACTTTTTAACCGCTGGGCCGATTTCGGTCATTTTAAATACCAAACAGCTCGGGAGCACCCCCGCTTGCGTCTTCGTGCCTTGATCACTATTTCACCAGACAGACAAATTCATGAAAAACTAATTACAATTGAGCTAGGCTGATATGCAATTCGATTCGTCCCAATATGGTAAATAGCAATCAAACTGCAATACAACTTGAGAATAAGCTTATATTAATAGTGTGTTTTAAGCTTTTCTTAATTTCGCTTATTATAATATTTATAAAATGTGAATTCACAAGCAGTATTTAACAATGCTAGAGAAAAGATTATTATACATGACTTTTTCTCAAGTATGCTTATGAACGACATACAACAACAACGCAATATGACGATTGAAATAGAAATATTTTTTAATACATTCTAGTCTTGTTGTCTTTGTTCTACGCTTATAATGCATACAACAAGTGCCATTACTTTTTCTTTAAATTTGTCAAACGTGTTTTGCGTGTACATTTAGTTGTAAATTTTATATATTAAACGTGCAATTGCATATTAAATTTAATTATTTTTATTTATGGTTAAAATTAATTATTATTATTTATATTTAAAATGAATTATTATTTTTTATATTTAAAATAAGTTATTAAAATTAAAATAATAAATAAATTAATTTAAAGAAAATAATTATGATTTCCCTTTTTCAACTATTAATAATATATTATTTTTGTAAGCTTATTCTACAATTGCAAGTTTAAGCTTATAGTAATCATACATACATAATATTTTCACGAGGGTTCCGTTTTGATTTTTCTACAATTGTTACGATAGCCTTTTTCAATATATTCTCAAGTCTTTTTCAAGCTTAAGGCTTGTGTTTGTAAGCTTATAATATTATTTTTCTCAAGTCATTTGGTATATTGGGGTCAGATGATGTCTTCAGAACCCGAAGTTTGAAACAAGCCACTAGAGAAAGGCAGATTCTGTACAAATAAACTATTAAAACATATATATTGCTCCATTTTTGTCTTGTCAGCAATCAAACACGTGTGTAAATTGATTTTCGTCCAAAGTAATAGTTTATACATTCGATAAACTTGTTTCACAGAATTGTGAATTGCAAATTCTCTACAATTACGAAACCTTTCTTAAATATAATAAAGCATTAAAAAAATAAGATTTACAAAATAATTCTTCATATACGATGAAGAAGTTTCATTAATGTTTGTGACGAAGATTCATAATATTTAAGAAAAATTTTCTTCATATTTAAGAAAGAGTTTCATTGATATAAATTTTTTTTTTTAATTTTATTATTATTATTTTTTTTTAATTATTTAAGTAAATAAAAATTCAAACCTAATGAGAATTTCAAACAGCAGTGTTTTGAAATAATGCCATTACCTACATGGTAATGCCTTAAATAGGTCCAAATCCATTTCCAAGATTTTGCTGGGATTAATTTATATTTTAAAGTGTTCGTATACAGAAAATTTCCTTTTTGTCTCTAAGCACTTGTAAATGTTATAAAAACACTTAAAGACATTAAATGTCAATGTTGTTACTGGTTTCGAAACCAACTGTCAATCGCATGGATGAGAGAAAACGTGTTTAGCATATTTTAATGATTTCTTAAATTAATTGATTTTATATGTACATGGTCACAGATTTTGTCATAGCATTACTTTCTTATTGTCATTGTTCTTGCTATTTTCTTTCTTAGGTTGGTGCCTACTGTTATGCTGAATTGGGTACAATGATTACAAAATCGGGTGCTGATTATGCTTATATTATGGAAACATTTGGTCCATTTATGGCATTTATACGTTTGTGGATTGAATGTATGATAGTACGTCCATGTTCGCAGGCAATTGTTGCCCTGACATTTAGTGTTTATGTTATGAAACCTTTCTTTCCGGAATGTACACCACCAGATGATTCAGCTAGACTTTTGGCGGTATGCTGTATATGTAAGTAAATTATTTAGCAATTTGTTTGAATATACACATTAGGGCCTTTCGATAAAAAATTCTTTTTATTTTTACAACTCTAAAAGCAGAGAATGAATAATTAATGACCAAACAGTTTTTTTTATTTTTTTTTAATGTTGATACGGGGTAGCATTAATCGAATTCATTCAAAGAATGAGCTTTAAAAATTCTTCTCTACAAAAATTATTAGCCTTAAGGGCACTTTGAAGACCTTACAGTAAAAATTCTGTTTTTCCCAAATTTAAACCTTAACTACTTCAATAATAGACAATGTATGGGCGTGAAATTAAAACCGTTCGATAGGTCTACGAAATAATATTTATTTAAAAACTACAGCGATTATCGTGAATTTTTTACAATTGTTTTGTTATTCAAATTTTATGTGCAATTGTTGAAAAAATTTTTTTTCAATTTTTTTTCTCAAGGTGGCAAAAGTCAGGTCGATTTCAAATATTTCACGTCCATACATTTAAAACAAGTAATAATAGGCCGAAATTTGGCTGTACCGAATGTTTGAAATGAGGTAATTTATTAATTGGACAATGGGCTTTCTAATTGCAATTGTTAAATAAATTAAATATCCTAAAAAATATGTTCTCTACTACTTTTGAAACAAATAATGTAAAAAATTATGGAAGTGAAAAAAAGTTTTGAGGTGAAGTACTTTTTTGGATGTAAAAACACGTTTTGTGGTGGAAAAGAAGTTTTGGGTGAAAAAAAATTTTTTTTGGTGAAAAAAATTTTGTGGTGAAAAAAATTTTTTTAAAGTGCAAAATATTTGAGGTGAATATAAAATAATTGTAAGCGACTGATGAAAAGCATGTGAAAATATTTTTCTTGCCAGTCGCTTCTATGAAATTGTACTAAAATACACCAATTTTTATGTAAAATTTAGGAGTTCCTTTACATTTTCACTCATAACGTTTTAACGTTGGACCGATATTGCTCTTCTTCTTAGAATTTTCTATAGAAAAAAAGTTCCAGAACTATTTATACGAAACAATTTTTAGAATCCGAGCGTGTTCCTTAAGAAAAAGTCCTCAAAGTCTATAGGGAAACCTTCAGATTTTAAGGACTTTTTCTGATAGTAATCCTCTCACATTCTTATAATTTTGTGGCATAGGAAAACTGCTGGGTTCTAAAAATTTTTTAATACAAAAAGTCCTTAGATTCCAAATGCTTTTTCCTAATAAAAAACCTCAGATTCTTACCGTTTTCTGCCTAGAAAACCCCTGAGATTCAAAGAAATATTTCCTTAAAAAAAAAACCATCAGATCTTCATCAAGACTTTTCCCAATAGAAAATCCCTCAGATTTCTAGGACTTTTTTTATTCCAAAGCTTTTAGATTCTGAAAACCTTCTCATGTAGTAAAACCCTCAGATTCAGAGGTCCTTTATTTAGAGAAACCCATCAGAAAGCCCTCTGTTTCTAACGAACTTTTCCAATAAAGAATTTCTGATATTATAAGAACTTTTCTACGTACATAATCCTTGAAATACAATATTAGTGTTGTTCTATAGGAAACTGAGATATTTTTCTATTGGGAAACTCTCAGAATCTGGGATGTTTTTTCATAAAGAAATTCCCTCAGATCCCGAGGATTTTTCCCGACAGAATAACTCTCATACTCAAAGAACTTTTTTTATAGAAATACCATACGATTTTGAAAAGCTTTCCCTGTAGAAAAATCTTTAGATTCAGAGAAACTTTTTTATATAAAACCTTTAGATTCTAAATATTTTTGCGGATTTTTTCAGTAGTAAATTCCTGAAATTTTACACTCAGAAAAAAAAGTTAGACAAAAAATTTGTAAACGGTTTTCAATCCCACATTACAATTTTTACACTGATTTTTATAAAAAATATTATTTAGCAAATCTTTTTGCTATTTACATTTTACAAATTACAGAATATTTACAAATTTTTGTTGCTAATTTCAGAAATCATTTTACGAATTTTTGAAAACCGATTTGCTAAAATCAGCAAAAAGAAATTCTATTTTAAAAAAGTGGATATTAAAGGAAATGTTATTTCTAAATAAAACTTACACCTACAATCTTAAACTGCATTAAAAAGTTACATAGATTAAAAAAGGGATCGTAAGAGAAGATACCAAATCATGTCCAAAAATATGTCATCCACTTAAAATAGCACAAAAAATCAGCCCTAAAAACAATTAAAATTTTACCTTAAAAGTAAAAAAAATTGACTAAAATATTTTTCAAGAAATTACCAAATTAAAACAAAATGATAAATTCGTTTATGTTTTTACAATTTATAATCCTTTGATTTTTTTTTATACCCTTCACCACAGGTGGAAGGGTATATATAAGTATGTCATTCCGTTTTGATCTTAGACCCTATAAAGTATATATATTCTGGGTCCTTATGAAGAGCGAAGTTGATTTAACGATGTCCGTCCGTCTGTGTGTTAAAATATGTTTTCCGAAGACCCCAGACATGATGAGGACTTGATTGTTATATATTTCTGTTACATGTGATCCATTTCTGTTTGCAATTGAAAATCAGCCAGATCGGTTGATAAATGGCTGAGATATTAGCAAAAAACCAGGACTACCTCCTATACACCCATTTGTTGAAATTCTTTTCATTCACCTCTTCACCTTATATACACAAACAACAAACCCATACAAAGGTTTGTCATTTAAATAAAAACCAAATAAATATCTATTAAACGAAAACTGTTTATTTACTTCTATTAACGATGATTGTGTATGAGCTTCAATGGCTCAGTTGTCTAAGCGCCATGTCACAAATATTTTTTTTTCTCTTAGGCGCACAATCGATCCTCGTACATTCAACTTTTTCGTATAATTTTTTTTTCATATTTTCTTAAAAATTTTTTTTGTTTTTTTTTTTAACATTAAATAAATAATTTAAATGAGATTTTAAATTAATAATTAAATAATCCATAAATAGGCTAAATACATAAACAATTTTATAAAAACCCTCTGATATAAACAAAATACAAACGGTTTTATTTCCATTTTTTGCTCCGATTTAAAAGAATTTATAAAAAGATTTTAAACCATTTTATTTCTCATATATTAAGAAAATTTTATACATAATAATGAGTGCAACTATTTTAGGTCATAACTTATAATAATTTATAAAGCAAATTTTTATAAAATATTTTCCTTCAAATTTTCAAAATTAAGCTAATGAATTTAAAAATATTTTTTGATAAAAAAGCTAAATTATACGTTTTTGTAGAAATAAAACACATGCAGTTCTAGTAATTTCTTTACTAAAAAGATTTTTGAAAAAAAAAATATTACAACACTGATTGGCATTAGGTTTGTGGTTGTTGTTCTTTTTTTTATTTGTTTAACTTCTTTTCTTTCACCTCTTCACCTTTTATACACAAACAACAAACCCATACAAAGATTTACCTAAAAACCAAACAAGTTAGTTTTGAACGAAAACTGTTTATTTACTTCTATGTGCTCCAATGGCTCAGTGGTCTAAGCGCTTTGTCATAAATAGCTTTTTCTTTTAGTCGCGCGATCGATCCCCGTCTATTCAACTATTTTTGTACAATTTTTTTTTTACATTTTATTAAGACATTTTTTTTTATTTTTTTTAACATAACAAATACGTACAGCACAGTGCACTTAACGATTTCGGTCAGTTTTTCTGTATATTTGGAGAACGGAAAGAGGAAAAGTTCCAAAATAAGGTACGAGCATCTTGGCTATCAATACACAACATCTGACCAAATGTGGGTGGGATCCCTGAATTGGGCGTGGTAAAAATAGAGTTTTTTATATCTTAAGAACGGTAAGACCGAAATTAAATAATCCATAAATGGGCTAAAAACATCAAAATTTGTATAAAAACTAAAATTTTGGAGCTTTAATATGACCTATGGATACGTCTTATATAGCAAAAGATCGAAAATCTTTAGTATAACATATTTGCTGAAAAACTTGGAAATATCGGTTCAAATACAAAAAAGTTATGCCCAAAACATATTTTTTTTAAATACCTATTTTCTGGAAACATAAATCTTCCCCAGATCAAGTTTTATCACCAAACTAAATGTTAAATTTCCTCTTAAAGATGTCCGTATATAAATCTGTCCATTCCATATATGTCCATATATAAACTTTAGTTTTTTCCCAACCATGGTGAAGGGTATATAAAATTCGGCATAGCCGAATTTAGCCGCTCTTACTTGTTTTTTATTCGTTTTCAATGTTACAGTGTGAACATGGCAAACTAAAAACACTAATGAGTGCTAAGCATAGCAACAAATATATTGTTTATATTATTTGTTTGATTTTCGTTCTTGACCTATTGATTAATCAATCGCACTGAAAATGATATACTTCCTTACTAATCATTGTTAAACATCTTGCATCAGTAAGTAACGCAAAATACTATTGAAAATATTGCAATAAAATTAGCCGTGTGTAAGAATAGTTGCTTTAAATGTTTCCCACACTTCTTATTTCCTTGAAAATTGTTTATTAATTTCTTGTTTTCTATTAAAGTCCAGAATTATGTAAATTACGAAAAATCTTACATCATACAATTAAAACAAAGATTTGATTTGTAATCTCTTTGAGTTATTAACCCGATTTTAATATGATGGAAATAATAATATTTACATAAATAAAATTGTGGTCATCAAAATTATAATAACGTATACTACATAATGATAATAATATTTCTACTATTAATTATCCGAAAAGTGAACTGTTAAAAAATGCAAATCGAGAAGCTTAATATCAATGACAGAATTATCTGCATGATATTAATGCATTTTTGCAATAAATCAATGAAGATTCTCTAAAACTTATCCATTTAATCTTTTCACTAGTTTACAGGTTGGTTGAAAAGTTCCTGCGCTCACCAAGAGATGGCACTGCTAGCTAGAAACTTTTTTTTTCTCAAGTTGGTATAACTGTCCCGAGAACACATGCAAAGTTGCAACTCATTCTGTCAATTCTTTCTTTGTTTACAAGCCATTTGTAGTTGACGTGTCATTGATTTTTTTTAATATGGAAAAAATTGAATATCGTGCAGTCATTAGATTCTTTGTTTTGAAGGGTTTAAAAGCAAAGGAAATTTATGAACAATTGTTAGAAGTGTATAAGGAGTCCTCACCTTCAAAACGAACCTTTGAATTTTGGGCTGGTGAATTTAAACGTGGTCGTACCAGCCTTGAAGACGATCCACGCAAAGGACGACCAAAAACTGCAACCACAGCAGAAATCATTGAGCAGGTACATAATATGGTTAGTGAAGATCCAAGTTTGACTAAGCGTGAAATTGCAAATGCCATAGGCATCTCAGACGAACGAGTACTCCATATTCTACATGAAGAATTACGTATGAAAAAACTGTTTGGAAAGTTAGTGCCGCACACATTAACAATTCAACAAAAACTGGATCGAAAACAAATTTCTCAACGTAATTTGGAGCGTTTTAAGCCGAATAAAACCAACTTCTTCTATGGATGAGACTTGGATCTACCACCATGATCCTAAATTGAAACAAGAACGTTTACAGTTGACTGAAGCTGGTTGTTCAGCTCCAAAGCAGGTAAAGTCACAACGATCAGCAAAGAAGTTTATGGCATCAGTTTTTTTTGGATGCAAAAGGAATTTTGTTGATTGATTATTTTCAGAAAGGTAAAACAATCAACTCTGAATATTATTGCAGCCTTTTGGATCAGCTGGATGAAAAAATTCGTGAGAAAATACCTGGTTTAAAGAAGAAAAAAATCATTTTTCATCAAGACAATGCACCTGCTCACAAAAGTGTTTTGACGATGGCTAAATTCAAAGAATTAAAGTACGAATTGCTTGAACATCCACCGTATTCACCAGATTTGGCTCCCAGTGACTACTATCTCTTCAGAAATCTCAAACAATTCCTTCGTGGAAAGCATTTTTCGTCGAATGAAGAGGCCAAAGCAGCCGTAGACGGTTATTTTGCAGAGCTTCCGGAAATCCATTATAAGGATGGAATAAAACTATTGGAAGATCATTGAAACAAGTGTATTAAGCTTCTAGGAGATTATATTGAATAAAAAAATATATTTCGTAACAAAAACAGTATTCTTTCATTTCGGGTGCAGGAACTTTTCAACCAACCTGTAATGCAGTTTTGTATAAAATTTTAGGAAAATCTTAATTCAATTTATCAAAACTTTCATTGTTATTAATTCTATGAAGTTTTTTCTAGAAGTTGTTTTAAACGCTGGTTTCATAAAAATTCTGAAGCATTCGAAGAAATTTTTCATTCATTTGTTGAAAACAAAACTTCATTAGTTTAATAAATAAGAAAATTCTATCTGTAGGGTGACCACAGGTTCAATTCCTAGAACAAAAAAAAAATATATTTATAGCATTTCGAAGATTTAGTAATCTTAAAAATTATTCATTAAAACCTTTAACATATATTTTATTACCATTTTACTCTTTTTAGGTGTCTTAACATTTGTTAACTGTTGGGATGTTAAATGGGCTACCGCTGTGCAAGATATTTTCACATACGCTAAAGTAAGTTTACACATATTTATTTAAAATGACAAATTGATGTGGAAAATTTAACAATATCTATTATCATTTTTGTTTATCCCTATTTAGTTATTGGCCTTATTTATAATCATTGCATCTGGTATATATCAACTGTATTTGGGCCACACAGAATATTTTACATTTGAAAATACCGATACTCGGGTTACATCACTGGCATTGTCATTTTATTCAGGACTGTTTGCGTATAATGGATGGTAAGAAAAAAAAAAAAAGTTGGAGATTTAAATAATAGCAACATGTTGTTGCTGCTGCTGCTGCCATTGGTCAGCTATGTGTGTGACATTAAGAATCAACAAATTGTATTTAGAAAATAATAGGATTTTCTATTTATTGTTGAAATTACAACTTTGATAAGGAACGAAGGCATGAATGTTGACAGTGAAAATTAAATAAGTAGAAGAAGTAATTGAGTAATGTACAGTTGTATTTAAAGATTTAGTTATTTTAGCTTAAGACATACAATTCTCAGTATATTATTTATTTTTCATTTAAATTGATAAAAAAAAATTAGAATATCACCTAGCAGCAGTTATTTTTAACCACAATTGTAGTTATTTTGCTATGAGAAAATTTAAAATAATTATTTTTGACAGTTATTAGAAAAAATAACTAACAAAAAATATCGTATTTTAGTAACTCAGTCAATAACATTACAATAACAAAAATTTTGTTTTTTTTTAACTATTGAAAAAATAACTTACAAATGCTTTAAATACAACTAACAATGTTGTAAAAACACCTGTAAAATTGTTACTACAAAAATTTAGAAACAACTGACAAAAAATTGGTAAAATCTACTGTTTTACAGTCATTGTTTTCGAAATTTTTCATGAAATTTTAGTACAATTAGTTTCATGAAATTTTAGTACAATTAGTATTCACTCTCAGTGTTTGCAAAGTTTCAAAGATTTCGCTATTTTGTCCCCTTCCGATTTTTGCAAATGGAACATATCATGAAAACTAAGAGAGATAAAGCCAAAAGTAATCTCTAAAAAAATTGACTTGAACCTGGAATCGTTGAACATTTTAAAAAAGTTTCATTTTTTAAAATGGTCCATATCTCGAAATCTAAGCAAGATAGAACAAAACTAAAAACATCTTTGCTTCCACGGAATATCCACACATACTCTTAGTCAATATGGGCCAGGGTCCAGTTCTCTAGACCCTATAATTTTAACAAATTTTTTATCTCAGTATGCGATGGTCGGCCTGCACGGACAGTGCCCTGGGGATTCCACTCTATAGCCTGTTTTGCTATACTATCTGGTGATTTCGCAGAATGTGACCTACCCAGGACCATTTGCGCTTGCGAATTTCATGTTGGATCGGATGTTGATCAGTTAAGGACCACAGGCGAGATTGTTGGAGATTTTCGAGGGCCAATACACCCGTAGAATCTTACATAGACATTTATTTAAACTTGTATGGCTTGTATGTCTCGTGTTGCTGCGTTCCTCGTCTCACATCCACAGAACAAGGTGGATTTTCGATCAATAATTTCATCGTTGGAGCTAAATCTCTTTCCACCGAGCCATTTCTTTAGGTTTGGAAATAGGAAATAGTCAATGGGGACTAAATCCGGAGAATAAGGCGAATAAGGGGGCAATTCGTAGTCTACTTCATGGATTTTTTGCATGGAAACTAAGCTGTCACACGATTCCATTGGTGGTCGATTGTGAGCAAACGCAGCAGGCATCTTGCGGAAAACTTTCTCATACCCAAATGATCGTTCAAAATTGAAACCACTGAGCCATGTGAGATGCATATGTCTTCCACAATCTATCGCACATTCAATTTCCGATCGGCCAACATAATATCTTGAGTTTTTCAATTGTTTTGGGTGTAGAGACCTCAACTGGGCGTCCAGAACTTTCGGCATCTTCCGTGCTTGTAAGGCCACAACGAAAGTCTGTAAACCACTTTTTTACCATTGAAATCGATGGTGCAGAGTCACCATAGTATTTTATTTATCAAGTTTTTCCTTGGTTTGATTGACGATTTTTTTTCAAAAAATAATGTTTAATGAGCACTCGAAATTCACTTTTTCCATTTTTAAAAAGCCACGAGGTTGTATGTTTTGAACAGCTGTTAAACGCAAAGTAAATCACGGAACTTGCTCAAAATTTGACAGTCTATTAACAGGTGGTACTTGTTGGAAGAAGTGTTACATTTCATGTAACTACGAGGGAAGTTTGAAAAGTCACGGACTTATTGATCCGCCCTCGTATATGACGAGTTCCATGCAGAATTTAATTGCCCAGAAGCTTATCGAGCTTCATTTGTTTGACTGAAGATATTTGCGGTAGAGTCAATACTTTTGTCGAGTGTGCTTCCTAAGTAGCAGAAAGACTCTACATCCTCAAGTTGGTAGGTTTGAGTGGTAAAATTTACGCACATTCAATATTGAGCCACGCCATTTTTTGCTGATAGTGATGTGGTCAATCTGATTTTCAGTTTTTTTTTTTTAGCTGGGGATACCCAAATAACTTTGTGAATACTTGAATAAGGGAATGATGTACCACCTATAACATGCCCTACATCTATCCAACAACATCTCCCCATTCTCTGTCAGACGACCCACTCCATGTCTACCCATAGAATTTTCGACATTCGTGTTGTTGTTTCCCATTTGGCCATTAAAATCTACCATCATTATAATAATATCGCCTCAATAAACAGTGGCCAAAACTCTGTCGGGATAATTATAAAATCCTTCCTTTCGGATGTTTCCGTTGGAGCATAGCATTGTATTATTGTAAGATGTCGGGCTCTGGTGCGTAACCCTGCAGTTATAATACTATCAAAAAATGGCATCCAATCGATGAGGGCTTTCTTCGCTTCCTCTGATAGTAATATTCCAACACCACTGGATTGGGGTATATCACCACTTGGCTTCCCGGAGTAAAGAATGGTAAGACCATCATACGTTACGAGTTTACCAGAATCGTACCAACGAGTCTCACAAAGGCCGATTAATGTAAGTTTAAAGGTGGTAAATTCCTTACATAATTGAGCAAGATGAGTTATTTCCAAAAGTGTTCGTACATTCCATGTTCCAAATCTAGTCCTTACTTTCATGCCAAAGGTTGCCATCTTTAGATCAGGTTTATTAGTTTTCTGCATTGTTTTTTAATTTGCATTGAATATCTCCGTAGTGCGATGTGCGATCACAACGGATTAGATCTACTGGACTAGCGCGTGCTCTAAACAAAGCACGGGTCCAGGAAAAAATTCTTTTATGTCAGCAAATACTTCCTATTGCAATATATAGATAGAACAGTGTCACACAACCCACATTTCGACGATGCTTCAATCAGTCCATAGAGTTGGATACCCTACTGACATTTATTAGCACAAATGCCCCCCCTTTGCATTCCAAAATAGACTTGGAAGTCCCCGTCTATATACGGAAGTTGTATTTCATCTTTCGTCGGTCATAGGAGGTATAAATATAAAGAAAATCAGAAGGCGTAAAACAGTTCTTACACCGATTAAGGAAATCAAGACACTTAAATGCTTCTTGTGATCTTTGCAACATTTTGATTTTTGACATTGATGACTCCACCATCCTATATGCCAACAAACATCATCGGGTGTGAATTAAAATCAAAGCAATTCACACCAACCCACTCAGAGATTGTTATTAGATCCCAATTGAGAGTGTCATTTATAATCTGCCTCTTGCCACCAACCTTCACAGATTGAAAGTTTGACCAGGAAAATCATTCCAAAAGATAAAATACCGATACCAATACCGACAAAAACATATAATTGATACCAATACCTTTTTTCATTTAGGTTGTCAACCTTGAAAAAATCGACTTATTGCATCACTCTAAAATGCTACAATTTTCAACTGTTACTCTCACCCACGAAAAATTCGATACAAGTATTAGAGAACGATTTTGATTCTTACAATTCTCTCGATATATATGCAAACTTTCGTCGAAGTTAAGATTCGAGTTGAGTACCTAAGAGAAGCATAAAAGCAGCCTGGTAAAACTGCGTACCCAGATTTTCTTAATCACATTAGAAATTCTTTTTAAAGGGCATCATATTTATTTCAAAAATATACAAATTCAATAGACATTAATAATGTAGAGATTCTCCTCCCTCATTTAATCGTCATGTCGGCATCCATAAAATCTTTAAAATTACTATAAACAAAATTGCCAAAAGGTTATCATTTAAAAATTTAATGCCCTTTTAAAATCACATCTGACGTGATCATGAAAAATTGAGTACGCAGTTTTACTCTACATTATCTCTTCTTTCATGTGTATATCGATTTTTCCATGAGTGAGTGAATGACCGTTATTCGGTGATATAATTTAAAATTTTGCGCCGTTTAAACTTTAATTTATTTGTTATCGAAAAAATTTAAATTTTCAGGAATTATTTGAATTTTATCATTGAGGAACTTAAGGATCCCGTAAAGAATTTACCACGTGCTATTGCGATTTCATGTACTTTGGTCACAGTTGTCTATGTCTTTGCAAATATTTCTTTTTATACCATCCTGTCTCCAGAAGAGGTATTAGGTTCACAAGCTGTTGCTGTAACATATGCCGAAAAAGCATTTGGTGCTATAGCTTGGACTATACCTGGTAAGTTAGATTATTTTTAAATACGAAATGACATTAAATAACATATTTTTCCCCCTTCGATATTCAGTATTCGTGGCCCTTTCAACATTCGGTGCTGTAAATGGTATTTTGCTGACTTCATCTCGTCTATTCTACGCTGGTGCCAATGAAGGACAAATGCCTGAAATTTTAACTATGATTCAAATACAACGTTTTACACCAACACCGGCAGTTTTAGCCATGGCTTTATTATCCATGTTGTATTTGTGTGTTTCCGATATCTTTGCTTTGATAAATTATGTTGGTTTTGCTACATGGGTAAGTTAACATCTGGTCAAAATAAATTTGGGTTTACTTCAAAATGTGCCGTTTTCCTTTCCTGCAGTTAAGTATTGGTGTGGCGGTTTTATGTTTACCTTGGTTACGTTGGGCCCAACCTAATCTACCCCGTCCAATTCGGGTACCCATGGTGTTCCCTATTGTATATTTAATTGCCACCATATTCGTTACAGTGGTTCCCATGTATGCCAGTCCTGTTGAAACTGGTTATGGTATTTTAATGATTTTAACCAGTATACCGGTTTATTTAGTATTTATTGCGTGGAAAAATAAACCCATATGGTTCCAGAAAACAATGGGTAAGTACCTCTACACGAGTTTATATACAAACAAATGTCCATAATACCTGTACATAAATTCATTAGCTTTTGTATCAAATAATTGTTTAAAATATTTTTGTATTTAAATCATTGTTTTATTTTAATCCTCTAATCATTCCTTGATTTTACTTTTATAGGTGGATTTACTCAAGCTTTACAAAAAATGATGATGGTTGTACGACCCAAAAGTTCCTCAAAGGTTTTTATTTGTTTTCATTTTTTTTTATTATTTTATTTCCCTAAAATACTTTTTACTAATTTTATGATTTTAAAATATTTAGTCCTTTTAATTTTGAATGCACATTTTGCAATTTCGTGTTTCATTTGCACTGAGTTTATTAGTATCATTATAATACAGTTTTCAATTTTAGGAAATTGTTACAAATGCCGAAAATTTCACGTACTACAAATGGAAAAGAATAAGTTATATAAATGAATTTAAATTTCAAGGTCCTATAATGAAAAACTAACCTTATATTTGTGGACTTTTGAGTAAAGAATTGGGTTTTTCGACAAAAAAAAATATTTCAGACATATTGCGAGAGATGATTTTTGTTAGAATTCAAACTTATTGTGTAGATTTTTAAGAAATTAAGGAAGCTTCTTCCAACACTCATAAAAACATTGCCTTCAAAATGTTTCCTAAAAAATTTCTTTGGCAAAAAAACATGAGTCAATTCAAGTTGTAGTCCACAGATATCCCAATTATACATAAAAAATTATATTCCAAAATTATGTACGCGTTAACATTTCTTTGGAGTAATCAAATTTCTCTTTTGTATTGGGTGTAAAACTTAAAAATGGGTGATTTTTGGCAAATTTTGGGTGCTTATTGTAATTGGTACAGTATAAATTTGGTTAAAGTTTTGGCCACCGATACCTATGACCTTTTCCCATCCAACATATGGATTCCGCGCCAAAAGAAGAAGGCCAAGAACTAATCAAGCCAATTTCGGATACCCTGTTCTGAAATGAAGAGTGTTCCAGAGAGCGAGAGAGAGAGAGAGAGAGAGAGAGAGAGTTCTGCATCGATCGAAATAAATTTAAGTCGGACAGAGCAAGGTCTGAACTATAAGGCGGGTGAGGCTCACATAATGCGGGTGTTTTTCGGCCAATGCATGCTTTAAACGAATCAATTGTGGTACAGATCCCCTGTGATGGGCTGGCCTGATTTCAGCAGCTCACATTAGATGGGATCCCTCTGGTCCCACCATAGACAGAGCATAACCTTGGCACCATCAATATTGGCTTTGGCTTTGATTTTTATGATTGGCCGGGCATCACATACGATTTCTTGCACTTCGGGTTGTCGTTATGGATCCGTTTTTCATTGCTAGTAATAGCATTCAAGCATATTTTCAGACATGCGAAATCGTCTTTCAACGTCCCTCGGCTACAACTCGAGTGATACCCAATTTCCTTGCTTTTTGATGAAACCTGCTGCTTGCAAACGTTTTTAACTTGCTGCTTGAGTGACTCCCAATGATATTGCAAGTTCTTCTTGAGTTTAACAATAATCTTTATCGAGTAATGCCTCTAATTAAGCAACTTTGAACTTTTTTAGTTGACCTGCGCAGTCTTTGTCTTCTGTGTCAAATCACCGATTTTGAACCGCACAACCATCTCTCGTACCTTGAAATCGATGGAACATATTTAGGATAAGCTTCGGTGTTCTTAAGCATCGATGTGCTTTAGCTGCACTTTTTTTCAAATTGAAGAATTGAAGCAAATTAGGTTTTTTTTGGCAAAAAATTGATTAGATGTGAGATTAGATGTTTACCCTCCAAAATGCCATATAAGTTATTAAACAAGTAAAAATGGCCTAAATTCGGCTGTGCCGAATATTTGATACCCTCCACTAATATCCTAAAAAACTTTTGAAGTATAATTATGGATGTGAAAAAAATTTTTTGAGATGAAAAACTTTTTTGGATGTGAAAACAAATTTTTTGGTGGAAAAAAATTTTGAGATGAAAAAAAATTTTTGAGGTGAAAAAATTTTTTGTGCTGAAAAAAAAAATTTAATGGTGAAAAAAAATGTTTGAGGTGAATATAAAATATTATTTAATTCTAAGTGACTGGTGAAGAAAAATGAGAAAATATATTTTCTACCTGTCGCACCTTTGCACTCTTAACTTTTTATCCGCTTTACCGATTTTGCTCATTTTCAGTACCAAACTGCTCGGGGAATTGTCTATTAATCTAGGTAAAATGAGCAGGCATAAAATACGACATTTTTAAGTTATACACCTAATATTTTAAATTCAGATCCGCACAGCACAAATTAGTGCTGAGATCCGAATAAGTTTCCAAGCGCTTCAAAAAATTAATTCCCTACTTCCTTCTTTTGAAATGAAGCAATAATTTAAATTTCCAAACCAAAGTTAAGGAATTAAATAAATATTTTTTTATTCGATTTATCTTCAAAGAATTCATTAATTTTTTTATAATTCCTTCATAATCTTTGAATATCTTGTACCAGATCTAGTATCAAATCCTGGCCATTTTAGTCGTTTTCAAATGCACCAAAGTGAAAATTTATTTTATTATTATTATTAAGTCAAGATCAGGCCCCACGGCCGGCACTACGACCCATATGGATGTTTTGTACCAAGGATTATAAAACTAAACCAAAATCTGTATTATATTCCCTATAAACTTTAATATAGAAGATGAAGAAGAGTTCCTAATATTCTCTGGACCTAAAAATTCCCTATTGAAAACGTTCCTTCTATTCCTATGCAAAACAATACATTCATACAAAATTTGGATGGTTGTTTTGTCTCCCTCAAGACATAGCCGGCACAGAGGCGATTTCAACAGATTCATCTTCCACAAATGATAGTTCAATCCGAAATGTCCGGTAATTAACCCTGTTAGTAACCTAATGTCGTTCCTAGCAAGGTTCATAATTTTCCCATTGGAAAAGAGGTTGACCAATAGTTTCGCCAGTCTAATCCCCAAAGAATTGTTCCAAAGGTCGTTTTCCATTGGTAGTATATACAAAAACAAAGATTTTTTTTAATTTCACATTTTCTTATTGAATTCAATTAGATATTTTATGCTATGTTAAACTGGATCTGATTGTATATGGTGCGCTAGATCTGCCTAGATCTAATTAGATCTCAAATTTGTCCCAAATGTTGATGCAATTAGATCAGGTCAGTTTTGATCGTTTTTACACGAGATTAAACATATATAACTAAACATGGAAGAATATATGATCGTATATATAGTAATATCAAGTATATATGATGAGATGAAGAAGATCAACTAATAAAAAGGGTGTCCCAAGAAGAACGCAATTTTTAAATTTTAAATAAAACACAGATATTTAAAAAAAATCGTGAAACTTTATTATATCGTAAAGTAGACAGAATGAGGTTATGTATGGAACAATATATCGTGCAGATGGCCGCCGCGGCTTTGCTGGCATGCACGCGATCTTTTAATGAAATTTTCAATGACCGTTTTCCATGAATGGTGCGGTATTTCATTAATTTCCTCTTTTAAGGCTTGAGTCGTCGTCGGCTTATTCGCGTAAACCATCGACTTCAAAAAACCCCAAAGAAAAAAATCTAATGGTGTTAAATCGCACGATCTAGGCGGCCAATTCTGATCTCCAAAACGCGAAATAACACGACCGGGAAATGACTGATGCAGCAATTGAATTGTTTCTCTGGCTGTATGACATGTGGCGCCGTCTTGTTGGAACCACATGCCCTCCACATTCATTTCTTCAATTCTAGGCAAGAAAAAACTGGTTATCATTTCACGATACCGAACACCATTGACTGTTTGCGCTTGACCTGCCTCATTTTCATAAAAAAAAGGTCCAATGATTCCTCCAGCCCAAAAACCACACCACACAGTGACACGTTGAGGATGCATTTGCTTCTCGTGAATCACTCGAGGATTTTCCTCACCCCAAATGCGACAATTTGCCTATTGACGAAGCCATCAAGATAAAATGGGCCTCGTCACTGAAGATGATTTTATCGGCAAAATCAGCATTTTCATGTTGTCTCTCCAATACCCAATTAACGAACTCCCTTCGCTGTCCATGGTCAGCTGGCTTCAGTTCCTGAGTCAATTGAACTTTGTATGCATGAAGATGCAAATCTTTCGTCAAAATTCACTGCAAGGTGGATTTGGAGACACCAATTTGCTGACCTCGGTGTCGAATTGAGGTGGATGGAGTTTGAGCGACATCATCACGTACAGCTGCGACATTTTCGGTCGATCGACCTGGTCGATGGCGCGTTGTTGTCTTTACATCACTAACAGACCCAGTTTCGGCAAATTTATCCATTAATCTCTTTACAGTTGACTCTTTTGGAGCATTATTGTGACCCCAAATTGATCGCAATTTGCGAACTGTAGCCGCAAAACTTTCACCATTTTGGTAAAACAATTTCACAATGAGAATGCGTTGTTCATTCGTGTAGCGCTCCATTTTTACTAACCTCGTACCTTCTACTAGCAAACAATAACAATTGTTCAAATATCAAACAATGACACTTCGAATGTTGCCAGATTTAAAAATTGCGTTCTTCTTGGGACACCCTTTATAATACAATATATAAATGATATATATGATATACAAGTATGATATATTAATATATATCGTTACATATATAAATATATATTATAACATCAAGTTCTATATGAAAGTATATAAATCGTTTTTGTTGCGGAATTTTGAAAATGTTTCTCATTTACAAAAATAATTTAAATCGAACATAATTGGAATGAAGCATGAGTAGTTTTTGATACTAAACTTAATATTTAAGTAACCTTAAGAATTCTTAGTTAATACTTATAATTTTTTCTATTTTATTTTATCTATTTACAGTAAGTCTAACAAGGTTTTTACAGAAAATTCTAATGGTCCTTGGTAAGACTAAACCAGCTCAGGTGTAAAATAAAAATACAACAAGACAATTTTTCAGAACAGAAAAAAAATACAAAAAAAGAAAAATCCAGCTTTGAAGAAAAAATGGCATTTACGTATAGATTTTATTTTCAAAAAAAAAAAAAAATATAAAAAATATTCAAGGTTTTTATTTTGTGAATGTTTTAAAATTAAAAAAAAAAATTATAATAATGTGTGAAATTATAACTAAATTTAGGCCAGTGGCAAAATGTTTTTCATATTTTTTCTCAAATCACTGGCTTAATATTATAAGTATGACCATAATATTTTAGTTTTAAACATAAATCTTCTTATGAAAAAAAGAAACCCATCCTTTTTGGTTTAAGTTTATGTATAAGTTTAAAAATTAACCTACTCATTTTTTATATATTAAACAACAAAAAAAAAATAAAATAGTGGCCCGTAATCATAGTCCCGCACTAAAGTCGGCTTTTTTTAAAAACATCTTTAAATTAAAAACTTGTTATTATCTATTTTGCTATTATAGTCAGAATTAAAGCCAGTTTTAAGTTGAACCGACTCTAAATGGGTATCACATCAAATGTACTTAATGCCCGCATACATTTTGTACTAAAAAAGAAGCAGGTGGCAACATTGATCAGCTGATTTTATATTTGCCGAAAAAAATGAAAAGTGTGTAAATAAAATATTTGCAATTGCAAAATGTTAAAAGGAAAAAACTTTATAAAAAAGGATTGAAAAGTGTATTTTTATTAATAAAAATTTATTGACTTAATAAATAATATGCAAAATATCGTATTTATTGATATAATTTTCCTTTTAATAATTTGCAATTCAAACATTTTTGTTTCACAAAAATTTTCTTGGCGGAAAACAGCTGTTGTGTGTTGTTAAATTGGATAGAGTCAACTTCAGCTAGTTTTAATTTTAAAGCAGACTTTAGCGATTAAAGTATACTTTTACTTGTCTATAGTATGCCTAAAGTATACTTTTAAGAAAAGTCGACTTTAGAACTCTTAAAGTATACTTTATTTTAAATATGATTATGCGCCAGTGATTTTAAATAGCAACAATATTAATCTTCAGACACTACTCGAAATTTATAGAACTCGAAAAAACAACAGTTTTAACAAATAATCAACTGCCATTACAATTTAAAACTTAATCAGCGAAAAAGTTTCATCTATTGATGAACTCGTATTGTTGTCGATATGCTACAACCGCAAAATTTATAATTTTATTGCTTTTTAAAATGTTATTATCCTTACCACGAACAAAACAAAAATAATGTAACTGTTTGTTTTAATAATTTTACACACTCTCGAAATTTGTTTGTGGTTTGTAGCCTATCGCCATAATTGTAATTACTCGAAAATTAAACCACCCTCCCCCCCCATACTCACACGTATTTTGTAAAATAATTCGATGAACTTTCCATTGTACATTGTTTTTGTAAAGCTTCATCTAAGTGTTTTATTAAATAAAGATCGATTCGCATGTTAATCATTCCTATCCACCTCTGTATCTCTACTATTCCCCAGTAAATTGATAACAAAAAAATTGGAAATTCGTATCACCAATTCTGAGACAGGTATGGTTAGCTTGTGAATCAACCTTTTAAGCTATTAAACATATCCTTAAAAATAAACAGAGTTACCTTAAGAAAAAAAAAATTGTATGTTTAAACTCCTTAGAAATTATTTATTAAAATTGTATTGTTAAATATTTTTGAAATTTATTATAATCGAAATAAATTTTGTTTGTATCCAATTTTTGTTGCTTTGCATTATATGTAAAATGTTTAAAAAATATATTAATGTGTATTTAAAAAAATAATAATAAATAAAATTTTTGTAAAGCTTTTCATTAAAAGCAGTCTTAATTTTTTTTTTTTAATATAAATAAAATCACATAAACACTATACTACTCGTATTATATGGGAAAATTTGTTGACAATAATATTATTATTACTAAATTATATAAATTGTATCATTACTGGAAAAAAAAAAGAAATATCAAAATTATTTACAATATTATAAGAATTTTCATTGATTTAGTTTCTGCTGTTTTTTTTCCTTCTGTAATTAATTTGACATCGTCTACATGAGATATAATATTAAGCTGGATTCACAATACTGGATTACTTCACTCTGCAAAGTGAATTTTGTTCCTTTCTCATTCGCCCTTACATATTTTTTTGTATCATGCCATCATGTGGATTACTCCAGAATTGTGAATCCACCTTAAATGTTAAAACACAAATAAGCAACAACAAATTTATTTTTTTGTTATTGCTTTGCATGTATTTTTTGTATTTTAACATTTATATTATATCTCGTGTAGACGTGAAGTAACTTTTGGTATTACTGAAGAATAAGTATCGAAAAATGTATAATCATTTGATTACAAACATATATTTACAAATGTATTAATTTAATGATCATTAAAAGAAATAATAAATAATAAAGAACATACAGCAAAAAATAAAAAATAAATTAAGAACACAGTGGAGTATTTTTTTTACGCTGAAAAGAAATCCGGTTTAAAAAATTTTAAGAATCTCTACTTTAGAATACGGGGAAATCTTAAGGCACATTTAGACCCGAGAGAAAACAGCTAAAGATAAGCAAAAACACCTTTGAATATTCTAAATCATTTAAGCTATTTTGAGATGATTTTTGTTATACACTCAAAGAAAAAAGATATGATTGCAATATAGTCACGGCTACAAAATTATATTACTTAAGCTAGAATTAGCCATACGTAGACGTAATGTAGCGAATTAGCTGATTCAACCTTAAGTTAGAATTAGCTATACGTAAAGTGACGAATCAGCTGATTTAAGCTAAAGAAACCTCTACGTAACGTAACGGTCGAATCAGCTGATTTAATCTAAATGAACATACCCTAAAAAAGATTAATCTGTATTGAATCGATTCACGAAAAAAAAATAATTATTTTTATATTATTGCTTTAAATTCTGCTTGTGATCTTTTTATAAAAATAATAATGATTATTTATTTTCCTATATTTCGTCTCCACATTGGGTGACTTCTTCAGGGAAATAATTTAATTTTTTAACAATCAAAACTTATATTATTTATTATTATTTTTGTAAATGAGCGAGTTGATTCAATATTCTAAAAATCAATTTCTTCAAACAGATTTAAAATCATAATTGATTAATCAATGTCATTTAAATCTTTTTTGATTCAATTGAATCAAATCATTTCAAACATAATTCATTTGTTTTATCGCGAATTGTTTGATTTGATTTGCGAATTAAAACAAAATAAAAAAACATTAAAATTGACTTGCAAATCTCGATTAGTTTTCTAGATATTCGCCATTTTGTAAAAAGGTAATTTTTTAAAATAGCCGGTATCTCGAAAACTAAGCTCTACTAGAATGTTTATATACTGCGATGATAAAAAGAGGCCGGATTTGGAAGGCATCTATAGATATATATTTTTAAAAAACAGCCACAGGGTGGTCCATTCTAACACGAACGAAATGGAGCGTTAAACGTAATTTGTATTATCGGAGTGTGTTAATTTATATTATCATATAAATTAATAATAAAAAAAAATAGGCACCCTGTTTCTGTTTTATAAAAATTCCATGAAAGCCTTCGGGTTTAAAATGAAGTTAAACGTGATGTAACAAAAAAATATTTTAATTCGGGAATCAAATCATAATCCAGAATCCAAATTATTATTTTTTTGATTCGCGAATCAAATAAAAATTGATTTGATTCTTTGATTGAAAATTCAATTATTCATATTGAGTTATTTCTTTTGATTTAAAAAAGAATTATTTAAATCAACTTGATTCTTCTAATAAGATAAAGATTAAACCATCGTAGTAAATAAATAAATTAGCGAATTAATTACTCAAAATTTAAATTAGATTTGAAAATTGATTTAAGGAATTATATTTTGAAAGGTCTGTTAATGAATGAGTTAAAAATAGACAATGATATGGAGATAAGTCACGTTAAGTATGCCTAAATGAGCTTTTACCCTACGTAAACGCAGGCGCAGATCCAGGGAGCATGAGGGTGATATATCCCCTCCCCCCAAAACCATTTTAGAAAAATTATTACACAACAGTCTTTGCAGGTGAATCGTTTTTAAATAATTAAGTTATTTAAAATGTTAAGTGCCATCTTAATAAGGCTACGACTTGGTTTGGAAATATTGTTACGATTTTACCCTTTAGAAAATCGTTGATTTATTTACCTTTTAAATTATTTATAGCTCTATTTATTTATGACAGACACTAAAAATTACAGAAAAACACTTTAACAGTACACTTTATTTTCACGATGTAGATAGACTAATCGTTAGCCACACTTAAGTTCTTCACACTTTGCGTTTTACTTATGAATTGAACTACTGCGTCACCGAGTACCAGTATTTATATGAGTAGTCAGGTATTCTAGATATTTCCTGTTTATTACGACACTACCCTACAAGAAATTGATGACTGAAACTAACACATAAACAAAATAAAATATCTGTCATTTCACTCTTGCATATATGCAAGAGTGAAACAACTAATATAAATTGAATTTTTTGTTGTTAAAAAAAATAAAGTTTCGGTCAAGTTTTTCATATTTTCTTTAAGAACTTGATAGAAACTTTGTATTACGCATTGACGGGTATTTCCGTCAACACTACCAGTCAAATGACCGGTCATATTACCGGTCGTATTCTTCTAGGGTAGATTTTTCCAGCTGTCAAAATTCGTGTGAAGAAATTTCTACAACTAGAAATTTCTTGTAACAATATGTTAATCTCTTACTATCAACTAGTAGTAAATTTCTAAAGCAGCAAAGATAAAAAACAGGTTAAAACTTTTAGTTTGAGAACTTGCTAACATATAACGAGAAAAATGTCTTCATATTGAATAATTTTTTAAATCGAAATTGGATTTTTATTTCAAAATTATTTTTGTATTGTTAGACCTTCTTTCTGCAATTATTATTGACATTTATTAAGGAAAATAAAAAATAGTGAAAATGATCAGAAAATCAACTGTTTGGTATTTTTTTTTGTTGATTTCGAAAAAGTTGAAAATAATAGAAATATAGGATTAAGGTAAGTTTTACCAATAAAAAAACTGAAAACCTTGTAAGTGTAAAAACTAAAAATTATCCCCCCCCCCAAGCAAGGACTGGATCCGCCACTGCGTAATCGGAACGAGTCGGGACGGACAAACCTGTTGAATTTTGATTTTCTTTCCGTATTTACGTTACAGCTAATATTGCATGGCATGTCCAATTTAAAAAAATGGAAAATAATATTGAAAAAGGAAAATACAAACATTATAAAGTGATAAAATTTAAAAGTATTGCAAATTATGAATAACAGTCAAAGTTAGAAGTGTTGGTCAAAAACAGATGATACGTTTATTTATCTTTATCTATACAGTTTCTGCACCGTCCCGTTTTTTATGTTTTTATTTAGTCGATGAAAAATTACATCCTTACAGACAATTACGTCTGCGTTTATTTAAAGCTGCCCACACACGAGTGATTTGCTTTGGGTGACTGAGTTGCTTTGGGCATGTACATGTATTAGCGACAGTCAGAGTTTCAAAGATTGAATTCTATTTTGAATAAGTTCCCTAAAAATCAAACCCGATTTACTTTTTAATCGAATGAATTCCATTTTATTCATTTGCAGAGAATACATTCTTTGGAATTCATCCAATCAAATTCACTTCTATGGAATTCAGTCAATTTATACATGGTTGGCATTCAATACCTTTTCATAATAACGGTAGTTGGCTACCACTGCCACTTTAAGACCGATATGAAAATTTTAAAGTGGCGATTCCATAAAAGGCATGTGTCTTTTTGTATAACTGGGTTTATTGCGCTTTTTTACCGGTTTGATTTTTAAATATCTAAGACTATCGTGAAAATAACGCTAAACTACCGAAACACCGATTTATAACGATATTTTGCAGATATAACAAAATGTTAAAGGTAATATAATGAAATGAACCGCGTGATATTAGAAGACACATGTTACTATTGAAATCGCAGTTAAGAGCGTAGTAGACAACTACCGTTGTAATGTAAAGGTATTGCTTACCAACCATGAATTTATATCATTCGAAGTTATCAATCATTAAATTCTATCATTTGGTATTCATTCGATTTCTTACTCATTCAATGTACAATTTAGAAATTCAATCAATCATTCGTTTTTTTCATGTGATTGAGCAATTTGAAGACTACATTCAATTTTCTTCATTTGATTTGAAAAAAAAAAATTGGAAAAATTGGAACGTAATTTTCACATTCAATAAGCATTGTTTTGCTACATATAAAACTTTGTGGCATATACAACAAATTTTGCATACAAAAGTAAACAAACCATTATTCTTTTGCTACATTTGGCATATGCAGCATATTTGCATATAGAAATTAAGATATACACTTTAGTTGGTGCATTGCCATAATAACGAATCTACATATTTATGCGCACATAAGATTACAAATATGCAGCAAAGAAAGTTCAATTCAAAAACAAAAATTGATAATTTATTAAGAAATCTTTCTTAATATATTATGAATTATTGTATACAAATGAAAAAAAAAATATTTATCATGTACAGAAAAATTAACCTTAAACTTTCTTTATTGTTTTTCTCATTACTGAATTTTTTTTTTGGCATATAGGTCAAACCAATAATAAGCTTAAAAGTTATATTATTTTTTTACGGTTAATTTAACAAATACTCACAAATACAAGAAGAAAATAATAAAAATTAATTATTGAATTCACAGTTAAATATTATTAATTTGAAAAAATAAATCGCCTAAAATTTATAAAAAAAATACCCAAAATTTGAAAAATCGCTAAAAGTTAAATAAAGGATCATTTGAAAAAATCAACAAAATTAGTAAAAAAAATCTCCAAAATTTATAAGAATTGTCAAAATTAAAAATATCACTTAAATTGAAAAAAAAAAAACCGTTCAAATTAAAAATCGCCAAAATCGGAAGAAATCGTTCATATTGAAAAATGTCTCCAATTTAAAAAGTCGCAAAAATTTTAAAAATCCGTAAAATCGATAAAAAAAAATTGCGAAAAGTAGCGCCTAAATTACAAAAATCAAAATTAAAAAAAATATTGCTATAATCTAAAAAAACCGCTAAAATTGAAAAAAATCGCTTAAAAAGAAACAAAAAACGAAAAAAATCGACTAAAGTGTTTTCGGTTTTGTCGACATTTTTTTTAAGTTTTGACGATTATTCGAATTGTGATATTTTTATCTTACTGCAGTAATTTTGTTATCTGTTTTCATCATGGGGGAAATAATTTTAATATAAAATTTTTATTTGTAAAAAAAGTGTAGTGTCACTACTACCGCTTATTATTGAACTAAAATTAGTCAATGAATTATAGGAATATTGGTGAATTAATAAATTTCTTCTAAATTTAATTTAATTTTTATTTCTTTTTTTTAAATTCTGTTAGTTTTCTTCGATCTTCTTGATTTGTATATTAGTTTCAATTGAGCTTAAGATCTTTTTTTATTTATAAAAATTAATTATAAATATTTATTTATCCCAATATTTCGTCACCACATTGGGTGACTTCTTCAGGGGATTTTTTTTTTTTTGTATAATTAATCAATTAAATTTATAAATTGAAAACTTATAAAAAAAGGCAGGAAATTTCTCAATATTAAAAAATAAAAATAACATATGTGACCTTCTCCGAGAAAAGGGACCTAGTGTGTCAAAAAACGGGTTTGGACTTAAGAGTGGATTCTGGTACCTAAAAGGGTGTAGAATAAGATGAAAAGAGTTAGATTTCTGAAAAAAATTTGTTTACCCCATAAAAACGTACAAAACACATCAACCCTTTGCTGAGAGCGAACAGAGCAGCAACAATAGCAAAGGTATTGTCACACTAAAAGCGAAAAAAAAAGTCACCACATAGGCATGACGTCACCAAAGTCGGCAACCAATCATAACTAACCCTACCAAATCGCATCTCCCAACTGAAGGTGTTTTCACAATGAGAATGCGTTATGAAACTTTAAATGCGTTTTTCTCAAAACTTCATTTTCACACACTAGGTCCCTTTTCTCGGAGAAGGTCACATATACAAAAAAACTTCACCTGAAGAAGTCACCCAATGTGGTGACTAAATATTGGGATAAATAAATATTTCTAATTAATTTTTATAAATAACAAAAAGATCTTAAGCTTAATTTAAACTAATATATTTCTTTTTTTAATTTATATTCCTTTTTTTCTTTGTCAACTTTTTTCCAAAAAGCATATCGTTAAATCAGACAACGCCACAAGGTAGTCACTAATGTCAAATTTTTCTTCATATTAGACAAAAATTGCATATACGCAAATTAAATTTTGAGTCTTCCTGTCATTGATATCGCATTGCTCTCACAGGGAACTGTATTTTGAATTCCCATTTGAATCAACGAATATTTGTAAGTGAACTCAACATAAAACGAAAAACTCACCAAACTCACCAAAAACAGAGTTGTTAGTCATAATTAACAACGAATACCAAAACAAAAACAAAACAAATTAAAAAGAATAAAAACAACAAGCGGCTGATAAATTTGACACTTTTCGGGAAAAAAACTGTTTTGTATATTTTGGAAAAATTCTGCTGTTATACGCGTGGAAAATATAATTTTCTCTATTAAATAAAAAGTAATTTTCACAAAAAAGATTAAATTAAGCAAAATAAAAGTAAATTAAAGAACTTGAAAACTAAAAAACAATTTTAAGAAAAGGTTTCATTTAAAAACTATGTACATTGTGTAAAACAAAAGTAAACAGCTGTCACTGAAACAGGAGCAGCTAAATAACAAATATCAGATATTTGTAATATAAGACGAAGGCAAAACATTTAAGTGTAATTGTTTAATTTCATGAAAACCTATTGAATGATAAATTGCAATAAATATGACTACTAAAGAATCCTATCGTGAAAGACAAACGCAAGAGTTAGAGGTTATAAAGGTATGGTATTGGTTATTTTTTTATGACGAATATTCCACAACAACTATTAATTTGTCCTATTGTCTGTAGTCTATTTTTGGAAATGATGTGGAAGATTTACGTACCTACAATAGTAATATCACATCGAAACAATGGAAACCTATCAATATACGTATTACGTTAACACCTTTAAGGGATTCCTCGAATGGTTTAACCGAGGCATATGTGCGAACCAAATTACATATTGTTTGTCCATCAAAATATCCAAAAATGTAAGTGCTTAATGTTAATTTTATAAATAAATTATGATGAAATCATATGCTTTTATGTCCAATATGTATATTTCTGTGGAATTTTGTTAAAATAATTTGAAAAGACTTTAAGATGTGTTGTCAATATGTTTTGGCTAGAATTAAAACTTGTTGCATTATTTTTTTTAACATATCATACAAGTTCATAATATTACCTTCCTAAATTTCTTAAAAAAATGCGGGCAAAAAGTTTGAAATTCTACAAAAATAGTCTCAAGTAGTAAAACAAAATTTTCTAAAAAAGTTTTTTGGCAAAAGGATGCATTTTTTTTGTATGGGATTTTAAATTACGTAGGAACCAATGAAGGAAAGCAAAATTACCGCTAGCTTTCAAAAACATTATAGGAATACCGTTACCCTAAAAATATAAAAAAATAAACTTAAATCCAGGCATACAACACCACCGAAATAGCGTTATCCTTTACTGAAATAACCTAAATACCTTTATTCTTAAAATACAGTTGCCAAAATAACTGAAATACCGTTGTTCTTAAAATACCTTTACCGAAATTTTTTAAAATAAGCTTTTTTAAAATTGAAAATCGTATTGTTTTAGTTACCATCCCAAATTAAAACTAATTGTTTGACATTACTTTTATTTATTAAAAAAAAATATAACTCCTCGGAATCTGTAACATTTTTGTGGTAGATTTTTAAAAGTAATATGTATTAATTGTATTGAAATCAGGGCCTGAAGCCGAATCCAAACATAAAAGGGTTCAGGTTCGCTGTTTATATAAACTTTGAACCCGAACCCGCTGAACCCAAAAATTTAACCAGGTTCGGCTTCAAAAATATATTAAAAAATTTTTATGACATAAAAAACATTACATTCGTTGCATTCCAGTTTACAATGGTCGGCACTTTATCTAGTCCTTCTTTTAAGAAAATACTTGCAAAAAATTGCCAACACCAAAAGCTAAATTTGAAAAAAGGCCTACTAAACTGTCAAAAAAAGATAGAATTCCAGTTATGACATGATTCAAGCCTTATTGGAACACAGAAGTTTTTGTTCGGAATTACTGCATGCTGCATTAACTATGAATGATAAAATTTGGAATATTTGCGAAGAATTCGTAGAAGCTCCGAAGGTGTTAAAAAGGCAAAAAAAAAAACATATTTCAAAAACAATTATAATTTTCAAAAATTTGCAAATGGAAAGAGAATAAGAAAATTTTATGAGAGAACCAATATCTTGTTCTTCAGAAGATGATAAAGATATGCTCGAACAAGTTCTAAAAAACAAGGAACGATTTTATAAATCAAGTTTTTTAAATGAGAGGGCCTTAAAATTAATTTTGTCGCCACCAAGAACAAATTTAAAAGAAGAAAACTTAAAAAATATATTTGGGCAATTCACAGCTAGTATTGTATTTTGTATTGAAATACACTATACAAATATTTTGTTGTGAACAGTCAATTGTATTTTCATGTTGTAAAAAGTCAAATAGTGAAATAAAAATATTTATAAATTTATAGAAACAAGAAGAAAAAATAAATTGCAAAATTAAGGTGAAAAAACTGGCATTCACTTAAGACTGATATCTTATGATACACAATACAACATCTAATAAACACAGCAAATGAAGTTGTAAAATTGTATCAGATTTTTAAATGTAAATTACCAACAACAATTTTACACTATTGTAAAGAAATACACGATACAACAGATACAACGATACAATACCCGCTGTGAATTGAGCAATTAATTATAAAATTAAAAGAACATTTATTTGAAAAATAAATAAATTTCCTACTAATAAAACATTTATACTTTTTTTAAATGTTGAACCCGAACCCTAAACCGAACGCGAACTTTTTATTTCAATAACCCAAACCTGAACACATTTTCTTCAGGGTTTCCCCCTGATTGAAATTCAAAATTTAATTAAAAAGAATGTAGTAAATAAAACTTTTTAAGTGTTTTTGATGAATGAATGTACATAAATTTGAAGAATTTATTTGTAAAAAATAAAGCAAGTTTATTTCTATAGAAACGAAAATCTCCAGAATCCTTCAACTGAATCTTTCAAATGACCATAAAACTTTGCTTTAGGTATGAAAAATTCCTTTAGCTATATTTAATTATTTTCTTAGAAAATTTATTTAAAATTAAACAAAAAATGTACGTACCTTAAGATGACTTGAATTGTTTAGTTACACCTAATTGAATTATTTATATTTTTTACCAAAGCTGATTTATGAAAATTTTTAATTTGACTTTACAACTTAACATAACCTCAAATTTTTAAAGTTAATAATTTTTACACAACTTTCTGAAAAGGATGCTTCGCTTTTATACTTGATTAATTTTACTTAAAAACGCACACGCAAACTACTAACGCAACACATAATTTTTTATATTTTTAGAACTCTTTTATTTTCATACACATATTTTTATCATAATGCAATTTTAATAAATACTTTTGTATTAAACGTATTGATCGTCTATAACAAGAACTAAAGTTAGTAAAATGCAGTGTTGCCGGTTTGATTTTTTTTTTTTACTAAAATTGGTTATTTTTTGCCAATGTGGAGATGTGAACTTTTTTTAATTTTGGTAACTTTTTTTGGCAATATAATATATATATTCTTTTTTTTCTTTTAAATTTATTTAACATTAAAGATTTTTATAAACACGTTTTTATTACGTTGATTTGAAAACACTGTTAATATTTTTATAAAAGTATGTAGGTCGTTGTACAAAAATGTTAATCAGCTCTCTGGATTAACAAAATATGCATGACTGTTTTAATTGGCGGCGCACAGTGTCGTGTGGGCGGCCAAAAATAAAAAAAGGCAACTATCGAATTTAAAAAAAAAAAATTTAATACGGTTTTATTAAGTACATTCCAATTAAACAAATCTGAAAGAATTTGAAAAAAGTTAATTTTTAAGGAAGTTCTGAGCATTAAAAGTTGAAAGTTATAAGTAAACACACAAGTATTGAAAAAATCTGAAAAAATGCTATAAGTTATAAGGGTTAATTGGTAATCAAAATGTCGATAAAGCAGAATAATTTTAACTACATTATAATTACAATGATGTTAAAATATGGCAACACTGCTTTTTACTACAATGTGATTGTCACATGCGATGTACTGTTATTCTGAATATAAACAAAGAGAAATAAGGGATAATATTAGAAATTTTTAACTTCAGTGGACAATAAAAAAAAAGATAAGAAAAAGGTATTTTTTATACTTTAATATAACATTTCTACAAGTAAGTTTAGTTAAAAAAACTTGGTTTTACTTCCACATTCGTCCACCTCTAAATTTTATTCGCAATTTTCAGTGGCTAATCAGGTTCAAATTCGTCAATTTTTTTAACATTTGGCTAAAGCATAGTACACAAAGTGCAGCAGATTGTGAAGTAGTATTTTATTTAGAAAAATTCTACAAAATAAGACTGGTTTAAAAAGAAAATTAATGAAGTACATTTTATATTATTAAAAAATTACAAGGAGTGAAAAAAGTGTTATTATGTTAAAGAACGATTTGTTGTTGCTGACAAAAATTTGAATTTTTTAAGTATATACCATAAGTCGAAGAGGCAGACCTGCAGTTAACCAAAGTATACTAGAAAATTAAAGTAGACTAAATAAATGTTTATTTGATGAATTTTGTATGAATTTTTTTTTAACAAATTCTTTTGAAAACTATTTTAACTTTTTTGAATATGCAAGTTAATATATTTCGTATATATACAGTATTGTTCGTAAACTAAGCAACCGATTTTTGAATTGCATTCAAGTTCTAATTACGCCTTTGTATATGATTTTATGTGGAATGGCCCATATTTTTGTAATTACTTGATGAGCCACCTATAAACCAACAATAACAAAATTATGCTCTAGTCTAAAAATCGAATATTACAAATAGTCAAACGAATATACTACATAAAAAGCTGTTCGTAATGTAAGCAACTTTTTCCGTCGCTGCTAAGTGACCTTCAAAATAAGAGGTCTAACGTTATTTTTTCACTTTCTTTTCAACATTTTTCTATTTTTCAAGAATAAATCATTAAATATTTTAGTTGCTTTTCGATCGTCATCTCGTGATCTGGGTTTTTTACTATGCCGCGTGTACAATATAAACAAGATCTAAAAGAGAAAATTATAAATTTTTTTAAAAATGGTGAGTCGCAAATTTCGATCTCCAAAAGATTTAATATTAATAAGTCAATAATTTCTCGACTTATAAAAAAATATAAAGCGACTGGGTCGGTAAATACAATTTATTCTAAAGGTCGACCACGAAAAACTCATTACAGAGAGGACAAACAAATCGTTCGTTATATTAAAAAAAATCCTTTTGTGTCATCAAAAAAAATTGTTCAGGATCTTAACTTAAATATAAGTTCTAGCACAGTAAGGAAACGTGCCTTAGAAAATGGCCTAAGAAGCTACAGACCATCCAAGAAACCAATTTTAACCAAGAAACATTTAAAAAAAAGGTAAGTTTTGAAATTCCTAGACCCTGTAACGAATTTGAAACTTTGCCGTAATTTTAGGCTTGAGTTTGCAAAACAACATCTCAATTGGACACCCGAAAAATGGAATTCAGTATTATTTAGCGATGAGTCTAAATTTAACTTGTTTAATTCCGATGGCATATGTCACGTCCGAAGACCCAGAGGAAAGCGGTTACATCCCCGTTACTGTCGTGGTACAGTAAAGCATGGCGGTGGTAATGTCATGGTTCGGACTTGTTTTTCTGGAACAGCAGTAGGGCCCTTCATCGAGATCGATACAAAAATGGATCGATTTGTATACCGGGACATTTTAGAAAGCCATATGCTCCCATACGCCGAATGGGAAATGCCGCTGCGTTGGGAGTTTCAGCACGACAACGACCCTAAACACACCTCAAAGCTTGTAAAAGAGTGGTTTACAACAAAGGGGGTCCAAGTCATGAAGTGGCCGGCCCAATCGCCAGATTTAAACCCAATTGAGAATTTATTTGGAATACTCAAAAGGAAGATCGGCAGCTGTCGATTTAAAAATAAAAATGAGCTACTTTTGAGCCTTAAAAAAGAATGGTTCCGTATAAGTAAAACTACACTTAAACGGTTAATTAAGTCTATGCCAAAACGATGTCGAGAAGTTATAAAAAACAAGGGATATTACACCAAATATTAAAAAGTTGATTAGATTACGAACAGCTGAATATAGAGTTTTATGTTTTTTTGTAAATATTTTTTCCTTAGTACTATTGAAAATTAATTGTTTTTATTTTCCTTATAAACCATACTTATAATAAAATAATAAAAAAATAATTGAAGTTTAAAAACTTTGTAAACAAAACTATCATGAGACAATGAATTTATACCATGAAACGGTTGCTTAGTTTACGAACAATACTGTATATGGTTTTATTCATCCGATTTTTATAAAATTAAAAGAATTAATTACGTTTACAAAATAATAAACATAGTTTTAGTTAGAGGTTAAATTTTTCGATTTTATTTTTTCAAGATATATGAGAGGGTGGTGTGTCCTTGTTCAAAATTTAAAATTTTTTTTTATAAATTCAGGATGACTTAGTGTTTCATATACCAAAAATACTAATTCATTTTATTTTGTTTTCAATTTCTCTTAAATTTTCGAAAAAGGACATTTTTTAACTGTACTTGTCTCTACTATAAATTGGATCAGATTTGGCCAAAACTTTAAGGTTGTTTAAGGTAAATAGTCTACAAAATTTCATAATGGTAGAACTTTTTTTCTGCTGTTATGACATTTATAATTTTTAGGATATATGGGAAGGACCCGAATCCTTGCTCAAAAATTTGAGATTTGACTATCTTTCACCAAGTCAAACAAGTGTGCCAAATTTCGTAACTCTACGACAACTCCTTCTATTTTTAACCGCTCGTTATATGAAAACACGACACTGTGCGGCGTACTATCGATGAGAACAAGGATTTTGAATTGAACAATTGATAAGTAAACTTAAGTGTTGGTGGTAAAAAAAGAAGAAAACATTAAATAAATGCACAATGGATAAGTATTTGAATTTTACATGTTTGTATGTGAATTCAAGAAAATTCCCAAGAAAAATTTTTAGGGGCTCTCCAACACTTACGGTATCATGAATCCGGGTTGTACGACACGTTTACGTCCGTAAAACATGTATCCATCAAAGCTTGTACATAAACGGACCATTAATGGACGGTATGATCGGTTTTTCGAAAACACTACGTTTTTACTTTGTTTGCTGTAACCGTTTCCGTGCCGTTAAAACGGACTTCACATTTTTTCATCAGTCTTAATTCCGTAACAAGCGGTGTTGTTTATTGCTTTTATAAAAATATAAATATGCAGCCAAATAGAATAGAATATATATTTAAAATCGCGCAACACTTTTGTTAAATTTAAAATTGCATGAATGCAAACTAAAGTACAAAACTAGTGACTTGAAGTACTTTTACGCGGCTAATCGAAGAGTACTTTTTACATTGTAATATTATTAGCTGAACATAAACTTATTTGTTGTTTTATTTCTATCAGGTATTAAACTATATAAAAGGCTAAAATTAAAACGTGATAATGGATGGCAATTACTATCTTCGAATGTTTTCTTTGTGCTGTTTATTATTTTATTTGGTTTTAATAAATCTAAAAAAAAAAATAATATGTACTACTCAAAATTAATAAAAAAGAAAGGATAAACTTAGGACCAAGAACTCAAGGCCGTTTTTAATTTTAGAAAACCGTACGGATACTGACCAGATACGGCGTTCTGAAAACGGAGTCATTCCGTACTTTACATGACAACGGTTTGTAACCGGTTCTTCAGTGACTGGCTTTTAACAGACTCAACTCTGGTTTTTACACCACACAACGGTACGTAAACCATCCGTCTTTGACAGACTTTCAAAAATTCGAATAAGTTTCGATGTTGCTTAAAATCCGTTTTCTGATACGTATACGGATCCAGAAAACGGTACTTAACCGGAATTGGATTCCGTTTATAAGGTACTCAAAACGGTAAGAAAGCTGAACGTTTTTTTTTTTTTTGTTAGGACGTTTTGGGTTTTTATAATAATTTAATATATTTAAATAACATAGAATTTTATATTTCGGTAATTTTTTTCTCACTGGAACTTTTTTTTAAAAAATTTTGGTTTCAAAAAATTTTTATCCGTGGCAACACTGGTAAGATGCAAATAATTGCATGATGCTAATTAGAATGAGAGAGCGAGTGAGATTATAATTTTTGGAGTTGCCATTCATTATGTTTTATGAATAAGAGGTATATAAGTAACGGAAACAGACATGTTTTAGTACTACTTGGCTGATTGTGTAAGCCATGGGGAGATTTTAAACACACACTTATATATTCATACTAAAACACATGATAGCGATTTATGTTTTCAAACAGCCATATTTCCAAAATAATTTACATAAAACACACTAAGTTTCATACTTTTTAGTTTTATTTTAATAATTAATATTATATTTAACGCTTTTAAAAATTTTTTGTATTTTTCACGTGTATTCCGACATTTTTACAAATGGAAAAATGTCATCAGGTTTTGTGGACTTTGAATTAAAAATTTTAAACGATACTAAATCAGCTCACTCCAACAAAGTAGTTTTGTCACAACGTTATTTTTAGTACCGTTGGGGATTTTACTATTCAACTCGTCAATATGCATTATAATCATAATGTGATTTTTAAAAAAATAATTTTTCTCGAATTTCGAAAACCAATTAAACAATTTACTAATTGCATTAAAAAAAACGAGATATGATGTTTTAAAGCCGGACGAAATTCCGGTAAAAGCATCTCTACTGTGGACTCACTCCTGTGTAAAAATACAATTTTTATAAAAAAAATTGTGACGAAATTTTTAACAACAATATATTTCTCTCTTCTATTTTTTTAGAGCACCAAAAATTGAACTCGAAGATACCAAAGGTATCTCTGATCAATTTATTGAGGAATTACATCATCAGCTACAAAAACAATCGAATGAATTACGCGGAGAAGTAATGATTTTTGAATTGGCACAAACTGTCCAGGCTTTTCTACTCAAGCATAATAAACCACCCCGTGGTTCATTCTATGATGAAATGTTACAACAAAAACAACAACGGGAGCAAGAACTTCTCGATTTAAAAAAACAGCGAGAACACCAAGAACGGCAAAATCTTATTGAAGAGGTAGAAAGACGTAAAGAAATTTTTAAAAACGAAACAAAGCGACGTGAACCTAGAAGAAGTATGAGTGAATCAAATCGTCATGCCAGTTCATCGGAAAGTTCAGAAAGTTCATCACCTTATTACCGTGGTCACAACTATCCCTCCAAATGTTTGGAACATAAAAATACTGAAACGTTATATTTCCACAAAGTGGGAAGACAAATTAAAAGGGGTTGCTGTATGGGTCACTCGCGAAAGGGCTGTATTGCTTATACTGGCATTGATATGGAATCAGGACAATTGTTATATATTACAGAGTGGAATATAAAATATTCACAAATTGAAAAACTATGCGGTAATGGTTCGGGTAAATGTTTTTGGTTGTCATCCGAACCAAAATGTTCTGGTAATCATCGCTTGGATGATATAATAGCATCTATTGAAAAACAAGTGACCACTTTATCACAATTATATCATAAGAATCTCGTACAATACGAATGTGTGTTGTGTATAAAACGTAAAGAAGGTCTTTTGGTTCATTTGGTGCAAGATTTTGTATTGGGTACCAGTGTCTCTACCATTTCCTCTGCATTGGGTTACTGTATGGATGGTGTTCGGGGAGTTGCCAAGGGTGTCTTAGACGCTTTGGTATTTTTACACAATAAAGGAGTTTCTCATAGTCATCTATTAGATTCTACTGTTTTTATGGACAATACTGGTACCATTCGAATAACAGACTTTTCTATAGTTCCTAATTTGTTGGAATTAAGTGGAGGATCGGAACAAAGATCATCACAAGGAGATTTGCCAGCTCTGGGTGCTCTGGTGGGCAGTTTAATGAGTACTCTTACATATGAAATGAGAGATTTCGTTGACAAGTAAGTACAATTCTGAACAGAAACTATAACAAAAATATTTATTATAAAAGAAATGTCATGGAGTCGATTTTATCTATTGGGGTTATTTTCTTTAGAAGGGTATAAAATTATGATTGACAAATACCTTAGATTATAAGGTATTGTTCACAGAGAAAATCTTTAGATTCTTAAGTTTGTTTTGTAGGTAAAAGTTCTTGAAATCTTAAATTTCTGCTTTGTCTTTGGAATAGCGTATTTTTTTTAATAGAAAAGGTATTCCAAATGTTTTTCCTATTGGAAAATATAATAAGATTTTAAGGGTCAGTTTTATAGTCTGCACTTAATTCGAATTTTTACTAAAGCATTAAATTTAATTGATGGGGACTCCATCCAATTGCGTTGAAATTTGTATATGTGATAGAGTGGTCAAAGTAAATAAACATGTGTGTATTTTTAGCGGCCCAATCTCAAGTTTAAGGATTAAACAAAAATGATTGGAACAACATTGAAACCGATTTTATCCCCTAAATAATTGTATTTGGTCAGCTATGTTTCATACCAAACTTTTATTACTTTTTTCTTCTCTATTTTATATCCAAAATTAATCGAAATCTTGTGAGCCCTGATTTTAATGCTGTCCTCTAAGGTTTTTTTTTTCTTTATAATAAAAGACTTCGAAATCAGAGATTTTTCTACGCTTTACTACAAGTAAAAAGCTCACAAAAAGTTTCGAACCCCAAGGTTTCGCTTTATAGAAAAAGATAATAAAGTGTATTTAGAGTACATGATTAAATTTAAATTTGTACTTTTTATATTTTGTATTTTCAGATGCAATTCCGATCGAACCCTATCAGCTTCTGAACTTTTAGAGCATCCCTTTCTTCGTGGCTCTTTATTAACAACTGAAAATAAAGAAAATCATTTATCTGTTGCTTTAACCTGCCATCCCGTCCAACGTAAAACCTCTTTAGCCGTAGGACCTCTTAAACAGCGTACTGTACCTTCAACATCACAAATATTAGCACCTTTTAGTGTACCCTCTCTGCTGCCCTCCCAGTCACGTCTACGAACTGAATTTGAAGTCATAATGTTTTTGGGAAAGGGTGCATTTGGAGATGTTTTAAAAGTCCGTAATATTTTAGATAATCGAGTATATGCCATTAAACGTATACCATTATCGGTACGCAGTAGGCAGTTTTTTAAGAAAATGACCCGAGAAGTTGAATTGTTATCTCGTTTAAATCATGAAAATGTAGTTAGATATTTTAATAGTTGGATTGAAAGTTGTAATGTTGATGATATAAAAGAAATCGATAAATTAAATTCGGGTGATTGGTCGGTGAGTCATGAGAGTTTTAAACCTTCAAAATCGCCACAAATTAGTTTAAGTGTAACAGAGCCAGAATCTGATTCTACCCTGTGGAATAGTTATCCACCCCAGCCGTATGATTCCGATTCAGGTGGTATAGAATTTCTTGATTCCAACGGTAAAGTAGCTGTCTACGATGATGATGATGGTGACAATGAATCAGAATTATCAGCAGCTAAAGCTATTTCACCAAAACCTGTAATGCAAATGATGTATATACAAATGGAATTCTGTGAGAAATTTACTTTACGTACAGCCATTGATGAAAATCTGTATGAAAATTGCGATCGTCTATGGAGATTTTTTCGTGAAATAGCTGAAGGTCTATCACACATACACCAACAGGGTATAATACATCGTGATCTCAAACCGGTCAATATTTTCTTAGATTCTCATGATCAAATAAAAATAGGAGATTTCGGTTTAGCCACAACTAGTTTTTTGGCTCTTCAAAATAATACAGAACATCAGCACAATTCTACAGAAGATGTTACCGGTACTGGTAAGGTTGGTACTACGTTGTATGTAGCACCCGAACTAACGGGAAATGCTTCAAAATCTATATACAATCAAAAGGTGGATATGTATACTTTGGGTATAATATTATTTGAAATGTGTTGTCCGCCATTTGAAACGGGTATGGAAAGAGTTGAAACAATTATTAAATTAAGAAGTTCGGAAATAATTGTTCCGGACCACATGCTGGAAAATGTTAAATATGAAAAGACTGTTAAGGTAAGTCGAAAATGGCTAAAAATCAAATTAACTAATTGAGGGAAATATTTTTGAAAAAACATAATTATTTTTTTTGCTAGAGATTTTTCTAAAAGTAAAAAAAACCTGCAAAAGGTCTTGATGTTTTTTAACATCAGATTTTTTTTTCCTTTCAAAACTCTACGGATATAAATAATAACCTAGAAACACTTAATTTAAAAAAAAACATCTTAGATTCTTGTAAATTTTTTTATCTGCACATTTTTAACAAAAGCACTTAAGTCGAATTAAAATTTAATATTTTGTGTTTTCTTTTGACAAAACAATTGAAGTCATAAAAGTTTAAAAAATCCATCAAATTTATTTTTTTAAACAACTTATTTATTTTTAAGTAATTTTTAACTACATAAAATTTTCAAATTCAAAACGAGTCTCTATTATCATTGTATAAGATGATTTTTATGCTATTTGGTTCTTCAGTGTAAATTAGTTCAGTGTAAAAAGGAGATTTATGACTTGTGGCAATGCCAAAAATGCTAGCATAGGTTTGTCATTTTAAATGGATAGACCAACAAACGAAACACGCTTGCAAATCATTGAATTTTTTTATCAATCGAAAAATTGTCTTCAGCGGCGAAATGGGTAAGTCAACTAACAGAATTGCGAAATTTTGTGTGAACAGCAGCCAAATGCAGTTCAAGAGCTGCCAATGCAACCTAAATGATGCACTGTTTGGTGCGGTTTGTGGACCGGCGGTATCATCAGTCAATGGAGCAAGGCGAGGATTACCGATTTTTTTTGCCCAAAATGGAAGAATTGAACTTGGTTGACATGTGGTTTAACAAGACGGTGCCACACAGCACGCGATATCATGAACCTATTCAGTTTGGTGAGCAATTAATCTCACGTTTTAGAGCTGTCAAGCCAGCCGTGGAAGACAACATTACAGTTGCCATTGGTGAGATAACGGCCGCAATGCTAGAAAAAGTATGCCAAAATTTAAGCTCATGGAGGGACCACCTACGGCGTTGCCGCGAGCAACGTTTACGTTAAATGATCTTTAAAAAATAAATTGCAGGCATTTATGTAGCGCCCCAAATATTAATTTTTGCAAATTAACTGTTTTGTTTTTTCAATTTTCAAAACCCAAACTATTAAAAAATCACCCATCATTACATCTAACCTGGCCAACCATCACATTTCGGCAAGATTATCCCCCTTTATGTAGGGTTTTTCCGCCTTGAAATTTTATCTTGGTTTAAAAGCCAAGTACAAATTTTACCAAACATAAATAAAATAATAACATAAAATGTTTTAATAGATTTTGTGATAGAAATTTGGATTCTTTTAAAGCGGGGTTTAGACTATACCACAACTCATCGAATCTGTCAAAAAAGTCAGATAGCCAAAATCCGATAATGTTAATCTATTTTGACTGATACAAACAAAAAATCCGATTACAAAATTTGACAGTACGATTGACTTTTTCATTTTATGAAATTTTTCAAAAAACTGAGCATGAGTTTAAAAACAACAAAAAATGGAATCTCCAGAACAAATTTCTCCTTAATTTTTTTTCTATATTTTGTTATAATAACAATAGAAAAAACAACTCCTATTGCTGTCATCAATAAGTCTGTTCCCGTACGTTACCGCGAGTTCCCAAATTTTTCCAAATTTACTCAAAAGCGTTCCCGTACTCGAAAATTGGGTAAATGAGAGCGTTTATGAGAGTGTATTAGTGTTTCTCTTTTTACCGAAAGTTACTCAAACTTTTTCTTTGGGTAAATTGGGTAAATTGTCAAAAGAACAGTTGATAAACAAAAACAGCTGTTTTATAATTGTAAAAAATAAAACAAAGGAACTTCAGCGATGCTAATTTAGCCCTTTTCGTGTTACAATAAGCGGGTTTTTACTTTCTTAAAACTGCAAATATTGTCTGTTTACAAAAAAGGGACAGATCGGCACCTTTTAATTTTTCTTACCGCCTTTTTGAAAATTGTAACCCCCTCTTTTAGATTGGCACGAAATCACGAGATTTTTATATACACCACTTTGAAAAAACAAAGAAAAAAAGGTCTTAAACATTAAATTATGAGAAAAATATATTTATTAGAAATATATTTGTGTGTTTTTTCAAAGAGGAAAATATCAAAATCTCGAAATTTTCTGCCTCTGTAAACGGCGGGCAATTTTAATATATTTTTTTGAGTCTTATTTCAATTTTCGCATTTCTCCATTAGCGCGTTTTCACTTGTCGTGTTACACTTATTGCACCTAAAAATTTGGCATCACTGTTGCATTTTGACATTTTTTTGGGCTAGAAAAGTGTTTTTTTTGCGTTCCCGTACTTTTGGGTAATTTTGTCATTTTATTAGAGTATTTTGTGCTTACTCTCATTTTACCGAACTTTACCCAGAAAGTAAGGGAACAGAGCTAATAAGTCTTCGTCCATCTTTTAAACTTACCCTTTTTAGCTTTAGATTATAAAACACGTCTTTCCAGAACATAATTTTTTTCTTTTTTATACAGTGGCTCACAGCTTATTTCGTGTGAGGAACTTATTTAAAAAAGAAACCATAAAACTGTTATATTTTATTCTGAATTCCACAAGTAAATGATGCAGTTTTGTAGATAATTTAGTCTTCTATATAAAACACTAAAAAAATTACACAAATATCAACACTGAACGATTTTTTAAAAGCAAAACTAAACAAACACATAATTTTCATGTCACAACTTATTTCGTGTGTTGATTTTTATTTTTATTTTTTTTAAAATAACGGTTTTTAAAAACTAACTGTAGATCAAAACATAAACAATAATAATATCAGAAATAGTTTGTCTATTCAAGAGTATTAAAATCAGTTATATTTTCGTGGTTTTACAAGATGGGTCGACGCACTTCAATAGAAGACGTGAGTTAGTTCTTAAAAACTTCCAAAGTGGGAAAACATATAAACAAATTGCTGAAATTGTTGATTAAAGTCCATCTACGGTTCAGTATATTATTCATCGTTTTTTCCAAAAAAACCATGTGCACAACAAAGGAAGAAAGGCAAAAAAAAATTATTAAAAATTATGAGGGGTGGATTTTGCGAAAAATTAAAGAAGATCCCATAATGAGTGTGCCAGCTGTGGCCAAGGATGTTGAAATGTTTTTTTGAAAAAAATATAATCCAGAAACTGTACGCAGGGTACTTGGTATTCATAGAATCCACTATTACTAAAGAGGTATACCCAGATTTGCTTAATCGAAATTAACTCCAAAGTGCTGAAGACTTGGGCATACGTGACAAATTCCGCTTCTAGCAAGAAATCGATCCCAAGCACAAAGCCGGTATAGTGCAAATTTGGCTAATTTGAAATTGCCCACACGTCATCCAAACATCCGCCCAATCACCAGGTTTAAATGTGACTGAAAATTTGTGGCACAATCTAGAGCTGGGTATTCGAAAACACCATATTTCTAATGTGAAAAGTTTGAAAGCGGCACTAAAGGAAGAGTGGACATAAATATCACCACAATACACTAAAAATATGGTTGACTCTATGCTATCCAGATTTAAAGCAGTAATAAAGCAAAAAGGCCATCCTACGAAATATTTAATAATGATTTTTCAACAATTTTTATATTTTTTTAATGTTCTATTGCCATACACGAAATAAGCTGTGACATGAAAATTATCTGTTTGTTTAGTTTTGCTTTTAAAAAATCGTTCAATGTTGATATTTGTGTAATTTTTTTTAGTGTTTTATATTGAAGAGTAAATTTTCTACAAAACTGCATCATTTATTTGTGGAGTTCAGAATAAAATATACCAATTTTTAGCCTGATTTTTCAAAAATGTTCCTCACACGAAATAAGCTGTGAGCCACTGTATATTATTTTTCTTAGATTTTTTGTTTGCTTTAAAACATCTGTTTTCATCTGATTGCATGATTAGAAAATATTTTTTTGACAAGCGTTGCATTTCATCGGATTTTTTTGTTCATTTGTCCGATGTAAAATCCGATGAAAAATCCTATAGTCTAAACCGCGCTTAATAAGCATAGTCCACTAATCCCAATATCTAGTGCGATTCTTTACTTTAAAATTAAGTAGTTAAGTTTTCAGTTCAGTATGAATTTACCAAATTTTCTTCAAAAAATTATGCTTTTCAAAATTCAAGAACTATTGCACTCAAAAAATTCGATGATTTTATCTTGCAGTACTTCTATTAGCCTTCAGTATCAAAGGAAAACCAGTGTTATTCAAAGTAATAAAGTATACGTCGCTCAACATAATATTTTTATTTCCATCATAGCAGCCAAGTTTATTATATTTAAATAATTTTAAAAATTTTTTTAAACGTTCTATCTTGTTTAAAAAAAAATTGAGATATTTTCAAAAAGTAAAGTATTTGCCCGAAAAAGTATTCGTCGTTTTGCAGTTTTGTACGAATTTTGGTCAGTAAAAACAGCTATTTATAGCAGAAAACCAGCGTCAGACTTAATATTTTGTCTAGTTAATAGTTTCATAAAGAAATATAACAAAAAAAGTGCTAACTGATATGATGGGTAGCAAATCTAAAGAAACCACTAAGGAAGAACGGCAAAACGGGTAATCCTTATAAGAGCATTGCCGATGCAGTCAATAGACCTATTACCACGGTCAAAACCATCATTTATAGATAATTCACGTATCGATGAAGAATAAGAAAAAACGTTTGGAATATGCCAAATTATACCTGAGTCATGGCCCCGAGTACTGGAATCGTATGGTTTTTGCAGATGAGAGTAAATTCAATTTATTTAAATCAGACGGTATGGTTAAAGTGTGGCGAAAGACTAATACAGTGATGCAAGAAATTAACCTTCCATATTTCGTAAAACATGGTGGAGGCTTTCAGATGCTTTGGGGCTGCATGAGTGCAATTCATTTTTAGAGGAATTGCATTCTCAAGGCAAATCTGCAAAAAAAAGTATGGACAAAATGGGCTTTCAGAGAATTAAAATATTTACACAAGATAATGGTCCAAAATATGTGGCTCTAAATAAAAAGTTATGTTTGCTATATAATGTCCCGAAATGGGTCAAGACCCCTCCCCCAAGTCCAGACATTACTCCGGAAGAAACATCAAATGAGTTACAGTCAATGCGGTTAAAGGCTGTCATACCCAGTAATGGAGGCCCAACAAAATATTAACTATTGGTTAAATTACGTTAAAATATCAGTTTCTGTATACAGACGAATACTTTTTAGTTATTATTTAGTTATTATTTTGCCATAATGCATCAATTTTTTGTTATTGTTTCTTGCATTTAATATGATTTATATAAGAACGACGAATACTTTTTCTCTCCACTGTATTAATCTAAAAATTTTCATTTAAATGAAAATTCCTCTAAATTAAAACTGTTTACCTAATTCAGTACAGTTTTTCTTAGTTAAGTTTTTCCTAGTTAGGTTACCTAACAACAATTTTAACCAATTGCAGAACCTCAGATTTTTATAAAAAAAAAATCTAGTGCCTAGAGTCTATAAGACAGTTATCGTTTATCGTTCACTTTCAAAGTTAAATAACACACAAATTTTAAATTTGCTAAGAGACAGTAATTTTCAACCTTATAATGCAACAGTTTGGTAATTAAGGTTCTTTGAAGTTTGACAGAAGTCGACGTAATCGTCGCTCCTCTTGTAGAATCTGGGCACAGCTTTTTCATTAGCCGGATTCCAATTGGTCACGTTATGTATAGTACCAGCTCTTCAAATTTGTTGAAAAAAAATTAACACTTGAGTTTTTTACTACTTCTGTTAAATGCGTGTTTTTGAAATAAGTGCTTTTGCCGAAAAAAATACAGATATTAAAAATTATTAGAAATTATTATTTCGTAATCTGGTTTACAACGGATTTCGATCATATGATGCTGCCGAATCTAGTTTAAACTATATTTGGAGAATTTTTTAATTGCTACTTTTAGTCGATAGTTTTTAAATTTTATTTTAGGCATTATTTAAAATGAATTTAATACATATTTTAATTCACAGCTTATACGTTGGCTTCTAAGACATGATCCCGCACAAAGACCCACAGCAGAAGAACTTCTTGCTTCCGATCTTCTGCCACCAGCTGAAATGGGGCCCAGCGATTTACAAGAAATGATTAAAAATGCCTTGGCTAATCCGCAAAGTAAGGCTTATAAACATATTGTATCGCGATGTCTACAACAAGAAAGTGATGAAATATTAGAATACACCTATCATATAGGAGGCAGTCGTGCTTTGAAATCTTGGAGTACGACCACAGTACTAGATAGTCTAGTTACTCTTAGTCCCTTAATGGAATTCGTGAAAGGAAAAGTGATATCACTGTTTCGTAGCCATGGTGCCATTGAAGTGGACACACCACTATTGTCGCCCTTGACGAGACATACAAATAATTGGGTTAATCATGTAAGACTTATGACACATTCGGGATGTGTAGTGGTATTACCAAGTGATTTGCGGACAGAATTCGCAAGACACATTGCCATGACTGAAGTTAATATGATAAGACGTTATTGCGTTGATCGTGTATATCGGGAGGAGAAAGTTTTCAATTTTCATCCTAAACAAAATTATGAATGTGCTTTTGATATCATATCCCCAAATTCTGCCAGCCTTTTAGTTGATGCTGAGGTTCTATCATTGGCTTATGATATTGCTTCGAAAATTCCAGATACAGGAAAAAAAAATTTATTGATACGCATGAATCATACAAATCTACTAAGAGCTATTTTGATGTACTGTAATGTTCCTAAGACAAAGTATAGTGAACTTTTTGGCAGTATCTTGGATTATTTAGAAGACCGCATATCTAGGTTTCAATTTCATTCAAGTGTTAACGTCATAATGGAAAATCCAAGAACATCTGTCTCAGTTTTAGTAGAACTCTTAACGGCCAGCTTTCAAACGAGTGGTAAAAATAGTGCAGAGGAGCCATCATTGAAATCTTTGATTAAAGGAAGGGGAGAATCTGCTACATTGGCGATTGAAGCTTTAAGAGAAATGGATTCTATGGTGTTGATGGCTCGAAGTCTGGGTGTTAGCTTTCCCATATACATTTATGCTGGTTTACCTATTAGTTTTGAAAGAGCAACATCAGGTGGAATAGTTTGGCAAATGACTGCAAATTTAAAACCCAACCGTACTTCCCAACCTACAGTTTTAGCTGTGGGAGAACGCTACGATAGTATGCTTATGGAATTTCAAAAACAAGCTCAAGGTTTTAATCCCAACCTATCCAATCGTGGTATTAGTGGAGTTGGTTTTTCATTCTCTTTGGATAAACTTGTAGCAGCTATATTTTCTGAAGGTTCTTCAAAATGTCATGCCATAGATGTAGGTATTTGTATAAGTGGTCCTGGGTTACCTCACAAAAATATTTACCGCATTCTGCGTTCGCTATGGTCGGCGGGTATACGTTGTAGTTTTCTGGAATCCATTACAAGTAGTGGCAACGAAGCTCAAGATCTTTTTAAGCTAGGAGCTACATATGTTATTTTAGTAGCCGAAAATGATGCTGTACGGATACGTTCTTGGGAACGTGACCGTCTTCAAGAGCGTTGTGTTACTTTTTCCGAGTTAGATGAGTTTATCGGAAAAATGCCCATATCAACTGAGGTGTCATTAAATTCTTCCTGGGATTCTAATTCACAAAATCACACAAGTACAAGTTGTTTTAGTGGTAGCTATGCTGGTGGCGGTGGCGGCAGCGGTGGTGGTGGTGGCCGTGGTGATAATGGTCTAAGTACATCGGCTTCGGGTACAAGCATTAAGAATATTTTCAATTCGAGTAGTTTGAGTAATTTACCTAACGTACAAGTAGTATTTTTTGTACATGATAAAAAAATGCCCAATTATCGAAGGCGTCTGGAAAATCAGGTAAGTTGATAACGTTAATATTAAACAAGTAAGAGCGGCTAAATTCGGCTATGCCGAATCTTATATACCCTTCACCATGGTTGGGAAAAAAGTGAAGTTTATATATGGACATATATGGAATGGACAGATTTATATACAGACATCTTTAAGAGGAAATTTACCATTTAGTTTGGTGATAAAACTTGGACTCGAGAAGATTGATGGTTCCCGAAAATAGGTATTTAAAAAATGTATGTTTTGGTCATAACTGTTTCCAGCAAATATGTTCTACTAAAGATTTTCGATCTTTGGATATATAAGACGTATCCATAGGTCATATTACAGCTCTAAAATTTTAGTTTTTATAAAAATTTTGATGTTTTTAGCCCATTTCTGGAGTATTTAATTACGGTCTTACTGTTCTTAAGATATAAAATAATATATTTTGTGCAATGTCCAATTCAAGGATTTCGCCCACATTTGGTCAGATGTTGTGTATTGATTACCGAAATGCTTGCACCTTATTTGGAAACTTTTCCTCTTTCCGTTCTCCAATTATACAGAAAAGCTGACCGACATCGTTAAGCCAACTGTTCTGGACGTATTTGTTTTGTTAAAAAAAAAATAAAAAAAAGTCTTAAGAAAATCAAAAAAAACAAAAAGGTGTTAAAAATATATAAAAATAAAAAAAGTTGAGTAGACGGGGCTCAATCGCGCGACTAAAAGAAAAAAAGTATTTGTGACAAAGCGCTTAGACCACTGAGCCATTAAAGGACATAAGCAAACGTCGTTAATAGAAGTAAATAAATAGTTTTCGTTAAAAACAGATTTGTTTGGGTTTTATATAAATGACAAACCTTTGTATGAATTTGTTGTTTGTGTATAAAAGGTGAAGAGGTGAAAGGCAAAAAGTTCAACAAATAAAATAAAAACAACAGCAATCACGATCATAATGCCAATCAGTGTTAAAAGATTTCACTGGAACTGCATGTGTTTTATTTCTTCAAAAACGTTAAATTTAGCTGGCAAATTTGCATTTGGGATATTATTTCGTCTTTTTAAAAAATGTTTTCAATTTCTTTAGTTTAATTATAAAAATTTGAAGGAAAATAGTTTATAAAAATGTGTTTTATAAATTATTATCAGTTATGACATAGTATGAAATAGTTTCACCCAAAAAGGAATTATGTATTAAATTTTCTTAATATATGAGAAATAAAATGGTTTAAAAATCTTTTTATAAATTCTTTTAAATCGAAGCAAAAAATAGAAAGAAAACCGTTTGTATTTTGTTTGTATCAGAGGGTTTTTTTAAAAATTTTTATGTTTTTAGCCTATTTATGGATTATTTAATTATTAATTTAAAATTTTATTAAAATTAGTTATTAATGTTAAAAAAAAAATAAACAAAAAATAGTCTTAAGAAAATATAAAAAAAAAATGTACAAAAAAGTTGAATAGACGGGAATCGAAACCGCGCCTTAGAGAAAAAAACTATTTGTGACATAGCAGTTAGAACACTGAGCTTATCAAGCTTATTTGCAACCGTCGCTAATAGAAGGAAAAAATAAACAGTTTTTTTGTACCCTCCACCATATATGGTGAGGGTATATATCAGTTTGTCATTCCGTTTGTAATATGTCGAAATATAGGTTTAAGACCCCATAAAGTATATATATTCGTGATCCTTATGCAATTTTAAGTCGATTTAGCGATGTCCGTCTGTCTGTCTGTTGAAATCACGATCACGACGCGAAGTCGCAAGCGGGGGTGCCTATTTTTACCCAGATTATTGAACATCCTCCCGAGCAGTTTGGTATTTAAAATGAGCAAAATCGGTCAAGCGGTTCAAAAGTTATGAGTGAAAATGTGAAGGTACCTCTAAATTTTCCATACAAATTTGTACAATTTTTCTGTATCTATTTTTTTTTTCTGTTAAGTAAGTAAAAATGTTATTAAGTCTTCTTATTGTTCGATTACATTTATTGTCTTACATACTATGATAACTAAGTTAACGTAAAAATGAACAATGTTAAAGTCGCTAACAGAGCAGACCTCTGTAAATAACATTGCTAAAACTAAATAACAAAAGTTCGTTACATAAATTGACAAAACATATTCATATTACAGTTCATGCAAAATTTAGTATATACGTATATCATTTTCATCCCCTTTGGTGGAGGGTATTCAAAGATTCGGCACAGCCGAATTTAGCCCTTTTTTACTTGTTTTAAAACAGATTTGTTTGGTTTTTATTTAAATGACAAATCTTTGCATGTGTTTGCTGTTTGTGTATTAAAGGTGAAGAGGTGAGAGAAAAGAATTTCAAAAAAAAAATGGATGTGTTTATTATGCGTAAAATTCTACATACATCTTAAACAAAGGGATTTTACGGAAAAAATAGAGGTAGTCCTGGTTTTTTGCTAATATCTTAGCCATTTATCAACCGATATGGCTGATTTTCAATAACAAACAGAAATGGATCACATATAACAGTCATCATGTCTGGGGTCTTCAGAAAACCCATTTCAACACACAGCCGGACAGACGGACATTGTTAAATTAACTTCGCTCTTCATAAGGACCCAGAATATATATACTTTATAGGGTCTAAGATCAATATTGAAGAAATTACAAACGGAATGACAAACTTACATATACCCTTCCACCTGTGGTGAAAGGTATAAAAAAGTAGTTGGCATTAGTGTTTTAATAATAATAATACATATTTATAACTTTACAAAAGTTAAAAACTAAAAAAGAAAAATAATTTGCAATATTTCCTATAAATTGAAATTTTTATACTTTTCCTATACCGCACTTACCGCGAATTTGAAGAACTAACCATTATTTGTTGATACATTTTTTAAATGGCAAATTTCTTATTACATATTTTTTTTATTTAATTTTCAATATACATTTTTTTAAATTACACATTTCTTATTATTTTTAATTTTTTTAAAAATGTAATTTATAACAAATTATTAATTTTTAATTCAACATAACCTCAATTTTACATTTAAACACTAATTGCGACCAAAAAAAAATTGAAAAAAGGTGTTCCGCTGGCATGTTTGTATTTACTTTTGCACGCACACTAACGAACGATCATTTTTGCAGATTGCAACACCACTAAAACAAATTTTTCTTATTAGAAATAAACTATCTTTTTACATTTTTGGCCTTATAGGCTTTATATTGAGGAACTGAATAAATAAATAAATATTTTTTATTCATAGTTTAAGAATTTTTTTTTAATTAACATTTAATTTAACACTTTTCACTATTTTCCTTATAATTTTCGCGATATTTTTCGACACTTTTATCATTAATATCTAAATTTACGCAAAACCATTGTAAGTGTTCGTATTAACCGTCTTATAAGAACTAAAGTTAGAAAGATGCAAATCATTGCATCATATTAATAAGAATAAAGAGTGCGAGTGAGAAATTAGTTTTTAGAGTTGCCATTCATTTTGTTGTATTTGTAACCGTTGTTTAAGTAAAGGAACGGAGATGCATAAATTTTACACCACAGGCTACACGAGGCTTAAATTTGTGAGATAATTTGGAAAAAAATAACAAAAAGTTTAATTTGTTGTTAATTCTTCTGTTCGCACAGATGCTGATTTTTGGTTGGGATATATTTAGTAATACAAATATAGAATAAATTTAAATTCTCTCTCAAAATAAAGACTTGTATCATAGAGGAAGAATAGTATAGAGATTGCAACGCCAGCAGCGGCCAAATAAAATTTTATACAAAGGTTCGGAAGCTAAGAGAAAACAGGGGAAAATTGAGCAAATTTTTGCAAAAATTTGAGCAAATTTCCCTGTTTTTCAAACCTAACCTTTTTCAAATCCAATTGGAAAATCTGCTCAAAACTAATTTGCAAAGAACATCAATTAGAATCGCAAAAAAACCAATTTGAAAAGATGCCGAACCTTTGTAATTTGCCCATACAAAACCAAGAGAACGTTTTTACTACGTGAGCGACATCGACATGGTGTGCTTGTATTAACAAAAATGATTTTAATTTTTAAAATAAAACAAATTTTATCAACAAACTGTCAGACTACAGAACGTGTATGGTTGTTCACAAAGGCTTTACAAAGTGTTGCATGTGTTCGATTGCCCTATTAAAAACGGATTTTTTTTTTTTTAAATTTTGGACGGTACAACATTTGTCACAGAAATATATAGTCACCTTTGTGGGATAAAACATTTATTTCTTTATTTAGTATGATATGTTTTACCAGTGTCTTTACATGTTAGCAAGCAATTGTAAAACTGATGTTATCTCAAGTAAAGAAACCTACCCTCGGATTTAGAAAGATGGCACAAAGTAAAATATACATATTATACAATGTGCTTTGTTTTGAGTATTCAAAAACCGAAAACCGGTCAACCGGTTTCTTTTTTTAAAAAAACCGATCGGTTTCGAATATTTTGTAAATTCGATGAAAACCGCTCTTTTGTTCGGTTAACCGGTTTTTTCAATTACATCACCAACTGGGTTACTTGGTCTCTTTTATTTTTTCCGAACACTTATAGTCGTTTGTTTGGTTATGAAGATTTAGATTTAAGTCTCATAGATTCCGATGAAGACTTATCTTTGGATATTCCAAATTCAAATAGTTTAATTTTTGATCTAAATAACACAATAAACAATATTCAAAATCCTAAAAAAGAGACTGTACAAAATCATTCATCATTATATGTGGCCTTCTCCGAGAAAAGGGACCTAGTGTGTGAAAATGAAGTTTTGAGAAAAACGCATTTTAAGTTTCATTACGCATTATCACTGTGAACACACCTTCAGTTGGGAGATGCGATTTGGTATGGTTAGTAATGATTGGGTGTCGACTTTGGTGACGTATATTTTTTCGCTTTTAGAGTGACAATTTAAAAACAATTTAAAACCAAAAATCAAAAAAAAGTAAATTTTAATGTTTTTCTCATTTTTATCGATTTTCCCAAGTTCGTTTTGTACGTTTTTATGAGGTAAATAAATTTTTATCAGAAATCTAATTAATTTCATCTTATTCTACACCCTATTAGGTACCAAACCCGTTTTTTGACACACTGGGTTCCTTTTCTCGGAGAAGGTCACATATGATGATTTCATATATCTTGATAAATGCGACAAAAGAACTGAAAAGTTGGACAATTTTTATAATTGTCTTTTGACTATTTGCCCAACATCTACTATTAGTGAAAGAGTATTTTCCACTTCTAGCTTTATCAAAAGCAAACAAAAAAATTGTCTTAAAACGAAACATTTAAATTGCATATTATTTCTAAAATATTATGTTAGAACTGAAAAATAGATTTTCTTTTTACATATTTAAAATGTAATATTAAAAAAAATATTTGGTCAAATTACTAACGTACCTAGTTTTACCCAATGTACAAACTTAATCTCTATTCATTTGATATGCATATAGTTTTATAATATTAATTTTTAAGATATTATATTAAAAAATATTAAAACAAATAAATAAAATGTTGAAATGAAATACAATAAAAAAAATATTATAAAATATTTTTTTTTCAAAGAATGTTTTTTTTTATTTGTATTACTTTATATATTAAATTTCTTTTGTTTTTTTGTTTGTAATTAAAACAATTAACAAATTATATTAGCTTTTTATTCAAATTAAAAAAAAACCGAAAAACCGGTTGACCGGTTTTTTCTGCAAAAACTGAAACCGAAACCGGTTTTTTTTAAATTCGAGTTTTCGAAGAAAACCGAAACCGGTTTTTCCAAAAGGACGGTTTTTTGAATACTCTATTTATCATCTAGTAGTGACTTACGCTCTGTAAAAAGCAGCGTGGCCAGTGAGATTGCGTGAATCAAACGTGAGTGTGAGTGAAAACTAATTTTCCTCACATGAATGAGGGAAAGTAGAACAAATGTTTGTAAGTAATTGTGCATGATTGAAATTTTTGATGCTACCAAAAGCACAAGAGAAAATAAATAAATATAACTGATTCTTTCGTGAGATACTACCAAAGATCTGCTCACTACTTTGCTTTACACATCAGATCCATATTTGTCCAATATCCGACAACAGTGTAAATCGACCTCAATGGAGTTAGATGAAGAAGTTATACACCTACTTGAAACTGAAAGCTAAATGTTTTATCTTTTCAACAAAAAACTGCACTAAAATAGGATAACTCCTTCAAAAGTTATATAATTTTGGCCGCCTTCTCTGAAAATATGCCACAGTGCACTGGTGTTCGGGAAAACGAATTCACAAAAAAAAATGATACGGTTTTATATAAAATATTGTGTGGCTGTTGTTAAAAACCAAGTAATTTTATGTGGATTCATTTTCCAGAACACCCCTGTAGAATCTTTAGTGCTAACAACCTAACAGCCAAAAGTTTTTGAATACATCTTCGAATAACGGTTAGATAATAGAAAGCGCTTAATTTCAATTTGATGTTGTTTTCAAATTCATTCGTATTTAAATGTAGGGAAACACAGAATATAGACGAATATCTATAATATTTAAATTAGCTGTGTTTATGCGGCAAACTATTTAAATTGGCTTATGCCAAAATTCAGATAATCTGACTTTTTGTTTTTATTTTATGCTCATTTTCAGGTCACCCAACAAATGTCTGAAACTTTTGCACAATTTCATAAAAATGAAAGTATTGTTGTAATAGTAGTTGAATTAGAACCCTCAATAATAAATGCCATAGTGGGTGCCATTAATCCCCGATGTATTCAAACAAAAGCAGCAGAAGAAGAATTCAATATAATGCTTGAAAGGTAAGTAACGTTTTCTTGAAATTAAAGTTAAATTTATAGATTTTATATATTTTATATAGGATTGGTAAACGTCGTTATATCATGGAAATACATCAAGAAATTATTAAGTATTTAACAGATGGTAAAACAACCATTGTGGCCTTATATAGCGATTCGTATTATCGTGTTATTATTTGAACAAAACGTGAGAATGTGAAATATGATGGAGAGAGATAAAAATTTAATATGTAGTTGTAATTTTCTTTCATAATGCTTCCTTTTAACCTATTAACTGTTTACTTAGGCCGAGTTTTTGGGATGTACATTATCTTTAAACTCAGTTTATGGCAGTTTATAAATGGAAAACTGCTTTTGAAATTTCGTTTGTGTTGTTTTATTTCAATGAAGACCAAACTTCTATGCAATGAAAAGTTGTTCCGACAAATTTATGTTCATAAACTTGAAAATGGCTGACAAAATTCGATTTCGGTTTAACTAAACCAAATTTAACTCAAATCCCAAAAACTCGGCCTTAATGTTTTTTAAAAACGTTAATTTTCTCAAACCTAATGCTACGTTTCCATTATACATGTCGTCGTTTTGGTGACAAAATTGTGTGGAATAACATATTCAAAATATTGTTATTTGGAAATGTAGCCTAAGATCATTTTTAAACGAATAGTGTATATAAAGAGAGTATTCACGATGATCATTTGCATACAATGCAAAAAAGCTCAGCCTGTTATTTTCACTTTTTCAGCCTAGAATAGTAATGACAATGCAAATTGAGCTTTTTTGAATTGTGGCGTATAAAGCATCATCGTGAGTACCCTGAATGATTTAACATGTCACATCAAAGTGTTTACTAAAGTGCAAATTTTACTCAATATTTAATTTTTTTTTGTAAATAATATTGCAAGTTGACAGGTTAATATATATTAACTGCCTTTTCATTACGAAAAACTAATCTCAGTGTATTTATTTTTTAACTAATATATTTTCATTACAAAAAGGGCCAGTATTTTATATTGTGAGTTAATGAAATCCAATTTTATTTACTTTGCTTCTTTTTTAATTTTCAATTTTAATTTAGAAAAATAATTCTTAAAATAATAATTTACTATTCGGTCACTAAATAGAGCTTTCCTCAAGATCAGAAATTAACATTTTTTTTCGAGGCAAACACGGATTTATTCATTTGGGGTACTTTACTCGTATAATGAAAACTATTTGTAACCTAGCTGACCACCACTGGTGTATTCTTCGTATATCGAATAGTTTTTTGCCGAATAATAAAAAAATTGTTCCGTACCTTAAATAAATACGTGGACATTTACTTTGTAAGAGACTCTAAAATAAACATTTTTAGAATTATTATTATTCACTCTGTGTGGTTGGCATATTCGTGACACCACTGTAGTCCAAAACTTTTGCAACTGAAATCAAATTATGCCTTTTTAACAAAAACTTCCAGCATACGTTTTTTTATTTTTTTTAAATTCAGTTTTTTGCCGAATAATAAAAAAATTGTTCCGTACCTTAAATAAATACGTGGACATTTACTTTGTAAGAGACTCTAAAATAAACATTTTTAGAATTATTATTATTCACTCTGTGTGGTTGGCATATTCGTGACACCACTGTAGTCCAAAACTTTTGCAACTGAAATCAAATTATGCCTTTTTAACAAAAACTTCCAGCATACGTTTTTTTATTTTTTTTAAATTCAGTTATGACATATTATTTTACAAAAACAAAAGAAAATATTCATAAATTTACAACAATAAAAAAATTAAGTTTACCAAAATTAGTCTTAATACAAGTGTTCCCAAAACATTTGCAACTCTTAAAGAAATTATTACACAAATCCAAAAATTAATTTCAATATTCAGTATTTTGTAACCGTTATTTTTTTCTTACCTCAGAACATCTTTAAGGTATTGAGGTTATCAGCTTTTTAATATATTCTTCGGGAATTTCATTCCACTGCTTTTCCAATTCGGCGAAAAGTTCATCACCATTTCAGAATACTTTATTACCAATATTCCGTTTTGTAATCATTCACATGTTCTGAATTGGGTATAGATCGAGAGATTGTGGCGGCCATGACATGACTCTAGTATTTTTTTCCTCCAACCCTACTTTTGCAACCCCTGCCGTATATTTAGGGTCGTTATCGTGCTGAAATGTCCATGAAAGTGGCATTTCCCATTCAGCATATGTAAACATAACTGAGCTTAAAAAGTATCTATGTATTGTGGCCATCATTGTATTAGTAATTCGGTAAATTGGACCAATCCCATCCCACACCATCATGTTTCCACCTACGTGCTTCACTGTGGCGGTTGTGTATCTGGGAGTAAACTTTTCGTCTCGTGGTCGTCGAATGTAGGCTCTTCCATCTGAACCCCGGAGGTTGAATTTGGACTCAGACCATAGTACGTTCTACTGAGCCTAGCTTTTCTAATTTTTTCGACACAATAGGGTTCTAAGACCATATTCTCGGGCTCTCCTTTAAATGGTCGTAAGACTGGCATCTATGGATATTTCGTGTAGTACGGGGTCTTTCTCCTTTGTGAGTTGTATGGATGTTACCAATATAAACAATGCTACAAATTGTTGATTTTGGAACGGAATATTTTAAGAAAATGTCTTTTTTAGAAAGTCCATTCTTAAATTCATTTAAAACTTTGATCTTGAAATCAGAATTGTATTTGTTTCCTGCCATTTTTCATAAAAGTAATTCTTACTTAAGGCAAAATTATTATAATGAGTTTTTTTAATAAAATGCAAAGATCCAAATCATGAATTGATAAAAGGAATACGATTACCGTTATTTTCTAGCATTTGTTAGTGTTAATAGTATAGTTAAGAGTAAGAGTAATAAGAATTGCAAATGTTTTAAACAGCTGCATTTTGAATACATCTTTAAAAATTATTCTTTTGTTTTTTTATATTTTTAACAAAAACAATGTATGATAACATGAAAAAAAATTAATTTTAGTAACAAAATGTAATTTGGAGAGAATTAATCAATGAGCTATAACACACAAGAACAATTATGCTGGCATAACACCAGCTTGTAGGCAAGCAAGGTGAATAGAATGTTTTTTGGTGGCGTAAAGTTTCAACCAGCTTCTACCCCGCATTAGCAACACAAAGCCAAAACATGCACATTTTTAAAAACGCCAAATGTTAAATGACTACAAAAAACAATAACACACACATATCTATGTATACGTATACATTTTATGCCAGATGAACATCAATCCCGTGTGTTTTGAAAAAAAACAAAAATTGTGCGCTTAAATATTAATCTAATATGTGATAGCTCAAGGAAAAGTAAAAATGCGATCTCAGTTCCAAATATTTTGACCACTACTGTATCTAAAAAATATTGTTCTATTTTTTCAAAAAAAAAATTATATTTTTAATTTTTTTTTTTTTTTTGTAATGCTATTTGATTTTTAAATTTTAATTAAAATTTATGAATTATAACTTATTTTAATTTTTTTAGTCTCTTAATTACAATTGGAAATATAATGTAAAATGCAGCCCTAAAAAATTCTTGAATTTTTTTTATTCTATTATTTATAGATTCAATTATCATTTATTTTTTAAATTAATATTTAAGAAGTCTTTTTTTTCTAGTGAGGCCAAAATTTATTTAAATAATTTCAATTTGTTCAACAAATTTTTCATCATTTTATGTTTATTTTTTTATTTATAATTATATTGCATTTTACATAATAAAAAATAACATTAGAATATAATACAAAAACCAAGGTTGGTTGCCATTATCTTTATAATAATGTTATCGCTAAAATACCATGTCACATCAAATACCGTTACAGATACCTCCACAAATAATATCCTTTATTTATTAGGTAACAGTTATTAAATTCTAAAAATGTCAATTATTTTAATAATTTATAATAATCTAAGTTTTTTATTACAACAAGAATGATGAATAAAACATTTATTAAACTATCAGCATTTAAATTATAGCTTATATGTTTTTTTTTTTTTGTAACTTGAAGTGGAAAATATGTCATGCTTCTATTTGTTTTAATATATTTTTAACATAATCTATAAAATCGGTATAAACCGGAACAATATTTTTCATCGTTATTAAACGAAAACAAAATAGATAACATCATCGGTTTAGGTAACCAACCTTGATAAAAACAAATATATGGTTGTATTTTTTTTAACACATGAATTGTGTCTTTGAATTTATTGAAAATTCAACAGAGTATTTAAAAATTTGAAGGTAAGTTGCATTTACATCTCTGCACTCAAATTTCGTAAAAATGAGATTTCGGCACATATCACATAAAAATCTCTATATTTCTCTTACAAATGGAAATCTCGTCAATGGACGAGATTTTTGGAAAATCTAAATGAAAATCCTGCTAATTAACACTGCGTTTGAGACAATCTGGCATGGTCTTTTGTTTGTGACACTATTTGACGTTTCAAGCGCCATTTTTAGAAAAGACCAAACGAAAACAGATAAAAAAAAAATAATTAACTTTATTTGTATTAAAACTTTATTTTATTACATTTACAAATTAACATGAGCAACAAGTACGAATTTTTAAGAAAATACCAGGCTTAAAGCCAGTCTTAATTCATTTATTTTAAAATATATTCTATAAGTGTTAATTTAATAAATATATTTTTTATATTATTTAAATAATAAATTTGCATTTGTTTTTAAATAAGAACTTTAACTAATTGATGGGAAATTTTTCTCCGCAGGTATTCTATTTCAGATTGTGTTGTCTTAACACTAGATGCATAATACATTAATAATTTTTTTTAAATATCCATTTTTTTTTATTATTTTTCTCAGTTTCCGCCAATTTTTTTATTTATAAGATTAGGTCTGTACGAGGTTATTTTGGGTAAAGTCTGGAAAAATGAGAGTAAGCAAAAAATTCTCTCACAAAACCATAAAAATGCCCAAAATACTGCGAACACACAAAATCATATTTCATACCCAAAAATTAACGTCAATTTTATTCATATTAAAAAACAGTTTAAATAATAAATATATTTGAAATAGCAAATATCTATTTACATTTTCAAAAGTATTTTTCATTATTAAGAAGGAAAAATTCTTTATAGTAAATTTTTATTTAACATTAATTTCTTCAAAAATGCAAAACAGCTTATTTATTAGCAACAGCTGATGATTTGACAATTTTACCATTTTACCCAAAGAAAAAGTACGGGTAAGTTCTGATTAAATGAGAAACACAATTACTCTCTCATGAACGCTCTTATTAACCCAATTTTTGTTACAAGAAACGCTTTTTGGTAAGATTGGGATCCCGCTGGCACCCGCAGTATCGTACGTCGAACACACCTATTGTTGTTTACATAAATCAGCTGTCAAACCGAAATCTCGTATTTGCAATGTAAACACTTCTAGATTTCGGAGGAGACTTTAAACAATATCTCGAGATTTAACGCCAAGTGTAAACTCAACTTTAAAATACCTACACGCCAAGAAATTTTTGGCAACAAATTGAGTAAAATAGCACCCCATGTGCTTTCAACAAGCTTTTTCTTGTCGTCATAAAACGGTACTTACAATAATCAGCGGGGTAGGACCTTGCTGATTATTGAGTATTGTTGGCAGGTCGTTTCGTCGAAGACGAGTTAGGCTTGCAGTGTTGCATCAGATTTCGTGGATTTACGGCATTCGTCTGGTGAAGTTTCAATTTAAGCTTCCAAAGAAACATTTTTACGGATTCTCTGACACGTACGGTTTCACAAATCCGGCTTCTACTGTACGGTAAACGGAACATTAAGTACATAAATGTTACATTAAAGGACCGTACAATTGAATTTTCCAAACAAAACGTTTTGACTCCATATTGGTATATCTGTGTCTGTACCGTCAAATACTGACAACCGTTTTTCATCAGTTTTTCTTTCATTGCTTTTGGAATTGTTTAGTTGTCAAAAACGAATACTTAAATATCCATGCGGTAAATATTTAGAAATTAAAAAATAGTTTTACGATGATATGTGTGCAAATTTGCAAATAAAAATATTGCCTGACAATTTATAATAGATTTTGTCAAAAAAATTGCAAATTTGCATTGTGTGCTACATCATATCGTAAATACCACCATTTAAACCTAAAGTAAATATTTGTTTTATTTTGTCATGATTTTTAATAGGCCACAACCGCAATGATTGATGGATGCTAATTGTGCTGAAGATAAATATGGTATTTGTTGTATTTACTTTTTAAAAGTTTTGAAATCCGTTTTTGTTGGAAAAATGTTACGAATACGGATCCGTAAACGGTCCATCATGGACGGACTGTCAACGGAGAACTCCGTTTTTCATCCGATATATCGGTCAGTAAACGGTCCGTCCTTTACGGACTTTTAACGGACAACTCCCTTTTTCACCCGATATATCGGTCCGTAAACAGTCCGTTATTGACGGTATTTCAACGGATTCGAATCAGTTTCGATGTTCATTAAAATCCATTTTCTGGTCCGTATACGGATCCGAAAATGTTACGTAAAGGGAGTTGGATTCCGTTTATGACGGACCGAAAACGGTACGTATACAGAACGTATTGTTTTCACCGTATCTCAAAGTTTTATTTGATTCGATTAAAAGTTTACTGCATTAAATGACCACTGTACAATGATAATTCACTTAAATTTGTAATGAAACTAAAAGAAATTGAGAAAAAGGTATTATAAAATTTTTACAAAAAAAAAATTTGAATCACCCTCTTCGCAGTGAAATAGATTATGCAAAAATTTGAATTTTTAGCTCCTGAGACTCTTAAGTATGCTCTTTCCATATTAGCTACATAGTTTCTAAATTTGAGCTAGTGAAAAAATTTACTTTTGGTGAGCTCTACAGAGACTTGATAACGGACTTTTTATAGGCTTAAATAATAATAGAACCAGAAACTGTCACCAAATTCTTGGAAAATTACACTGACATGATGAGTTATTGCGAATACAGCCGCGCCAGTCAAATGAATGAAATCGTGTTCCATAATTAATGGAAATATTTGTTATTTCTAACAAACACACAAAAAAAACCATAGGTAATATTGCAACATAGAGTTTGCTATGTTTAACGGCAATATTACGATAAAAATAGGTAATTTCTTTTTGACTTTTATGTTCGAAAAATCACCTATAATTTTTGTAAAATTAACGGAGAAAAATGTATTACCAAATATTGGTAATTTAACTTTGATATTAGGTATTTTTTATTGCAAAAAGGCCCCACAATAATGTTTTTTTTTTTTCATTTGTTTAAATCTAAATTTATTTATTGTATTAAAAACTAGATAAAATTATATGTATGTATGTAAATTTAACAATGCCAATAAATAATATAATTATTACAATGTACAAAATAAAATTTAAGCAATTTTCTCTAGGAAAAAGTCCTCAAAAAGGGGATCTACTTTATCAAAAAAAAAGGGGGGGGGTTCGTAAAAAAGTCCTTAGAATCGGTGGGTATTACTATAGAAGAGTTTTCTATAGTAATACCCTAAAGAAAACGCTTAGATTCTAAGCAATTTTACATAAGAATAGCCCTCTGATTCCAAGGGATTTTCCCTGCAGAAAACCTTAAGACTCCATACAATTTTATACAGAAGAGGTCTTAGATTCTGAGGCACAGAAAAAACTGTCATTTATAAACAATGTGTGTGTGACGGTTATTTACTTCTGAGAGTTTTGTTTTTGGATTTATCTTGCCTTTGACACAATTGGAATGACGTTCTTAAGTGATTTTTGTATTTTTTTTCTTTCTTACATGTGCAGGTTGAAAGGAAGATGTAGATCAACTATGTTTTCTTGAAGGAAAAGAAAAATTGTTAATTTTGTCTTTGCAGTTTCAAAGTTCACAGGTTGTACTTATAGTATTTAAGAAAAAAGGCGCAATTGGAAGACTACTTATCTTTAAATATACATTATGTTATACACAATGGCCCTATAATCCTTATAGGAACCACGGAAATTAATTTATATTTATGTATTGTACCAAGGATTATACACATATTTGTTATATGTATATGTTACATATATTAATGATAGGAAGCCAAACATTCTGGAGTATTACAGTGTCTTTTGTGGGATGATGGAATAATTAATATTTATGTAAATTGATCATATAGGATTAATACAGAAATTTTTAAATAATACGTTACTGTGAAGATTTTGCATCATTCCTCCATATAATAGTTGTGATTAGCAGATTACAAAAGAAAAATTGTCGTGATGTATGTTTTAATGTAGACACCACTTTTTGTTACACACATAATTTTTTATTTTACAATTTCTATAAAAATTGTTTATTTTTTTTTTTTTTTATATATAAAATTGCAATATACCCTTCAGAATTTTTTTGTGTGAAGGCATAATATTCGAATTTTTTTTCGAATTTTATATAAATATTCCATAAATATTTAAGTAGATATAGACTTGCTGAGTAGTTATAAATATAGCTACTTAAAAATTAAGAATGTATAAAAATGCTGCCAAGTCTTAGAGAATATTGACGTTTCTCTTTTAAATTTAAACAAAAATATTTAAAATTTTAGAATTTTGTATTTAATAAAATATTAAAAACAAAAAAGCTAACAAATAAATTATGTGAAGGTAGAGTAGGGCAAATAATATAAGTGCTCTATTTCGAGTTCCCGCGAAGTCCATATACGAAAACAGCTTTGGTACATACAAAGGCGGCCCCAAATTGTATTTGTTTACAAAAAATAAAAGAAAAGTCAAGATGAGTAAGGATAGGGATAAAATTCAAAAAAAGGAAACTATGTATTTGGAAAACCCTTTATAAAACTCTAGACCATCAAATAAAAAAAGGTCTAAATTCATCTAACATGTCTACCAGAAATTGTTATGCCATGTTCTTTTTTTATTACAAAAGTTCTACCACATAGTGGTGACTTGTGAAAAGTTTTTTTTTTATTGTCACCTGGATATCATGACATAATTAATAACTAAATAATATGACAATGACATATTGTTTTTTTTAAATTTGTTTAGAATAAGCTTAAAAAATTGAAAGTAATAATTTATTTTCTAAATAAATTGTCTAATAATTAACACTATGATGTTGTGTTAGGACTATTTATTTGGTTAGTTTCTTCCCTATGCTGCTGTTCAGACAGTTTTGTTGCACTTTCAGTGTTTGATCTATTAAGATTTTTGATAATGCTAAATGTTGGCTGTAACACTTTACGCGATAAACGCATAAACCCTGAAACAGGATCACGGCCAAAATATTTAACTTGTATTTCTTGACCAACTTCTAAACCTAAAGCTGAGGGATGTGCTACTTTACGTTGATCCAATTGAGAATTATGTAGAAGAGCCGGTGGCATTCCTGGATATAATATGACCATTACGCCAGTGTCAAGTACTTCAGTAATGTTGGCTTTGTATATACCACCAAATTCTAATGTGGGTATTCTTTCTTTAGCCACCAAAAATGAATCAATCATTTCGCGAGCTTCCTCCATGGCCGATTGTGAGGGAGCAAATAGTGTAAATGAGGTTTCATCTTCGGTAGTGGCTGTACAACCTGTTTCCAGATACAGTTTGCGTAAATTTATACCACTGGGTCCTATTAACTTTGACCGCTGTTGGGGTTCAATTTCCAAACGTTCCGTAACAGGCCAACAATCTTTTTTCACTTTTCTAGGTTCCATAATAGTTGCCGACATTATATCTAATATTTTAGATTTGGCATCTGTAGCTTTGTGTAATGATTCCATAACAACTTTTAAGGGTATACCAGGTATTTTTAAATCAGCTTGTATGGCAGTAAAACCTTTTCGTGTACCCGCAACTTTCATATCCATATCACCCATGTAGTCTTCAATACCCAGAATATCGGTTAATATACGATAATCTTGTAAATGTTTTGTATCATTATTTTCATATTTCGTAACCAGACCAATGGCCACACCGGCTGCTGGAGCTGTTACTGGTATGCCAGCATCCATTAAAGCTAAAGAGCCACCACATACAGTAGCCATTGAACTGGAACCATTTGATTCTAAAACTTCGGCGGACAGTCTGATGGTGAAGGGAAAATCGTTGGGCAGTGTTGGAAGTAAAGCTTTTTCCGCCAAAGCACCATGACCGAGTTCTCGACGGCCAACACCACCCACACGTCCAACTTCACCCGTGGCATAAGGAGGGAATTCATAATGTAACATGAAGTTTTTCGCTTTAACACCACTGGAAAAAAAATAAAACAAAATTGTAAATACAATATTTTGAAAATATTTTTAAAAATGGGAAAACATGTCAGAGATCATAACAGCTATGATTTATATTTTCCATTTAAAATATTTACAAAAAGAAAAACTCACGTTTCCAAAGCTGATAATGTGTCCAACTTCATGGCAGATTCTTGTGAATCTAAGGCCACTGTAGAAAAAACTTGTGTTTGACCTCTTTGGAACAAAGAAGAGCCATGTAAAGGTTTATATAAATCCACCTTAAATAAAAAAAAAAATATTAAAAATTAAATTACAACAAAAATTTAAAAACTCATTTACCTGACAATTTATTTTTCTTAAACTATCATAATCTCTACCATCACATCTTCGATCTGTTTCAAATATTAATTCTCTAAATAAGGAACGACATACACGATTAAACTCATCGCCTATTATTGATGGTTCTGTATCGGGATAACTGGACCACACTTTATCTATAACATTTGAACGTACATCATTAACCGCATTATCACGTGATAATTTATCATGACGTTCATCTTGAAATATTTCACGTAAACGCATTTCACTCATACTACGAACAGCATCTGTAACTTCTGAATCGACTTCTGGAAGATTTTGTACAATCTGTTTTTCTTTGCCATAGATTTTGCGTAGATTTTCAATTTCATTTACAATATTTTGAGCTTCTTTGGTACCTTGTTTAATGGCTTTGAAAATATCTTGTTCCAGGACAACATTACCTTTTCCCTCTAACATTACGACTAGATTTTGTTTGGTGGCCGTAACCACAAGATCAAGTTGTGACATTTGTAATTCACGTCGGGTGGGATTTACAATAATTTCACCATCGCACATACCCAATCTGAAAGATATTAAAATGTTACCTCAATTATGTAATACTCCCTCCATTACACCTACCTCACAGCACCAATAGGTCCATTCCAAGGTATATCACTTAAACTCAAAGCCAAAGAGGCGGCATTTATCGCCAGAACATCCGGTGAATAAACTGCATCCATTGCTAACATATTGCACACCAATTGTGTTTCAGTTCTATAGTCATAGGGAAATAGAGGACGTACCGAACGATCAATTAAACGTGCCGATAAAATTTCCTTTTCTGAAGGACCCATTTCACGACGCATAAAATTGGTGGGTATTCTACCAGAAGCAGCATTTTTTAATCTATAATCTACTACTAAAGGCATAAAGTTTGTACCGGGAGTGGGTTTAGCCTTTGAAACAGCAGTTACCATAACAGCTGTATCACCCATTTCACAAACAGCAGTTGCATTGGCAAAACGGGCATATTTGCCGGCAGTCAAATTCAGATTACGTCTATGAATTGAAAATAAATTTATGTATGTGTTGGTATATTATTTCACATTTTCCTACCCATTTGAAAATTTGACTTCCATTTGTGGTATTTCTTTGCTGTAATTCCTTACAAATTTGTTAATTACCGCAGAGTTATATAAACGAAAGTTTAATAGTTTTAAATAATTTAAGCGATATTTCATCTTGTACTAAACTAATGCAACAATTTGTATTTATAAAATAAATTTGAAATTTGAAGCCGGAATATGTTTTACTACCAATTGTCAAAAAAAATGTAAAAATGTAATTGGATCAGCTGTTCATAGTAGGCACATGTATAACTAGTAATGTAGATGAGCACAATAAAAAACAAAACAAAAAGCGACCTCTACATGGGCAATGTGAAAATAATTTTGTAAATAAAACTACAGAGTTGCACTATTTGACAAAACTTACCTCGGCAGAGGTGTACAATTTGGAACTTTGTTTGAATTCAGCATTCAAATTAAGCCCTATACCCGTGCCCGTGTTTCTGTATTTCTCGCATCTATAAAGTTTTCGCAAAGTACATGTAAAATGCAACCTTGTTCTGCTTTCTATAGGATGAGTCACAGGCATTTAAATATATATATAAATCTAAAGAGACCCTATGGTCCTTATAGGAACGACGGGAACACATATATATGGCCCTCTGGGCTCGGTTTTTGTGTAACATTGATTAAATAAATAATATATATATATATATATATATATATATATATATATATATATATATATATATATATATATATATATATATATATATATATATATATAAAGAAAATAATAATAATTATTCATGTTATTTCCCTATGTAATAAGAAATTTTTGAAGTTAGTAAGTAAAAATTTTATCAAGTCTTCTTATTTTTCGATTACATTGATTGTCTTACATACTTACACAAGTTAACGTAGAACGCAACATTGCTTAAGTAAGATAGAATATGTAAAAAAGTGCAAACTGAAAAGTTTGACAAGGCTTGCTTTCTGCCTTTAAAGTCGCTAACAGAGCAGACATCTGTAAATAACATTACAAGAAATTTTTCAAAATTAAGTGTGTTCACAGCTTGAGAAGATAAAGGTTCTAAAAAAAATGTCCTGTAATTATGCAAATAACTTTATCATTTATGAAGTCACCCTGTATGAAGTAGGGTGATCATGACTTCTCGATGTGAAAACTTCTCGCATCAGACAGAAACGAGATAACGAATACACAAAATATATTTACCACACTGGTTTGTCATTCTTAGCGCCTACTGGCGTTGATAAAATCAACCATTTTTGACATTTCGTTATTGTTCATTTTTCTTTACCTTTTTCGGTGTAGAGACCTGCGCCTAACAAATTCATTGTTTGCGGCGGAAATTGTTTAAAATTTATGCGACGGCAATTCGGCTGCGAGTTGAAAACTTATCGGCTAGATATATAAACATCGGCTCATTTAAAATATCGTCTTAAACGGCTTATAAAAATAATTGTTATATAAATAATTATTTGTATAAGCTGTATAAGCCAATTTTATGTGTGAGCTGATAAATAATTGGTTAACTGATATTTAACTTATGTCAGCCGCAAACATATTAATTACCTCGGCGCAGGCTTCTGACAAATCACTATAGAAGAACTTTGCTGAAGCAATGTAATTGGCGGCGGGAATTGTAAATTTTGCGGCGGCTTAAGCGAGCAGAAAACTGATGAAATGATGTTGTACAAAAACAATAGTCAATGTCGAATTGTCCACAAGCGAAAATCGTGTTTTTCTTCTTGTTAGTTCGTGTTGCGGTGTCGTTGATTAAAATAAAATTTGTAATAAAATATTTTATATTTGCGGTGGTCTTTACCAATAAAATACGGTAAAAAATTGTTAAAAATAATTAAAATTGAATCTTTACGGTAATAGCACATAATAATATAGTGGAAAATTTGTAGAAAATATATTAAATTTATACAATAAAAAAGTGCCAATCACCTGTAAAAAATAAATTATAATTTGTTGTGTTGGTTGTGTGAGAGTCTTTTTTTTTCCATTCTTGTTTGTGGTGACAACAGTGACAAACAGCCACCAGCCAGGCAGGCAAGCACAAAATAAATAAAAAAAAAATAAGAAAAAAGGCAGAAGACGGCAAGAATTAATAAAAAAAAAACTGCAAATATTTATTATAATAAATAGAAAAAAAAAATAGTTACAATGACAAAATAGAAAACAAAAACTCTGCCAAACGTTGACGGCAACGTTTTTTTTAACAGCAAAGTTCATAAAAATTTTAAAGAAATAAAATTGTGGCATAATCTTATTTAAATACACACCCCTTTTTTAATGTATAAAATTTTGTGTGCAAAGTGTCAACAACACCTTATTTAATAAAACATAAAGCAACTAAACTGCAGCGTATATTCGCAGTAGCTGATTTTAAACTTCTACTTAAGGTCTGCTCCCAAAAAAAAGTTCGTCCAACATTTTTCGGTACATTTTTAATGGTGGTTGCTAATGTAGCCTGTTGTAAAGGAATAACAACAACAATAACAAAAAAGTTAAAAAAAAGTTTGTTGGGTGTTTTAAGTGCCCACAACTTTGTGTGTGTTTTTGCTTATTCTTCTGCAGCTGGTCATTTAATTAAGAAACAGAAAAAATTTATTGTGTCTTTTGCAACATTTTCGTTGCATCAAAAAAGTTTGCTTAATTTAAAGAATAATAAAATTCTTTAAATATTTAAAACACCAAAAAAAGTTTTTAATAAAATTTATACCGGCCAATTTTAGTGGTTATTATATTTAGTACTGCATTCCATTGAAAAAACAAGTTTTTAAATAAATATTTAATAAAATTCTTCAATGTGTGACAACCGCATATTTTAAGGTGAGTTTTTAGAAATAATTAAGTGCCGGTAGAACTTAAGAATTTAACAAAGTTATCTAAAACAACTTGAAACATGCTAAAAACCATAAATTGTGTACAGCTTTGAGGGCAGTTTGTATTTTCCACATTAAATTACGGGAACATACCCAAATTCTGATAGCATTTCCAACTTTGATTAAAGTATAAACGAATTAAAGAAACTGTTAAAGAAGAAATCAAAAATGTCAATAGTCACCAAGACCACCAAGACGTACAATTGCGGACTCTTTGAATTAAGTCCCATCATATAATTTTTAGTTATGTTAAAAAACATGTGGAATATTGACTGGTTCTCCAGAAATATTTTATTGGGTGTACAAGGGCGGATCAATAAGCCCATGACTTTTTGTATAAAACACAGTTTTTTTTTGCCAAAACAAAATATTTTTCAACATAATCTCCTTTTAGCTCAATACACTTAGTCCAACGTTTCTCCAATTTTTGTATCCCTTCCAAAAAATAGGATTTTTCGAGGTCCATATAATAGGCACATGTTTGATCAATAATTTCATCGTTAGAGCTAAATCCCTTTCCACCGAGCTATTTCTTTAGGTTTGAAAATAGGAAATAGTCACCGGGGGCTAAATCCGGAGAATAAGGCGAATGAGGTGACAATTCGTAGTCTACTTCATGGAACTTTGCCATTGAGACTACACCCGTCACACGATTACGTTTATGGCCAATTGAGAGCAACCACGGCACCCATCTTGCAGACTGCTTTCTTAAATCCAACTGATCATTTAAAATCGAAACCACACTGCCATATGATATGCTTATGGCATCAACAATCTCACGCACTTTTACTCTTCGATCGTCCAACACTATATCTTGGATTTTTTCGACATTTTCGAAAGTCTGTAAATAACATTTTGGTTTGATTGACGGTTTTTTAATGAGCATTCGAAATTCACTTTTTTCCATTTTTAAGAAAATCCACGAGGTTGTATTTTTTGAAATGCTGTTTAACGTAAAGTAAATAACGGAACTTGCACAAAATTTGACAGCAGTCTATTAACAGATGGTACTTGATGGGAGCAGTGTTGCATTTCGTACAACTACGAGGGAAGTTCGAAAAGTCTCGGACTTATTGATGCGCTCTCGTAAAATAAACCTCTCTTAAAAAATTAAAATAATGTAATAATAATAACATGCTTCATTGGTATGAAGTTTGAAAAACCGATTACAAGAGACAATTTGATGTAAAAGCTTCTCGATTTGCAGAAAATTACAAAAGTTTAAAAATGTTTTTATTCTATTATTTCTTAGATACTCAAATACTCAAAAGGTCAGAATTTTGAAACACTATTTTCAAATGCTAAATTTTTAAGTTTCCAAAAATTTTTTTTAACGAAATTTTAAAAAAAAATCAAAGATTTGACCTTAAGGTTTTATTAGTGTTTTCAATTATTTGACCCTGACTGTTAGAACATTATTAAAAAAATTACAAAAATTTATTAATCGATAATTCGGGTCAATTAATCGGAAAAATTGGCGATTATTGGATAAGCCGTTTAATGCAAATTAAATATATTTTTTTTAACAACAAAACGATGAGCTGCTGTTTTGTGCTATATCAAGTTAAGTCTATTGCATTGGCTTATTTATTTATTGTATTTATTTATTTACAATAAAATCCATCGAAGCATCCTGAGACTTTTTAAGAAATCATGTCCTAGAGTCTTGGTGATTTTTGGCTGTAATCTGAGGACTCTTTTTTAAAAACAAAATATTGTCGGACATATGCAGTGAGAGTAGACCCTTGACCATAAATAGACAAACTCAGTGTCGACAGTGTTTTACAGAAGTACAACATTTTGTCGATAAATTTGTTATTTTATTTTCTTTATTTGTCACGGTCGAGAAATTTGAAAAATTTTAAATAAACAATATCTGCATCGGAAAAGTCGACCCAAGAAAAATTTCCAAAATTTAAAAAAATCAATAAAACTTTTGAACACTCATATTCATACCTTTCACGAAGCCACTTGTTTTTACTTACTTTTGAATTTTTTTTTCATAAATCTCGTGAAATGAGTTACAAATTCCATGTAATTTTCTTCGTTTTTATCATTTCCTTTTTATTTTAATTTTAACGTAACTGTTTTTAATTAAGAAAAAAAAATTTCTGAATTAAAAGCAATTTTCAAATATTATTATAAACATACGTAACGTCATAGTGCTTGTTAGGAAAATACCTAGCCACGTGTTTGATTGCTAAGAAGCAAATTAAACGTTTTAATAGGTTTTTCTCATAATCTAGAGCAATAATTTAATAGTAAATTTTCTTTTCTAAAAAACGACTTGTAGAAAAACTTCGTGCTCCTAGAATCGCTTTCAGAACTAGTCTTTGTTAGCTTTATCATATATTTATGTTTATGTAAACGGGTTCGACTTGCTTAGAATCGGTTGCAGTGGAATATGTTGTAGAATATGCTGTTGAAACCTTTCTGGAAAATTTTGTTGGAGAAAGAAATGAAGAATTCCTCTGGAATTAAAAAGTCAATTATATGACATTAATTTGAAACAAATGCAACCTTGTAGTGAAAGATATAAAAATATAATTTTGAAAGGAATTTAAATAAAACTTAAAAATTATATATTCTATCATATATCCTAAAGCGTATATAGTACTTGTTTTGTTGCTCCAAAAAGTTATGTAATCCTTAAAAATCTCTATCACTCGATTTTAAAAGAATTGCATTGTATTTTACTTAGTTATTTTTCACAGATTTTCTTTTTAATTTTTTACACAGTTACAAAATTAGGAAGTTTTAAGAAAAAATAACGGATAAAATCTATATTAAAAATTTGACCGGTTAGTCGACCTATTTTAACCTATTATTCGGATCGAATAATTATTCGAGTTATAAATTATTTTTTTTTGACATCAACCGAAGAAGTGGCGATTAATCGAGGGATTGATTAACAGAATTGGAAATATCAGAGACTAAAAATTTAATAACATTATGATGTCTCTTTTTTGTTTGGCTAGCGCAGCGAATTTGTTTTAGTGGATTTCGAGAAAAAGTTTTTCTCTTTTAAATTCTATATGTTTTTGTCTGGAATATTACAACACAAGTTCAATTCTATAAATTGCGACAGAATGGAATTACATTAAATTGACAATTTTAAGGTTAAATTTTAGGAGAGATTTATTTAACCGTATAATAAAATTACATAAATGTGTTTTTATTTTATCATAGGAGCATATCATGGAAATCATAAAAATTTCATATGAAATGTGTGTATTAACTCCCTAATAAAATTTTTTAATTTGAAATTACTAAAACCAGTAACTTATCTTTAAACACACTCACAATATATTTTCCGTTACCGACTGTAGTTTGTTTAAAAAGTAATACGTAAAGTTTGTTTTTAAATGAAGAATCAATTGAAATTCATAGAAATATATTTTTATTAACTATTTGAATCAGTCATTCAAAAAACAAACTTTAAAAATTTACAGACATTCAGTAGGAGTTGTTATTTTCAGTTAAATGTAAAATTTTATGTTTTCTGCTTCAAAAAATAGAAATTCATATAATTCCTTTTTGTGTTTTTTACCAAAATAGTTTGTATATATACACAATTATTTCAATAAAAATTACAAGAAATTATTCAAATATACATACACACAAAGCCAATAAAAATATATACATCTGCATGTGTTGTGTTCTGTTTTTTAATTACATACAAATAAAAAAAACTTTCAATTTAAAAAACAAACCACAAAAGTAGTTTTTTCTAACTTTTTGTCAGTAAAAATTTGATGGTTATTTTAAACGACTTTTTATTGTTTTTACTTTTGTCGATTATTAAACAATGATTAAAAATTAACAACAAAATGTGTTCAATATAATAGAAAATCAGTAGTCCTCTTTTTGTTTGTATTTCCGATTAATTTAAAATGTATTTTAAGTTGTTTTTAACGAAATAATATTGTAAGTGCTGGAATATAAAAGGTTTTGAATTTTTTGAAAAAAATATTATAATATATTTGTTACGTCCCTGCTTAAAAGTTTCATAATTCTGAAACGTTATTTTCACTATAACATGGTAATTTTTTTGAAAGTCGTATAACTCCATTTTTCTTTAAACTGAGTTAAAAAAGGTTTTGCACTTTTTGAGAAAAAAAAATTATAACTGTAACGTCCCTGCTTTAAAGATTTTTTTTTTGAAAGTCGTATAAAAAAAGTTTTGCATTTAAGTATTTTTAAATACATATTTCGTCTTACTGCAAAGTCCTGTACTATACTGGTTTTTGAGTATGAGGGATTTTCGTAAAACGTGTCCTGTGAGTCCTGGAGCAAAAATATTAACTTTTTTTTTGCAAGTAGAGACTAAACTTCCTTTGCTATTAACAATAACTTATGAAAGTGTATTAATAAATTTTTGGCGTTTTGTTTAATATTTTTTTTTTGTTTAAAAAAGTAAATGTTCTCAAATTTACGAAATTTTGAATTTACATCCTTCTCGCTTAAAAATCGTTCGTCGAACATAAAAATTTTAAAGGCAGAAAAAGTAGAAAATTATATTTTCTATTGATATCAAGTAATTGCTTTATTGAAAACTACCCAACAAAACTTTGGTAATGGGTGCGATTTTCTCATGCGTTACCTTGTAATGATAGCTCGTTACCTTTTTCATTATTTACAAGCATAAAGTAATAAGTTACTCATTATTGATTACGTAATATATGATTTATAAATGTAAAGTAATTGAAATATTTTTGAAAATCTATTTTTAGATACATTACTTTGTGTTTTTTGTAAGAAAAAGGGTAATGTATGTTTGTTTTGACAACACCAGCGAAAAAACGAAGCGCCACAATTCATTTAAGTTTAAAGCAATCAAATACTATATGCGTCGATAGCTTAGTGGGTAGAGTTCTTGGCTGGCAACCAGATTTGCCTTGTTCGATTCCCATCTTGATCACATTATTTTTAATTGAAAATATTTTAAATAAAATAATTTTTTTTAATAAAAATTCCTCTTTTTTGAAAATCTATTTTTAGACACATTACTTTTTCCATTCTCGTAACCATATAAGTAACCCCTTATATCATCACCTGCAAAATTCATCAATGAAGTAAGGTGTAAAGTAATTCATCGGCCCCTATGGCTATACATTACTTTATCCATTATTTGGTAATGTGTGGTTTTGCTGGGTAATTAATTTCTAAAACATTAGAGGATTAAGTTTTATTGGAAATGTTTATAGAATTCAGTAAATTTCGGCGTTTTTGCAAATGTATTGGCACTAAAAATTATTTGTGAAAACCAGTTTTAAAAAAAGTACCGGTGGAAAGTTTAGCTCTCTTAAAAATTCATCTTTCTCTATCGCTTTAAACAAAAATATTTTGTGCAGTTAACCCTTATATTCTGATTGGTTTGGCTACAACTGCAAACAAAAATACAAAAATTTAAAACTATTCCAGGGTTGTCATAAATTGATTTAAAATTGTCAATATCGCAATTTGTTTAAAAAAAATATCGCCGCTAGAGGTAGTACAAGATAGTAACCCAAAATTTTTCACCCTATCCGAAGATGGGGTAACAAAATTACTGTAACTGGTGATCGATACAGAATCATTATCAACGAGTTTTAATTGCCGGAAATTGATGAATTGGTACTGGAGGGGACAGGTAGTTCCAACAGGATGACGTTACTGCACCCACAGCTCACAGTGTGGCAATGCACATTTTTAAAGATGCGTTTCCGTGTCGCCCAATGTCCTGTTTTGCCGATTTGCAGTGGATCGTGTGATTTAACTGCTCCAAACTTTGTTTTTAGGATTTTTTGAAGACACGAGTGTATGTTAAAAATCCACAGACTGTGAAAGATAATATCTAACAAGAGTGCGAGATCTTATCGGGGGAAGTTCTTTCTACAGGTTGGTTGAAAAGTTCCTGCGCTCGAAATGAAAGAATACTGTTTTTGTACGAAATATATTTTTTTATTCAATATAATCTCCTAGAAGCTCAATACACTTGTTCCAATGATCTCCCAATAATTTTATCCCATCCTTATAATGGTTTTCCGGAAGCTCTGCAAAATAACCGTCTACGGCTGCTATGGCCTCTTCATTCGACGAAAAATGCTTTCCACGAAGGAATTGTTTGAGATTTCTGAAGAGATAGTAGTCACTGGGAGCCAAATCTGGTGAATACGGTGGATGTTCAAGCAATTCGTACTTTAAGTCTTTGAATTTAGCCATCGTCAAAACACTTTTGTGAGCAGGTGCATTGTCTTGATGAAAAATGATTTTTTTCTTCTTTAAACCAGGTCTTTTCTCACGAATTTTTTCATCCAGCTGATCCAAAAGGCTGCAATAATATTCAGAGTTGATTGTTTTACCTTTCTGAAGATAATCAATCACAAAAATCTTTTTGCATCCCAAAAAACTGATGCCATAATTTTTTTGCTGATCGTTGTGACTTCACCTGCTTTGGAGCTGAACAACCAGCTTCAGTCCACTGTAAACGTTCTTGTTTCAATTTAGGATCATGGTGGTAGATCCAAGTCTCATCCATAGTTATAAAACGACGCAAGAAGTTGGTTTTATTCGGCTCAAAACGCTCCAGATTACGCTGAGAAATTTGTTTTCGATCCAGTTTTTGCTGAATTGTTAATGTGTGCGGCACTAACTTTCCAAACAGTTTTTTCATACGTAATACTTCATGTAAAATATGGAGTACTCGTTCGTCTGAGATGCCTATGGCATTAGCAATTTCACGCTTAGTCAAACTTGGATCTTCACTAACCATATTATGTACCTGCTCAATGATTTCTGCTGTGGTTGCAGTTTTGGTCGTCTTTCGCGTGGATCGTCTTTAAGGCTGGTACGACCACGTTTAAATTCACCAGCCCAAAATTCAACAGTGCGTTTTGAAGGTGAGGACTCCTTATACACTTCTAACAATTGTTAATAAATTTCCTTTGCTTTTAAACCCTTCAAAACAAAGAATCTAATGACTGCACGATATTCAATTTTTTCCATATTAAAAAAAATCAACGACACGTCAACTTCAAATGGCTTGTAAACAAAGAAAGAATTGACAGAATGACTTGCAACTTTGCATGTGTTCTCAGGACAGTTATACCAACTTGAGAAAAAAAAGTTTGGAGCTAGCAGTGCCATCTCTTGGTGAGCGCAGGAACTTTTCAACCAACCTGTAGAAGGATAAAAAATATGGCAAAAACCCCAAATTAATTTAATCAGCCACTGTCTTATGTCACATACACTCGTACTAAACTTTAGCATGGACATTTAGTAAAAAATTTGGATCTTTGTTAGAGTAGCTGAAACTAACAAATATCTTAAAATGTCTTTAAGAAGCCTTCAAAATTGTTTGAATCTTTTTGAAAAAAATCTTAATAACCTCAGAATAAATTTTAATGTTTTTAAAATTTTTAAATATAATCTTCTCAAAATAATGATTGTCTTCTAACAACCATAAATGAAATATAGTATATTTATTAAGAAAAAATATTGTAAATATATTTTGTATTAAAAATAATATTACATCTCTTTCATCATACTTTTCTGGCACAAATAATCTTTATACAAATCTCAGCTGTAAAAACAAAACCAGAAAAAAATTGAATATTTTTTCATATTCTTCACACACATGCTGATAATTAAAATATAAAGAGGAAATATTAAATTTAAATATTAAGTGGTTGGAAAAAGGACATACATAATTCCTTTAAAAACACACGGCTTCATCTTAAAAATATTACAAAATTTTCAATGTAATAGAGCATAAATTGAATTATTAATGTTCATATATAAAAAAGCGTGTCCCGTTAAATATAAATTTTAAGTTACAACACTGATACGATACACATTAAAGATATCATCATGAAAAATTATGGAAACCATTTTTAACGGGAACTTTTTCCTTAGCAACGCTTGAAATTGAAAGCATGTTTAGTTAGCAAAATTAATCTATGTTACTTGATTAAAGTTAATACACTTTTTAACTTTCATTGTTAACATATGCCTTTTCTGGGAGTTTTCTTAAGTTTGCCACTTAAAAGTTTAACTTTTTTATTTTTATGGTCAATTTACACTGCAGGGTGCAGGCGCAACTACAATTTGCTTAAGGGGGGGCTAAGGTTAATTTGTAAGAACAAGGCAGTTTTTTGTGAATTTTTTGTGACGACACAGTTAAAATCTCTTTATTAAAACTAATAGGACATTAAAGTATGACATTTGAAGAATGTTGTATAAAATTTTTACGAAGAAATATTAAAAAGCACGGCAATGGCAGCAATTATTCGGACGTGTCTCAAAAAAAAGTAGAAATGCGGTGCCCCTCATAACTTGGTGCTGGGTCATCTGAAATCAAAAAATCAAAGTTCATTCGTTAGATAATAGTTTTCCCCAGATAATGCTGGGAGGGTTTTTCGAAATTTAAATTTTTTTTTTTATAGGGGAAAACCCGGATTTTTATTGAAAAAAAATCCGCTAATTTGTTATTGTAAAATAAAAATTATTTACGAATTTGAAAAAACTCTCCAGCGTTATCTCGTAAATTATGTACAGAAATAGTGTTAAAAAATTTAAAAGGATCGGTGCCGTCTGTTGAAAACGTGAGTTCTGGGAAAAACGCTTTAAAGTTTTGAACACTAAAAAACGTTTATAAGCTAATTTTTTCGGCTTACCTCACACTGAATCACCAATGCCAGGTCCATAAAGGATGTTGCTATCATCCATGATGTCTAAAACACCTTTTTGCTGCTGTCTACGACGAATCCTGCCTTCTTTAGTTTGTCTCTCAGCTTGCTGCTCTGCTTTGCTTATACGTATGGATTCAGTTGATCCCGCCCAGTCATGAGCACTTGATCCACTATTGATTCACATGTCTTGCATGAAGGTAAGTAAAGCAAAAGACACTGGCTGCCAAATAAGCTGCAATTTCAACGTTGACAGAGGTTCCACTCAAGTGCTTTGGTGAGATTTTTCAAATAAGGTCGATATAATCTCGAACCAGCTGATTGTCTATCAGATCTTGTATTTTTTTAGGCATTTTAGTAATAGTTTAACACAAAACTTAATGAAAACGGAGATAAAATGATACGAAAATAGGAACGTACGTGTACGTCTGCTCGATAGAATATTTACTGCTACACTAAATTTTATACTCTACACCAGTGGTCGGCAGAAAGAGAGAATATGAATGTATTGGTTTTTAATACCGTAAGAAATAATTTTATCTTTCTAGATAAATGAATGAATGAATAAATTAATAAATGAATTAATCGATAAGAGAAAATGCGTATTCATTGAATTAAAATAGTGCATGTTTTTGTTTTCTCTATTATAAAAAATAAAAATAATTCATTATAATGATAATAATTTTTTGATTGCATACAAGGCACTCATTTAATATATTTCAAGAAAAAAAATTCTTCCCACTCAACGTTCCACATTTGTAATTTAAAAGAAAAAAAAATAAATATCTACAAAAAAAAAATACCTATAATAAAAAAACAAATTTTTAGAGTGTACTTTATTTCTTCAACAAAGCGGCATATAGTTGGTCTGTTGAAAGTTAGCGTACTACTGAATGAAATAATTGTATTTTTTGTACTCTTAGCTGAGATTTGTTGACATTCGTGTACTGTACGTGTAAATTGCCGATTGTGTTCGGCCCCTGAGTGCTATGAGTGCCGATCACTGCTTTACACTGACATACTTGACAGAAAAATACTCGTAACTTCGTCAATTTTGCTCCGATCGACTTGAAATTTTAACACAATATTCTTAATATATTAAGCATTTATTTAAAAAAATAATAATAAAAAATTAAATACCTTAAACCCCCCTTAAGTGATTTCAGTCAGGTATCGGTAAGAAACGAAAATTTACAATTTTGAATTAAAAAAATTTTTATTTCTAAAATTTCGTTTCATACCAAAACAAAACTTTAGTCATTTAAGCAAATTGTAATTATTCTTTAATTTTTAATAGACCGAACTAGAAAAAAAGTTTGCGTACACCTTCGAATCTAAATTATTTTTGCAAAGCAGTTTGGAAAAAAACTTTTTTTTAATACATTTTTTGTCAATTTTTTTTTTTGTTTGGCGATCGCAAAGCTGTTATTTTTTTTTTTTTTTTGCTAGAAAAATTAATTTCAATGGTAATTTTTTAAATATTAAAAGTGAACAATTTATTTATAGTTTAAAATGTGGTTTTTATTTAAACGATATGTATGAAAAATAATCTTTGACAAGTTCTGCTTTATCGATTTATCGTCAGTTTTAAAGATGTTATGAAAACGCCCAGCAAAACTTTGGTAATGGGTGCGATATTCTCATGCGTTACCTTGTAATGATAACTCCTTACCTTTTTCATTATTTGCAATCATAAAGTAATAAGTTACTCATTATTGATTACGTAATATATGATTTATAAATGTAAATTGAAAAACGATTGGCAACATTGAAATTAAAAACGTCAAAATTTTTTGTGCTGCTTAAAGCTTAAAAGAAATATAATTATTTCATAGAAAAAACAAAGTTTAAATAAAGAGAATAGTTTTTTCGTAAAAAAAACATTAAGCTCTTTCTGTGAATTATAAAGAATGCCGGGTAAAACACGCAAAAGTCTTAATAATAAAAACAAAATAATATGCATTCAATGTAAAGCACAAGTGTTGGAAAGTGATGATGCTTTACAATGCGATGCTTGTCAGAAAACACTCCATGCATTGTGCAGTAAAATTGATAAAAAGCAATATGATAATTTGGTAAACAATCCCTCTCTCGAATATAAGTGTCACTTTTGTGCGCCAATTAATAATGTGTCTGTATGTGCAAATGACTTAACAGAAATAAAAACAAAATTAAACCAGCTGGATGAAATTACACAGACGATGCATTTCATGTCATCACAATATGATGCTATATTGAAAGGTGTGAAGAAGAATAGCAAACAAATAAAAGCACTAAAAAAAGAGAATAATACCCTTCGAGATGAGGTGAAAAGTTTAAAATCAACTGTGAAGTTTTTAAACGATGTCAGAGTACAAAAAGACTGCATTATTAATGGCATTGAAGCAATCGAAAATTCTAAGGCTGTGGATGTTGTGCTAGATGTGGCCAAAAAAACAGGTGCTGATATTTGTGAAGACGATATAGAAGAAGCGTATTTTTTAAATCGTAACAAACTAAATAATAACAACAAAAACGAAAATAAGAAGAAATCTATTATTGTTAAATTCACCACCAAGAAAAATAAACAAGTTTTTATGCAAGAGAAATCTAAATTGAAGCAAATTGAAGGTTTAAAAGAAACTTTTATAAATGATTTTCTTTGTAAAGAATCATTGGAGCTATTAAACTACTCAAAGTCCTTGAAAGCAGTTGGTTTTAAGTTCGTATACGCCAGAGCTGGGAATGTTTTTGCTAAAAAGGATGAAAAATCACGACAAATTTGTTTAAAATCATTGGATGATGTAGATAAATTGCTGTGTAAATCTGCTGGTGGCAGTGTCAAGCGTAATATTATGGCTGGAGTTAATATAGATGATGAAGATGATGATGAAGATGATGACGTTGATGAAGAGGAAGACTCACAATTTCAGTCACCAAATTAAATATTTTTATTAGGTATTATACCAATTGTTTTTTAAAACTTTTTTTAATCACATTTTTAAAATGAATTCTAAATATTTTTTTAATTTAAATTCTTTTAATGCAAATATAACTGAATCTAATTCAGCTCATTTTAATATTTTGTCTATAAATGTAAGAAGTATTTCTTCAGTTGCCAAATTTAATAAATTCAAATCAGAAATATGTAAAATGTCCATAATTCCTGAGATAATTGCCGTCCAGGAAACATGGTTTAATAAAGATAGCGTTAGTTTGTATTCAATAAGCGGATATGATGTGGTGCATTGTTGCAGAAGCGATAATTATGGTGGTACAACAGTATACATTAGTCACAGTATAAAATATAATGTGATTACTTCTCGTAGTAAAGATTATTTGGAATTAATATGTATATCGTTACCAGATATTAAAATAGATAATAAACCCATGATAATAACATCTATATATAGATCTCAAAAATGTTCATTGCGAAAGTTTTTGGAAATGTTGGAATCTTTACATTTACTAGTACAAAATTCACCATGTGTTATTTTTGGCGATTTTAATATAGATTTAATAATTAATGACCGAAATAGTAAATTCCTAAAAGATATATTTTCTGAATATAATTTTAATTCATGCCATAACCTTATAACAAGGCCTGAGAGTGGTTCTTGTATAGACTGTGTTTTCAGTAATATTCTAAATTGCATCTCAGTATATTCCATTCAGAATACATTATCTGATCACAATTTTATATTTTGTGGGTTTAAAATAAATTTCAATCACCGAGAGTCCGTTACTGAAACAAAATGTTGGATAGATTATAGAAAATTTGGAGCTTATATTGATGAAAACTTATGTATTTCGAATTTAATCGACTCTGGAGAGCAATGTGAAAAACTTATGGCTACTCTTTCGTTAGCAGCAACACATAGTCGTAATGTAACAACAAAACATCTAAATATTAGACATAAAATGAGCCCATGGATGTCTGATGAACTAATTTCATTAGTAATATTTAAAAATAAATTGTTAAAAGCAAGAAGAAAAAATAAGCAAAATAAATCTATTACTGAACGTCTTAAAAGAATTAGCAAAGTTATTAAAAATTGTAACAAAGTGATGATGAATGATTACTATATGCATAATTTAAGAAAATGCAACGGTGATTCCAGGAAAACATGGGTTTTTTTGAACAAAGTACTCGGAAAAAATATAAAATCAGCCAATGAAATACTGAATAATGGCAATAATATTATATCGTCAGATGGTGAAAAGGCTTTAGTGTTTAACGAATTCTTTAATAATTCTGTCCAGACTATGAGGGATAGTATATACCAAAATGTTAATGACAACATTAACCTGTTTCGTACTTTAGTTCCTGTAACTACTTGTTTTAATCTGGAAACTGTAGAACAAATAAAAATTTATGATATTTTGGATAATCTTGAAATGAATAAGAGTTGTGGCTATGACAAAATTACTCCTAAAATGCTTTTGGTGCGTAAGGAATCTATTTCGGAAATAATCACAAATATATTTAATAAAATAATTGAAGATGGTAAATACCCTAATGTATTAAAAATCCACAAAATAATTCCCATACCCAAATGTAAAGGAACAAATAATATTGAAAACTTTCGTCCAATTTCTATTCTATCAACTATCGATAAAATTTTTGAAAAAATTATATTTGAACAATTGACAAATTATCTTGATATCAACAATGTCTTATTTCATCGTCAATATGGGTTTAGAAAAGGCTGTGGAGCTGAAGAAGCTGCTTTAAACGTTGTTGATAATATCTGTAAAGGGCTTGATGCTGGTTATAGAGGTGTTGTTGGTGTGTTTTTTGATTTATCAAAAGCATTTGATTTGGTGGACCATAGCATATTGGCTGAAAAACTTAACTATATAGGTATGTCTGAAAATACCCTCAAAATATTTAAAGATTTCTTAAAAAACCGGAAACAATTTGTTCAAATTGGAGAATCAGCAAGTACTAAGCTACCTGTTTCATGTGGAGTTCCGCAAGGTAGTGTTCTTGGTCCATTGTTGTTTAAAATTTATATTAATGATATAAAGAATATAAATTTCAATGGTAAATTATTTATGTTTGCTGATGATATTTGCCTTTTTTATAACTTTAAACATCAACAGGTATTACGAACGCAAATTGAATATGACGCCGCAATTATATCAGAGTTTTTAAGGCTAAATAAACTAATCCTTAATGCTAATAAAACTAAATTAATCAAATTTAAGCCATATGTTTCAAGATATGATGAACCGTTGAGCGTGTATATTGATGGCCAATTAATAAACGAGTCTGAAAGCGTTAAATACCTTGGGTTAAATCTTTATCCAAATCTTGTATGGGATAATCACATCAATCATCTAAAATCTAAAATATCATCAGGGATTGGAATACTATATAAATTGAAATATAAATTAAATACTGAAACCAAAATGTTAATTTACCAATCTCTAATACACTCCCACTTAACATATCTGCCCTCAATTTACGGAAGTAACGCAAGCACAGCTATAAGAACACTTCAATCTGCGCAAAATAAAGCATTGAAAATTGTGTTTAATCTTCCGTTGCGATTTTGTACGGTGGATTTGTTTCAAAATTATGCCAAAACGGTTCTTCCTATAAGAGGTCTTTACAAACAAAAACTTATTTTATATGTCTACAAATGCATAAAAAGTATTGGTTCACACACCTTACAATTTGATCGTAATGTGTCATTTACGCAAAGAATAACAAGACAGGCAACGGACCTTAATGTTGTGAGGTGTCGCCTCGAATTAACCAAACAACGTATACGTTTTTCTGGACCAAAAGAATACAACCTGTTACCTGATACTTTAAAAAATATTTCAGTTCTATCTACTTTTAAAACTCATCTAAGGCAATATTTTCTGCAAAACGTTGAAATACTTCTTACTTCTTAATATTTTCTTACATCTAAAAAAAAAAAAAAAATATCTTTTGAAATGTAATATATTTTGTATATAAATTTATAAATTATGTTTTATAATGCAATGTATATATTGTTAGTTGCCTATTAGCCTCTACAAAGCCACTTTTTGGCGCTGAGGCATAAACATTTAATCCTTGTTAATATATTATTGAAATAAAGTACAAATTTAAAAAAAAAAAAAAAAAAGTAATAATTGAAATATTTTTGAATTTTTTTTTTTTTAGATACATTACTTTGTTTTTTTTGTAAGCAAAAGTGTAATGTATGTTTGTTTTGATAACACTAGCGAAAAAACGAAGCGCAACAATTCATTTAAGTGTAAAGCAATCAAATTCTACATGCGTCGATGGCTCAGTGGGTGGAGTTCTTGGCTGGCAACTAGATTTCCCTGGTTCGATTCCCATCTTGAACACATTATTTTTAATTACAATTAATTTAAATCAAATATTTGTAATAATTTTTTTTAATAAAAATTCCTTTTTTTTAAAAATCTATTTTTAGACACATTACTTTTTCCATTCTCAGATTACTTTACCCATTATTTGGTAATGTGTGGTTTTGCTGGGCGCATTTGACACAAAATGACGAGAATTCATTTCAGTCAGTTTTTGTTGACAGTTCATATGACATAATGAAAACCAGGCATAAGCAAAAATTTAATAATTTTTTGCAAGCTTTAATTTTCTGATATTTGGGTGGTTGGAACTGAGATCTGAGGGTCAATTCTCGTTATGTGATAATGTGAAATGAAAAAAAAACTTTTCATTTTCGTTTTCATAAGCACTTTTCACTCGAACTTTTCACAAATACATAAATTGCGATTCTCGTATGTATTATGAAAAAAATGTTTCATTCGCACTGTACCCATGAAAATTTTGTAACTGTGTTATCCAAAATTTAAAGCAAATGTCAAAACAGAGAAAAACGTAAACAAAAGTGAATTAAGTTCGTAAAATTTATTTTAAATAATTATATAAAAATATCTGGATTAATTGTATTATTGGATATTACTCTAAGAATTCCGGATGAACAAAGGAAAGACAATGATGTTACAAGCATTTCATTGCAGTAAATAATTTAATAATTTATAGGAATTTTTTGAGAGTGCTGAGACGCATACTTCGTGCTGACCACAATGCATTCGAGATGACAACCGACAAGCACTTCATGGATTAATATCGGCTTACTTTAAGTGAACTATATTTGGTGCGCGTATGAAGTCTAATATTATTTAAAGAAAAAAAAATTTAATCAAGAATATAAATAAACTATAAATAAATATGTCATACTTTTGCCATTTTTCACTCTCCTTTTGGGTCCCACTAAAACTGTTAAGGCTCGCCGCTAATTCGTTACACTTTTCGTCTCTAAATTTGGCACCATCTGCAGTTACAAATCTGTAAATATGGGATTAATAAGTGTGATTATGTATATTAAGCTACTTACTTATCATTTGCAATGTCCACATGCTTTTCTTAATAATGAATTAAATACTCCTTTTGGCTTTCGCTGGCACGCTTTCCTCTTACAGTCTTCTCCATGTTTATTTCACTTATAAATAGTCTGTGTAAACAATTTTTTCATATGAAAATATTTTGACAGTTGTTTGCACTGTTACACAAAACAAGAATCGCCAGTGCTGTGCAATCGTGAAAAAATCTTGTTTCGTTCCACTTTTTTTTCATATGAAAACGTTTTGATATTTCTTTACATTTTTTCACAGAACGCGAATCAAAAGTACTATGAAAACGTGAAAAAACTTTTCATTTCACCGTTTCACAGAACGAGAATTGACCCTCTGGTGGGTAAATACTAGAACAAATACTTGAGGTCCTTAGAACAAAATATGATTAGAAAAAACATGTTTTATTCTATTAAGAATCATTACTAATATGACCATCAATTTGCATTTATGAACAGCGATTTAGTGAATTTGTTTCTTAAAATTCTTCTAGTTTTTGTTGTTATTTTTTTTCAAAATTAGCTTTTCATTCGGATTCGTTAAGACACCCTAACCTCCTTATACACACACACACACACACTCATCTAACAAATAATCATTTATAATCCTTATCGATTTTCCTCTTGCGAAGCACTTCAAAGCCAACTTAAACGAACAACAAAATGCATGAAAATCTAATAAACTTGTAAAATACTTTCACACCTTTATAATGTGTGAGTGATGCACTTGTCTTTCCTTTTATTTTCTTTATCCCAAATCAATGTCAGGCCACTTAACATCATCAACAGCAATAACATTAAACTGGTAGTGACAAATATGTACATTAACACTCTTTGACATTTTATGTGTATCTATGTTATCTCTCTACCTAAATCTTTGTTCATCTATTAGGAGCATTTTCAACAAGAAAAATTTTTGTGATGATTGTATAAACACAAAAAGAAGTACAATTGAATATTTTTGCTTTTAAAATTTAGGAAATTGTATGATAGATATTTTTGTAATGGAAATGAGTAAGAAAATAATTTATGTTCTTACAAGGAATGTCCCTGATTTAGTATATCTGTATATCAAACACGAACGAAACAGTTTAGCCTTCAAACTCGACAATTAGTTTGCGCTATGATATTTATGCAATGTCTACAATAAGTAAGTTTTAAAAATTTCCTTTCGTTCCTACTGAGAGTAAATCACGAAAAGTAATGCTTGAAAAACTAAACTATTCTTCTTTTACCAAGATATAAATGCCAGAATTAGTTTCGAGAATTTGATTTTGGGATAATTTTTTTCTTAGGGTGCTTACAGAGTGGCCGCTTGTTGCCGAGCCGAGCTGGCTGACGCTTGTTGCGACAACTTGTTCATGCGAGAAACAAGTTTGAGTGTGCATAGTGGATGCGAGTATCAGCGCTGATATTTTATCTATTATTTGTGTTTTATGTATGTTTCTATGCATTTGGGTTTGTTGTTCATTCGTGTATGTGAAATTGAAGTGAAAAGATATGGATTCGTCAGATGATGAGTATTAAGCTTCGGCTACTGTTTTAAAGTATTTTATCAATAAAAAATCCTTTGGAAAACATCCAATAAATGATAAACGAAATGAATTTGGAGAATTTCATCACTTATATAGTGATTTAGAAAATATCCTGCCAAGTTTAAAGAATATACTCGAATGAGTATTGAAACTTTCGATTATATTCTCGAAAAGATTGGTGATAAATTAAATAAGAAGTGGAGTAATTTTGTCAAAGTACCAATATCTCCTTGTGAACGCTTGATAGTAATTTTATGCCCAAAATTACAACAACCGAAATGCAATAGATCAGTGCTTCTTAACCTTTTTTTACTCGCGGCCCACCAAATATTTTATAAAATTTTTGAGACCCCCAATTTTTTTTTTAATAATAATTGATATTTGTTAAATTTTCTACAATATATTGACATTTCTATTCAAACAAAACTTAATTGTTTCATTATATCTTAAAATCGAATGCAAACTTCAAATTTAACATAAAAGAAATTAACATAAACTTTAACAAAAAAAAATACGAAAAACATTTTAAAATTCAAACATAAAAATTAAAAATACCTCATTGACATTCCTGCTCTTGGATATTCTTTTGCATAATTTGTCGGACCCCCGGAAAACCTCTCAAGGATCCCCAGGGGTACACGACCCACCGGTTAAGAATCACTGCAATAGACAAAAAGAGAAAAAACATTTTTTGCATGTTGCTGTGCGTTTGAAACTAGCTTTGCAAAGAATTCTAGCTTTTCAACAAATTCCATTGTTAACGGTAATTATATGCAGTTAATGATTTTTCGAACCGTTATTCTAAAGAATTTCACTTGCACATTACGAATTATAAGAGGTTTTAAACTATTCAATTACGTTTTGTAAGAGGTTTTGTATTTCTTGTTATCAAACAAATACGAGATATCGAGGGGAATAAAATGTATGGAAATATTACGAATAATTGCGATTTTCCCAAGGGACCGATTGTTTGTTACGAATTATCAGGATTTTCGGATTATCGGGGTACGAATTATAGCGATTTTACTGTATAAGTTTTTTTTTAAATTTTTTTATAATTGTTATAATTTTATTTAATTTTTATTATTTATTTGAATTTTTTTATTTTTTAATTTTTATTTAATTATTATATTTTTTTTTTCGTTTTAATTTTTATTAATTTTTTAATTTTTGATTGCTTGTTTTACTTACTTTTTCTTAAATTTTTGTTTTTAATTTTTTTTTATGTTTTCTAAACAAGTTCAAATCATAACAACATAACATAAACAATGTTTTCGGCGCTGAAATACGCTTTGAAACTGTTTTCTCGCATTCAACCAGCTTTGCGCTCTGACCAGCTCGGCGCCCACTATGACCTCTTCGCGCTTGTTTGTACTAATTTGTATAGTACCAGTTTTCTCGCATTGGTTCTCGCAACAAGCGTCAGCCAGCTCGGCTCGGCAACAAGCGGCCACTCTGTACGCACCCTTAAATAACTGAATATACATGGAATCTGATTTGAACATTTAAATCACATTTCGATTGTAAAGAAAAAAACTAAGAACATTTTTAAGGCTTTTAAAATGCAACATAGTGGTGAAACATTTTTTTTGTTTTTTTATCATACACTCAGAAAAAAAGTTAGTAGAAAAACTTGTAAACGGCTTTCAATCCCACTTTACTATTTTTGTATTGATTTTTAGTAAAAAAATTATTATTTAGCAAATCTTTTTGCTATTTACATTTTACAAATTACAGAGTTTTTACAGAATATCTACAAATTTTCGTTGCTAATTTCAGAAATCATTTTACAAATTTTTGAAAACCGATTTGCTAAAATTAGCAAAAAAAAATACTAATTTTAAAAAAGTCGATATTGAAGGAAATGTTATTTTTAATAATTTAAACTTATACATATAAACTTAAATTGCCCTAAAATGTTACATAGGTTTAAAATAGGGATCGCAAGTGAAGATACCGACTCATGTCTAAAAATAGGACATCCACTTAAAATAGCACTAAAAAGTTTTTTTATTTCTAAAAATCAGCCCTAACAACAATTTAAATTTCACCTTAAAAGTAAAAAAAAAAAAATGACTAAAATATTTTTCAAAACAGAAATTACCAAATTAAAACAAAATGATAAATTCGTTTATGTTTTAAAAATTTTTAAGATTTTTAAGCCTTTGATTTTTTTTCATTTTGTATAAAAGATCTTTTAAAAAATATAATTAAAATTTTTGATGCTCGATAAAAAAAATAAATCTAAAATTTTGTACTAATATTAATAGTATTTAGTAATTTTTTTTTGCTGATTTTAGCAAAAAGATTTTAAATCACACTTTACAAAAAGTCTACTAAAATTTAGTAGCGGCTACTAATTTTTTACTAATTTCATTGTACTACACGTCAGCAGACATGTGTTGCTAAGATTAGCAAAAAATACCGCTGGGCTCAAATTAGCAGAATTTCCCGTAATAACAGCAAAATTTTCAGTTGCCATTACATTACATTTTTTGGTGAGTGTACACAATTGATGCGGAGCTGCGAATAACGTTTTAAGCGACAATTTTTACAAAACCTGTTTTTTTTCAGATTACAGAGAGTTATTCTTCTCTTTTATGACTTAAAAATGAAATTAGGCAAAGTTATGCAGGATTTCGTTATCAAAATGCAATCCTAAGAAGTCAGTCAGTGGGATACACCTACAAGTTCTAAAACGTTTTTTTTTGATTTTTCAATAATTTCAATTTTGTCGCTTACAACGTTATTCGCGGCTCTGCTTCAATTAAAAAACATTCTCAGAGAAAAATGGTATACAAATTTTAAAAAGTTATTTTGCGATCAATTTTGTAAGAAAAAAAAAATTTTTTTTTGAACACACATAATGAAAATGTATTTATATTGAGCAAAGGAAAATACTACTTAACTTTTCAAGTGTGTGAAGATAAATACGAAAGTTATCGAAAGTTAAATTCGATAACTTTGACGCTAAGTGTGAAGTTAAATACGAAAAAAAAAAAATGCGGAAAACATTAAAATTAACGCTAATTGAAAAATAAAATTTAAAAAACACCGAGAAAGGACAAAAGTGACGCTAAGTGTGAAGTTAAAATCGAAAAAAATTAAAAATTAAAAAATACAGAAAAAACAAAATCGTTACGCTAAAATTAAGGTTTTTGGCCACTGTGGCCAAACTGGACGAGGTACACATATGAGTGATACCTCAAATTAAAGGTCTGACCGTGCCCTATTTAAATGTAAAAGCGGTTTTTCTGAATTGATTTTCAGAAAATTTTTAAAATTTTTTTAATTTCACTCTTATTACTGATTGATGGATACGAAATTCCTCTTAATGATTTTGGCCACTGTGGCCAAACTGGACTAGGTACACATATGAGTGATACCTCAAATTAAAGGTCTGACCGTGCCCTATTTAAGTGTAAAAGCGGTTTTTCTGAATTGATTTTCAGAAAATTTTTAAAATTTTTTTAATTTCACTCTTATTACTGATTGATGGATACGAAATTCCTCTTAATGATTTTGGCCACTGTGGCCAAACTGGACTAGGTACACATATGAGTGATACCTCAAATTAAAGGTCTGACCGTGCCCTATTTAAATGTAAAAGCGGTTTTTCTGAATTGATTTTCAGAAAATTTTTAAAATTTTTTTAATTTCACTCTTATTACTGATTGATGGATACGAAATTCCTCTTAAGGATTTTGGCCACTGTGGCCAAATTGGACTAGGTACACATATGAGTGATACCTCAAATTAAAGGTCTGACCGTGCCCTATTTAAATGTAAAAGCGGTTTTCTGAATTGATTTTCAGAAAATTTTTAAAATTTTTTTAATTTCACTCTTATTACTGATTGATGGATACGAAATTCCTCTTAAGGATTTTGGCCACTGTGGCCAAACTGGACTAGGTACACATATGAGTGATACCTCAAATTAAAGGTCTGACCGTGCCCTTTTCAAATGTAAAAGCGGTTTTTCTGAATTGATTTTCAGAAAATTTTTAAAATTTTTTTAATTTCACTCTTCTTACTGATTGATGGATACGAAATTCCTCTGAAGGATTTTGGCCACTGTGGCCAAACTGGACTAGGTACACATATGAGTGATACCTCAAATTAAAGGTCTGACCGTGCCCTTTTTAAATGTAAAAGCGGTTTTTCTGAATTGATTTTCAGAAAATTTTTAAAATTTTTTTAATTTCACTCTTATTACTGATTGATGGATACGAAATTCCTCTTAAGGATTTTGGCCACTGTGGCCAAACTGGACTAGGTACACATATGAGTGATACCTCAAATTAAAGGTCTGACCGTGCCCTATTTAAATGTAAAAGCGGTTTTTCTGAATTGATATTCAGAAAATTTTTAAAATTTTTTTAATTTCACTCTTCTTACTGATTGATGGATACGAAATTCCTCTGAAGGATTTTGGCCACTGTGGCCAAACTGGACTAGGTACACATATGAGTGATACCTCAAATTAAAGGTCTGACCGTGCCCTATTTAAGTGTAAAAGCGGTTTTTCTGAATTGATTTTCAGAAAATTTTTAAAATTTTTTTAATTTCACTCTTATTACTGATTGATGGATACGAAATTCCTCTTAATGATTTTGGCCACTGTGGCCAAACTGGACTAGGTACACATATGAGTGATACCTCAAATTAAAGGTCTGACCGTGCCCTATTTAAATGTAAAAGCGGTTTTTCTGAATTGATTTTCAGAAAATTTTTAAAATTTTTTTAATTTCACTCTTATTACTGATTGATGGATACGAAATTCCTCTTAAGGATTTTGGCCACTGTGGCCAAATTGGACTAGGTACACATATGAGTGATACCTCAAATTAAAGGTCTGACCGTGCCCTATTTAAATGTAAAAGCGGTTTTCTGAATTGATTTTCAGAAAATTTTTAAAATTTTTTTAATTTCACTCTTATTACTGATTGATGGATACGAAATTCCTCTTAAGGATTTTGGCCACTGTGGCCAAACTGGACTAGGTACACATATGAGTGATACCTCAAATTAAAGGTCTGACCGTGCCCTATTTAAATGTAAAAGCGGTTTTTCTGAATTGATTTTCAGAAAATTTTTAAAATTTTTTTAATTTCACTCTTCTTACTGATTGATGGATACGAAATTCCTCTGAAGGATTTTGGCCACTGTGGCCAAACTGGACTAGGTACACATATGAGTGATACCTCAAATTAAAGGTCTGACCGTGCCCTATTTAAGTGTAAAAGCGGTTTTTCTGAATTGATTTTCAGAAAATTTTTAAAATTTTTTTAATTTCACTCTTATTACTGATTGATGGATACGAAATTCCTCTTAATGATTTTGGCCACTGTGGCCAAACTGGACTAGGTACACATATGAGTGATACCTCAAATTAAAGGTCTGACCGTGCCCTATTTAAATGTAAAAGCGGTTTTTCTGAATTGATTTTCAGAAAATTTTTAAAATTTTTTTAATTTCACTCTTCTTACTGATTGATGGATACGAAATTCCTCTGAAGGATTTTGGCCACTGTGGCCAAACTGGACTAGGTACACATATGAGTGATACCTCAAATTAAAGGTCTGACCGTGCCCTATTTAAATGTAAAAGCGGTTTTTCTGAATTGATTTTCAGAAAATTTTTAAAATTTTTTTAATTTCACTCTTCTTACTGATTGATGGATACGAAATTCCTCTGAAGGATTTTGGCCACTGTGGCCAAACTGGACTAGGTACACATATGAGTGATACCTCAAATAAAAGGTCTGACCGTGCCCTATTTAAATGTAAAAGCGGTTTTTCTGAATTGATTTTCAGAAAATTTTTAAAATTTTTTTAATTTCACTCTTCTTACTGATTGATGGATACGAAATTCCTCTGAAGGATTTTGGCCACTGTGGCCAAACTGGACTAGGTACACATATGAGTGATACCTCAAATTAAAGGTCTGACTTAGCCACAAATTATAAATTAGAAAAAACAACTAAAACCAAAATTAACGAAAACAAATTTAAAGCAATAAAAGTTGAAAATATCATAAAAAAATGTAACGAAATAAGAAATAATCTGGTTGAGGATGTTTGGAAAACAACTCCACAAAAAGTAAAAAAAAAAAATAAATCCACATCACCTACAATCTGAAAAACAATTTAAAAAACATTATCAAAACATTAAAACAGAAATTACCGAAAATAAAAAAGTCGAAAAAAAAATCACCATTGCAAACAGCCCAGAATATAAAATTCCTTTAGAAACGGAATCTAATAAAAATGAAAACCAACAAAATGTAATTCCTACACGAATTGATTTCTACAGCAATATAAAATTAAAAGGAGATGTAGCTAAATTAAAATTTTTACTCTATGAGTATTCCCAAATTTTTAAAAATTTAGAAAAACCTATTTCTTTATCTGCTAGCACATTGTACCTGCACGAATTTCAATCGTTAAACGTCCGAAAAGATATTTATAATAATCTAATAGAGCTTTACAGCAACATTTTATTTTATAAACATAGTACTAAAGATTCAGAATGCTTGGCATCCGACGTTGGAGTAGGTATTTTTATTGCAAAAACAAAAATAAATTTAAACAACTGCTTGACACCTAATAAAAATTATACTAGAGTTTTTATACCAATACATGATGAGTTCACAGAACACTTTACAATAGCGTATATTAACTTAAAAAAAAAACAATTTCAATATTTCAATCCGAGTGGAACATCAAAAAAAAATGCAGATATGCATTTTAAATCATTTTTAAATACACTGACAATAGAACAATTAGCTGAAAATTGGTCATTACTACACACGAAAGAGCAGTATATCCAAAAAGATAATTACAACTGTGGGGTGATATGCAGTAAATACGTAGAAGCTGTAATTACAAATAACAGCATCAAAAATATTATGAACCCTGACTTATATAGAAGACAAATCAAAGAAGATTTAATTACACACGGCAACAACAATAATCTTCTTTGTCTTCATTGTGAAGGAGGGACCATGGTAATAGATACCATAACGTGCGTAAAATGCTTTAGAACCGTAGATCTTGGTTGTCTACAATCATATTACAATGGTTTATCGGGAGAATTTTTATGTCACATGTGTGAAACAATATAAATCAATTGAAAGCATAGTGTACCTGAAACAAACCAAACAAATTTTTAATATTTAAGCACTGTTTATTTTATACTACAAAAATAACGGTTCATTTTTTAAATTCCCAAATATTTTTAAATTTACTTTGAAAAAACTAATAGCTTTTTCTAAATCTTTATTTAGTCTGACCTTATTAAAAGAAAAAATTAAAACAAATTAAACGAAGTAAACAATCCTTAATCCAAAATGGATTTATTTTTTAAGATTAAATTTTTAAAAAAATTTATTTTGTTCCTTTACATTATTATACATTATTTATTTTTTATTTTTGTTTATTTATTTGTTCATTAACTTACTTATTTATTTACTTATTTTTTTTCTAACAAAAATCAATAGGATTAAAAAGATCCTGTCATTAAAAATAGCGAGTTTAAAATTAATCCAATTAATATAATTTTTTTTTTGTTAAAAATCGCATATATTCAAAATTAATTTAAAACCCGCTTTTACATTTAAAAAGGGCACGGTCAGACCTTTAATTTGAGGTATCACTCATATGTGTACCTAGTCCAGTTTGGCCACAGTGGCCAAAATCCTTAAGAGGAATTTCGTATCCATCAATCAGTAATAAGAGTGAAATTAAAAAAATTTTAAAAATTTTCTGAAAATCAATTCAGAAAAACCGCTTTTACATTTAAAAAGGGCACGGTCAGACCTTTAATTTGAGGTATCACTCATATGTGTACCTAGTCCAGTTTGGCCACAGTGGCCAAAATCCTTCAGAGGAATTTCGTATCCATCAATCAGTAAGAAGAGTGAAATTAAAAAAATTTTAAAAATTTTCTGAAAATCAATTCAGAAAAACCGCTTTTACATTTAAATAGGGCACGGTCAGACCTTTAATTTGAGGTATCACTCATATGTGTACCTAGTCCAGTTTGGCCACACTGTCCAAAATCCTTAAGAGGAATTTCGTATCCATCAATCAGTAATAAGAGTGAAATTAAAAAAATTTTAAAAATTTTCTGAAAATCAATTCAGAAAAACCGCTTTTACATTTAAATAGGGCACGGTCAGACCTTTAATTTGAGGTATCACTCATATGTGTACCTAGTCCAGTTTGGCCACACTGTCCAAAATCCTTAAGAGGAATTTCGTATCCATCAATCAGTAATAAGAGTGAAATTAAAAAAATTTTAAAAATTTTCTGAAAATCAATTCAAAAAACCGCTTTTACATTTAAATAGGGCACGGTCAGACCTTTAATTTGAGGTATCACTCATATGTGTACCTAGTCCAATTTGGCCACAGTGGCCAAAATCCTTCAGAGGAATTTCTAACCCAACAATCAGTAATAAGAGTGAAATTAAAAAAATTTTAAAAATTTTCTGAAAATCAATTCAGCAAAAGCGCTTTTACATTTAAATACGGCACGGTCAGACCTTTAATTTGAGGTATCACTCATATGTGTACCTCGTCCAGTTTGGCCACAGTGGCCAAAATCCTTCAGAGGAATTTCGTATCCATCAATCAGTAAGAAGAGTGAAATTAAAAAAATTTTAAAAATTTTCTGAAAATCAATTCAGAAAAACCGCTTTTACATTTAAATAGGGCACGGTCAGACCTTTAATTTGAGGTATCACTCATATGTGTACCTAGTCCAGTTTGGCCACAGTGGCCAAAATCCTTCAGAGGAATTTCGTATCCATCAATCAGTAATAAGAGTGAAATTAAAAAAATTTTAAAAATTTTCTGAAAATCAATTCAGAAAAACCGCTTTTACACTTAAATAGGGCACGGTCAGACCTTTAATTTGAGGTATCACTCATATGTGTACCTCGTCCAGTTTGGCCACAGTGGCCAAAATCCTTCAGAGGAATTTCGTATCCATCAGTAATAAGAGTGAAATTAAAAAAATTTTAAAAATTTTCTGAAAATCAATTCAGAAAAACCGCTTTTACACTTAAATAGGGCACGGTCAGACCTTTAATTTGAGGTATCACTCATATGTGTACCTAGTCCAGTTTGGCCACAGTGGCCAAAATCCTTCAGAGGAATTTCGTATCCATCAATCAGTAAGAAGAGTGAAATTAAAAAAATTTTAAAAATTTTCTGAAAATCAATTCAGAAAAACCGCTTTTACACTTAAATAGGGCACGGTCAGACCTTTAATTTGAGGTATCACTCATATGTGTACCTCGTCCAGTTTGGCCACAGTGGCCAAAAACCTTAATTTTAGCGTGACGATTTTGTTTTTTCTGTATTTTTTAATTTTTAATTTTTTTCGATTTTAACTTCACACTTAGCGTCACTTTTGTCCTTTCTCGGTGTTTTTTAAATTTTATTTTTCAATTAGCGTTAATTTTAATGTTTTCCGCATTTTTTTTTTTTCGTATTTAACTTCACACTTAGCGTCAAAGTTATCGAATTTAACTTTCGATAACTTTCGTATTTATCTTCACACACTTTAACTTTTCGACATACTCCTGAACGAAAAAAAAAAAATTCTATTAAATACCTTTTAAATGGGTCCAAAATACTTTTTCATAAATAAAAAAATGTTTGTACTAAATTTTAGTAAACTTTTTGTAAAGTGAAATTTAAACTCTGTTTTCTAAAATTAGCAAAAAAAAAAAAAATTAATAAACATTAATAATATTAGTAAAAAATTTCAAATTTATTTTTTTATTGGTCATAAAATTTTTTTTATTTTATTTATTTTTTTTCCAAAAATATTTTAGAAAAAATTAAAAAAATCAAAAGCTTAAAAATTGTTAAAACATAAACGAATTTATAATTTTGTTTTAATTTGGTAATTTATGTTTTGAAAAATATTTTTGTAAATTTTTTTTTTACTTTTAAGGTCAAATTTTAATTGTTTTTGAGCGCCCCGGCAGGCTAGTTGGAAGCGTGCTAGCTTATCAGTGCGGGGGTTGTGGGTTCGATTCCCATCAGAGGCTCTGGTCTGTTTTCGCTACAACGAGCCGAAGGCCTTTGTTGCAAGTGCTCGGTTAGGGTATTAGGATATAATTTCTAATTATATGATTAATATAATATAAATAAATAAATAATTATTTTTAGGGCTGATTTTTAGAACTAAAAAAACTTTTTAGTGCTATTTTAAGTGGATGTCCTATTTTTAGGTGTGAGTCGGTATCTTCACCTCCGATCCCTTTTTTTAATTTATGTTATATTTTAATGCAATTTAAGTTTGTAGGCGTAAGTTAAAAAAAAAAAAAAATTAATACCTTGTCGAATAATAATAATGAGGTCCTAATTCGACTGCTTATTATTTAGAGATTTTGCTGGGTTGGTAGTATGATGCACACAAGTCGTTTGTCATGCTTAACTCACATTGAAATTTAACTGGCAATTACTAACTATCGATATAAGGTGTGTGTGGTCTTCAAAACAATAAATACGGCCACGTTCTGTATTTTAATTTTTGGTTAAAGTGAAAGTTACATTATTTTTTTTTCTATCAATTTTAGTAAGATTCGTAACAAAAAAAAATTCGAAATAGAATCGAAAAATCTATTAAAATCTCTAAAGTATTGTAAGCATATTTCGAACATGTATATGGTAGTTTCTAAACAAATATATAATTGCCTATAAACATATACAACAACGACTTCTTTGTACGTGCAGCAAACGTTTGGACACCTTTTACTTACAAAATCTGCCCTTGTGTGCTATAACCAGGTCAGCAACTTTCATGAAAATGCATGATTGTAGTCAGAAACCCAAAAACGATTTTGAGGAAATACTTTTCTGAATCGAAGACTTACAACAAAATCCAATGCCAATTGCAATTAAAGAATCATCCTGTTGTTATCTAATTCATATTGGATATCAGTTTAAACTTACGATTTCGAGTAATAAGTTTGTAAAATATCGGCAAATATTAATTGCATATTTTTTTATATCTAGTGTCAATTTTAGGATTTTTTAGTGCATATTTCCTATTACTATACGAAGGGTGAGGCAAAACTTCCCAACCACTATTTTCTAAATTGCTTTTAACCGGTCTTGCCACATGTGGCCAAGCGTTGTCTTGATGAAATATTACGGCTTCATGTCTGATCGCGTATTGCGGAGATTTTTAAGCCAATGCTCGCTTTGAACGAATCAATTGTGTTCGGCATATATCCCCTGTGATCGTCTGACCCGATTTCAGCAGCTCATAATAGATGTGACACTTCTGGTCTCACCAAATACAGAGTATTAACTTGGCGCCATGGATATTCGGCAGGTTGGCCGGGCTTCACATACGATTTTTTGAGCTTCGGGTTGTCCATTTTTCATCGCCTGTAATGATTTCAAGCGGCATTTTGGACATTGAAAATTGTCTTTCAAGGTCTCTCGGATTCAACTCGTGTTGTACCAATTTCCTTGCATTTGAATGAATCAAGCAGAATGTAAACGTTTTAAAATTGCAGCTTGAGTGATGATTTTGTAAGTTCTTCTTGAGTTTGACAACAATCTTAATAGAGTAATGTCTCTAATTCATCATCTTTGAACTTTTTTTTGGCAGACATGCATTCTGTATCTGATGCAAGAAGTTTTCGATAAATTCATGTTCACCCTATTTTAGACAGGGTGACTTAATACATGATAAAGTTGTTTGTATTTTTACTGGAAATTTTTTTAAGAGCTTTTAATTTCGAAAGCTGTGGTCACATTTAATTATGTAAAATTTCTTATAAGAAAGAGAAATAACATGAATAAACCGCATTATTATCTTCTTTAGATAAATGTAGATTTAAATGCATGTGACTCACCCTATAGAAAGCAGAACAAGGTTGCATTTTACATGTTTTTTTGCGAAAACTTTATCGACGCAAGAAATACAGGGACAAGGTGCTGGGCGGTCTTTGTCTTTCGTGTTAAAATCACCACTTCTGTATCCCACAAAACATCTCTCCCACGTTGAAATCGACGGAACATATTCTGGATAAGCTTCAGTGAGAAATCGATGTTCTTCAGCTGCATTTTTTCAAATTGAAGAAATAAATCAAAACTTACCTCAAATGATGCTTTGTGGGCACAAAATTCGACATTTTCGAAGCAAAAAAAAATCTGGTTTACAATATTTTGTTCATTGACTAAGTGATATGCGATCTTTCAAAACGCCGGCTCAATATTATTTTTTTGTTTCCTCTACCAGAAACCATTGTTAGATCCCCTTAATTTTGGAAAAGGTTCTAAATTGTTGTACAGTGTAATAAATAAAATCGTAAAAATGACACAGAATATAATGGGCGATTCTATATCAGTGCACAAAAGTGTACATTTTAATTTCACTTTATTTTGAAATCACCTCGAAACGTAGAACATGGCTGTGAAACCATAGACATGATACAACAAATGCCTTTAAAATTGTTTTTTTTTCCTCTGCACTGGTGTGCAATTGTTGCATTTTTTTTTAGAGTATTTGCAAGTGTAGTTAGATGTTCGTTCAACAATTATCTAAAAACTAATTTGAATGCCAATCATCGAGCATTTAAAATAGGTCCATAAAAAATGTGTATAAAGTGTTGTTGCTATTTTTTTATTATTATAATCACCACCATCATTTATTGATCGTTGTGGTAGGTAAATTATATTTAGTTGCATTATAGTGCATTTGCAAATAAATACAAAAATAATGATGATGATGAGGATGGTGATAATAAAGTGATAAATTGTATAATTAAAAAATTGTATGTTCTTTTTTCAAATTGCCACAATAAGTAATGTGGGAGATGTTTTTTCATATCTATTCAATAATTAAAGTGCAGTAAAAAGTGGCTGATGTCTTTATAATTAGAAAGCCAATAAATTACTAAATGTATTCTTATTATAGAAAATGTAATAATGTTTAAATCAAGTAAACACCCAAGTGATAATAATCATATATTATCATGCATGTAGTATCAAGTATGTAGTCCCGTACATGGTCATATATGACCATGAAACTGTACTGATTCACTATTGACTATTGAAACTGTACTGATACACTATTGACTTTGTCACCACACGCAGAGAAAATACATGGTTGCAATATGATCACTGCTACTATATGGTGCTTGCTGCAATCGGTTATGGTTGTCACAACCAAGTTATTGGTTTTCTAACCATCATTATGGTCGCTACCATCATTATATGTAAATATTTTACTATTTTATGATTGGCACCTTCAATTTTATATCATGATTGGCTGTAAAAATACTGTGGTAACAAAAATTATGACTATGAAAAAAATATGATAATATTATTAAATTTAAAGAGCTTTTTCATAGTTTCTAAGAACTTTACCTTTAAGAAATTTTCTAAAAGGTAATGGATCATATAATGATAATCCAGGAATCATAATATAGTTATGAGGGACCAGAATATGATAACATTTTGAGTATACTATGATTACGTGCGATCATATTATGATAAATTCAATATAAAATGTTTATTTAGGACCATAATATGGTAATTTTTGAATCATAATATAACTGTAGGAACCATATTATGGTAAAAATATGGTTATTTTATTACCATAATATGATAACCATAATATAGTACGATTATGGTTGGCACAACCATAAACCCAAAAATATATGATGCTCTTTGAATATGATTGACCAAACTATGTTTTTTCTTTGCGTGCAGTAATATTGACTAATTATGCCCCAGCAAACGCTTTCTGCTGTAGACATTTAACATGTGCGTGTCATTGCGAATCTACACAACTATTGACTAGGTGTTGACATTGGAACCAGAGATTCACTAGTACATTTTAGTAATTATAGTCTACACTTTTGGAACTTTTTACTAGATTTCCACACTAGGAAGAAAATAACATTAAACAGGTGCATTTATTTTGTTACATTAAATATTTTATTAATAAAAAATTTTTGTATAAATTTCATTAAAGTAAAAAAAAATGTTCGTGCAAATTTAATTTTGGAGTAGACAAATCTTCCAACGACTGCACAAAATCATCCACAGGCTCCGTAAAATCTTCATCCGGCTCCACAAAATCTCTAGAGTTCACTAAAAATTGTTGCCTCTTGTTATTTTTATACAAAATTTATTGTTTTTTTTTTTCATATATATTTCATTATATATTTTGTTCAAATAAAAACAATAAAAGATAAAACAATAAAAAAATCAAGAACAAGCACCGCTTTGCAGCTGCAAAAAAGAAACATAAAAAGTATAGACGCTTTGTAGACATGTTACCAAAAAGTCACCCAAAATAGTCGACAAAAGTGGTGACTTGTAGACACTTGACCCCAGGCTTCAACTAGTGCTTGTTTTAACTAGCGACATTACTTTGAAAATCATGGTAATGTTGCAGAATGTCATCTTTTCAATGTCATATTTTCAGATGAAGCTCATTTTGATCTGGGCGGGTATGTAAACAAGCAATATTGTCGCATTTGGGGCACAGAAAACCCGCACGCATACATTGAAAAGCCGATGCACCTAAAACGAGTCACTCTTTGGTGCGGATTTTGGTCCAGAGGCATAATTGGGCCACTTTTCTTCGAAAATGAGCAAGGAGTGGCCGTTACAGTCAATGGCGATCGTTATCGGGCCATGTTGAACGAATTTTTGTTCACAAAAATTGAAAAGGAGGATATTGGCAACAATTTGGTTTCAACAGGACGGCGCTACGTGCCACACAGCCGAAGCTACACTCGATGTTTTGCGCCCTGTTTTTGAAGATCGCATTATCAGCCGCAGAGCTGATGTCGTTTGGCCACCTCGGAGCTGCGATTTGACACCGTTGGACTATTATTTGTGGGGTGCCGTCAAAGATAAGTGTTACGCCGACAAGCCAGAGACAATTGACGCTTTAAAGGACAATATTCGTGAAGCCATTGGTGAAATACAGCTGCACACAATCTATAATGTGCTTAAAAATTGGATCGATCGTGTAGGCTACTGTATGGCCAGCCGAGGCAGCCATTTGAATGAAATTATTTTCCATTATTAAACGGAAGGATTGTACTTTCAAATAAAAAAAGAAATTTGAGAAAATATTCAGCAGTTTTTTTTATAGCATTTTCAAAAACAAAAAGTTATTTTGCGGACACTATAAGATGTGTTGAAAAATGTATGGACATTTTCAAAATGAGTTGTAAAGTCCACGAATGGGCTAATTTAGTTGCTTTGTATAAATAAAGTCCAGTCGAAAAAAGAAAAGTCGGGGGGGGGGGGGGGGGGGAAATCGGTTGAAAATTTGAATAGTGAATACAAGGAAAAATCACTTGTTTTAATTGTTTAGAAAAATTTGTTTACTAAAGATATCTCTTTTTTACACGAAATGATCTAATAAGCGAAATGAATACTTAATTATCTTTCTTAAAACGTACAATCACAATATATTTTCCTTTACCGACTGTAGTTTATTTAAAAAGTAATAACTAGAGTTTGTTTTTAAATAAAGAATTTATGTTTTTTGTTTCTAAAAATAGAAAATCATATAATTCTTTATCATTTCTTTTTTTTTTATCAAAATATACAAAATATACAAAATTATTTCAATAGAAATTACAAGAAATTTTTCAAAAATACACTCACCAAAAAAAGTCTGTAATGACAACTGAAAATTTTAAGGGAAATTTTGCTAATTTGAGCGCAGCGGTATTTTTTACTTCTGATCCCCTTTTTTTTAGCCTCTGTAACATTTTAAGGCAATTTAAGTTTGTATGTATTAGTTTTAATTATTAAAAATAACATTTCCTTCAATATCTACTTTTTTAAAATTAGTAATTTTGCAAATTTTAGCAAATCGGTTTTCAAAAATTTGTAAAAGAATTTTTAAAGTTAGCAACAAAAATTTGTAAATCTTTTGTAATTTGTAAAATGCAATTAGCAAAAAAATTTTCTAAATAATCATTTTTTTTTACTAGAAATCAGTACAAAAATAGTAAAGTGGGATTGAAAACCGTTTACAAATTTTTCTACTATTTTGTTTTTTTGAGTGTACATGCAAACATAGAAAAGAGAAATATGTTCGTATGTATGTGTTATGTTTTGTAATTAAATACATAGAAAAAACATTCAATTTGAAAAACAAAATACAAGTATCGTTTTTTTCAGTTAAAAATTGATGATTATTTTAAACGACTTTCGATTGTTTTTACTACGACTACTTTTGTAGATTATTTAACAGTTATTGAAAATAAACAACAAAATGGGCTAAATATAATGAAAAATCAATAGTCCTCTACTTGATTGTATTTTAGATTAATTTAATATGTATTTTAGATTGTTTTTAACGAAATAGTGTAATAATAATAATCACCCTTATTCTAGTTGTCGTTATCAATGTCGTCGTCGTTTTTGGTTCAACATCACTTTGATACGACGTCGACATCACTTCGACACCAAATTGGTATTCCATAACAGTGTTGAAACGACGTCGACAGTTTATCGATTTAAACAAAAACACATCTCTAAAAATTGAGTCGGCAGATTTATTTTGTTTATTATTTTTGCGAAAGAAATGTTTTTTATGTGTAATTTAAATTCTGATTCGAGTGATGAAGAAAATAAAGAAAATCTAGTATTGGAAAGAAGACTACTTAGACAGAAATCCAATATCTTTAACCTGTCATTTAATTATTTTTTCATAAATCCAAGTGTTACTAAATTACATTAAAATAAATTAAATTAAAATCTAAAAAATTTAATTCTAAGGCACAAAACAAAAAAAAAATTGAATTTGTTAAAATTATTTCGTGAGTTTTTTGTTCAGGAGTTGAAGATCCTTTTCCTTTATTCATAGTTCAATTCTTTTTATTATGTCGCTTTCATGGACTTCTTCCTCTCTTTTACTTCTTTCTTTATCCATCTGATTTCTTTCTTCCAATAATTTTAACTTTTTTTCTTCTACAACCAGCAATTGTTTTTGTCGCTTCTCTAAATCTCTAATGTTACGTTTGATTCACGATAATGAATTTGATAATTCCGTCAATAGTTTTGCCTGCGAATCGCTATGCTTTTGCAGCAGCTCTTCTTGAAGTTCGCTCCACAATCATTTTTTAGGCGTTCTACAATTTTTTGACGAAATAGATCGTTCTTTTTGCAGAAGAGTGCTTTCAGGCGGACTTTCATGTAATTCCTGGTCACATGGCGAATTTATTATAGAAGATTCCGTATTTTCAGGCATTTCCTCTTCAATATTCAAAGCATGCTCTTCCTCTGGCACATCACATTCGTTTCCCTGATTTTCACATTGAACTCCCTGAACCGTGCCCTCAGGGTTGAGCTGTTTCTGAAACTGTAGCAGATTTGCCACAGCTTCCTCCAGCGGGCTCAATATAAATTGGTTAAATCTTCCGCCACCTGTAGCATTACGCTCGGCTTTGGTGGCTACCATTTTCTTTTTAACTTTAAATTTTAAGTCACGCCAAACCTATAAATAAATTTTGTTATATTTTTATAATGCATTTTATATGATCATGCTTTCTTTACCTTTTGTCATCCATCACCCGTTCTTCTCGGTGGGCCAAGTGCATTTAATAAATTTGATATTTCTTCCCATTGCTCTTTAAAATTACTTGGAACAGTGCCTCTGCGAAATCCTATTGCAAGCGACGGATTTAGATCCAACTCTTCTATGAGTTTTTGAAATTGATTTGCGTTCGTTACCTTCATTTTTTCAATTTTTCCGTTTTTTTTTTCAGTCATTACTTTTCCTCAAGTCGTTACTAAAAATTGTGTCGACAAAATCAGAGTCGTTTCAAGACAATATCGTCGTCACATTTTCTTACAGAATACCAAATACTTATCGACAGTTATCAATTATTTTCGATAACGACAATGGGAATACCAATTTCAAATAAAAACCCAAAGACGACATTGTCTTGTGTCGACGACGACAACTAGAATAAGGGTGAATATGTTAACAAATAGAAATCGCATGAAAAACCAAGGACCCTATAAACTAGGATGAACAAACTACCAAATTTTTAGCCACCCATGATGCCAAATGGTGCGACTACAAAAAAATTCTAAGCCCAGACCACGAAATTCTTAGCCGACTTACAGAAACATTTAGCCGCAAGCAAGGGTTGTAGCAAAAGTACAGTGATTGTGATATGAATGTATACATGTTTGAATTGGTACTACCCTTGCTAGAGGCTAAGTTTTTCTGTAAATCGGGTAAGCATTTCCTGGTCTCGACTAAGATTTTTTTGTAGTCGCACCATTTGGCATCATGGGTGGCCTAAAATTTGGTAGTTTGTTTATACTGGTTTATAGGGTCCTTGGAAAAACATCCAAGGTATTACAAATGCCCCAGGCCAAAAATGTTTCAAACACCACAAGGTTAGAAAATTACATTATTTATTTATTTTTTAGATGCATAAATAATCAAATATAAATTTTAGTTCCTCTAAAATATCATTAAAAAAAATTTTAGTATGATTTAAAATGTTAAATTAAAAACGTTAATTTCAAATTTTTAAAAATTTTGTTTAACAAAATTAAAAAATTTAAATTTCGCACACTGTCGTTTCATCATAATAAATACATCATAATAAATAAAAATACCAAAAACTTCATATATCCCTCGTTTAATTTAGAAAGGGCACCTATTTAATTTCGGCGGATTTCAAGGAAAATGCATTACAGATTTGCTCCTCTCTGTATTTGGTGTGATTGGTCTTTGCGATTGATCATAGCTCGTGACCGAACTAAAAATATCACGGAATCCTCGTGATGATATATGGCATCACTACCCGGTAAGGGGTTAAAATAACAAAATGTGATGCAAAATAAGTGATATGTCACTGAAAAAACGGTCTTATAGCTTTTCATTTAAATTAAGGGTATTATATTAGGCGAAGTTTTGCCTTATTTCTATCTATACAACTTGTTTCAATAACAAAAACAATTTTAAAAGCACATTTACAACATTTAAAACATTCGATAAAATCACTGATTTAAACAAAAATTTTAAGTGCATAGTTCTTTAAATACAATAAATGTCATTTAAAAAAAAGGGTAAATATTTTACAATTTTGTTAATTAAAGAAAACAGCAGGATTAAAATGTGTAAGAAGGCATTGACAAAAGCATGAACACAATTTTGGGTGGCGCACACAACCAGTGTTGCCATTTTAGCTATTTTCTCATCAAATCTAGCGATTTTTAAATACATGAAACGGAAAAATATCACACAGTTCCTAGTGCAATACTTAAATATGTAAATGTAAAATTAAAATGACAAAAAAGTCGATAAATATAAAAACTAAAAAATAAATATAATAAATATTACTTGAGTCAGAGTATTACTGAAAATTTATATTTTTTTTATATAAGTAGAACATTTTTGGTATTTTTCAATTTTAGTATCATCATTTTGCTTGTTATGAAATCAACTTAACCACGTGCTTGATTGCTAAGAAGACAAAAATGTAACAAAATATACGTTTTAATAGGTTTCTTTTTGTGTCGGCTCTGCTTTCTTTTAGAGGCCCTAGTTTACCTAAAGCTTCGGGTTCTGAAGAGATCTTTTGCCGAATCGAAATACATGTATCAGTCCAGCGTTAATTTTCATTGTTTCTGTAAATATACGGAGTTTGAAAGCTCGCTAAAAACATACAATAATACACCCACTATATATTTTTCTTTACCGACTGTAGCTTATTCAAAAAGTTAAACGTAAAGTTTTTTTTTAAATGAAGAACAAAGTGAAATTCATAGAAATATATTTTCTTTAACTATTTGAATCAGTCATTCAAAAATCAAAATACAAAAGTAGTTTTTTCTAACGTTTTGTCAGTTAAAAATTGATGGTTATTTTAAACGATAATGATTGAAAATAAACAACAAAATGGAGTGAATATAATGAAAAATCAGTTGTCCTCTTTGTGATTTTATTTTCGATTAATTTAATACGTTTTTAAATTGTTTGTAACGAAATAATATTGTGACTGTAACTAAATAAACCTGTTAACATATAATGTTGAAGTGTTTTAGTTAAATTTTTCTAGCAGCTGTTTCTTAAAATTTATAAAGATAAAACCGACATTTTACAAAAAGTTTTTGCTAAGAAAAGTTTGGGGGCAAAAACTCATTTGGTTTTTGACTAATTATGTTTATTCGCACTTATAAATTTAGCTTCAATTAATTGTGGAAATTTATTTTCGATAAATGCCCTCGTCGTCTTTGATGCAAATTTGGCCTCTTTTTAACTACATTTTACATAACTGTGCGTAGAATTTGTGGTGTGACGTTGTAAATTTCGACTCAAATGTTATTTTCTAACTCCTCCAAGTTGCGGGGCTTGTTCGCATACATCAACGACTTTAAATATCTCCCGAGGAAGAAGTCAGGGACAGTTAAATCGGGAGATCTGGCTAACCAAGCCAAATCAGCGAAATCCAAATCCAGATCGTCAACTTCCTGTTAAAAAAAAAATTCAGTCATCATTTCTCACCGTTCACTGTTCACCGTAATAGCGTTACCGTCATCTCCTTCGAAAAAATAAGGTCTAATCAACTTTTTCGACTTAACTAAACACAGTACGGTGACTTTAAGAGGGGGTTATAGTGAAATTTGAAAAAAATTTGAATTTTTTGCTAATTTTTTTGGAAAAATTTTAAAAAATTAAAAATTTGGAATTTTTGAAGTTCTAAAAATTTAGTGACATATTTTTTTTAAACTTATTTGGAGATTTTTTGTTAAATTTATCTACTACACTCAGAAAAAAAGATAGTAGAAAACTTTCCTGTAATAACAGCAAAATTTTCAGTTGCCATTACAGACTTTTTGTTGTTATTTGATTGAGATTATTTCGAAATCGGTTTTGACGTTCTCTTAGCGTTTTTTTTTTCTTCAGAAATTTATTTCTTTGTTAGTATTGTAGAGTTTTAATTATTTATTTTTAGCAATTTTTTGTTAAATTTCTTAATTATTTTATAATTTAGCTTTTTTCTATCTGATTTAATGATATTTTTTTGTAAAAAGTTGACATCAGTGCACACAACTAATAAACAATAAGGTTTGAAATTAGAGTTGTTAAAGTATTGAGTTGGTTTTTGCCTTTTGAGTACTCAATACTCAAAAGTAACCACTCAATACAGAGATATATTTTTTCTAAAAATATTTGCAAGATTTTGTGATAAAAATTATCTATAAAAATGCAACTCTGTGAGAGAAAAAATTGAATGAAAAATAAAGTTTTAGGTAGTACTATACTTTAAAAGTATTAAACAGTATGTATCGAGTATGAATATATTTCAATTCTATTCGAAATACTCTAAAACCAATATTAACAAGTGGTGGTTAACAATGTTGTTTATAACACTGAAGTAAGAACATTTTGTAAAGATAGTGGGTGCGTTCAAACATGAAACAACAACAACAAAACAAACACAAATACACGATTTTTTTTTTTATTTTTGTGAATGAAAACCAAAATTTAAAGGGAAACTTACATGAATGAATACGACGAACAAACTGATTATAGGAAGTGTGTCCGTCCGTCTTGCTAAAATTTCGTTTTGTGTGTTTGTTAGTTTATTTGGTATCGTCGATAAATAAAACACGAAATGATGAGACAGCAAGTGGTCTCCTATTTAACAAGTGCCATATTTTTAGTTTGCTACTTATACCCGCATACACCAATTCAGGGATGGAAGTTTTATAAACATTTTTAATTTAAAATGCGATGCGGGTAATTTATATATCCTTTCTTTTGGATTTTGAGAAAGTCTTTATGCAGAAAAAAACTTTAAATAATATTAACCCTCTAATGACCAAGGCCGCCAAACAGCGCTTTTTAAGTATTTTTTTTGGATAAATAACAGTATTTTTATTAAAGCAATTGCATATATCGATTGAAAACATAATGACCTACTCTTAAAGTGGGACAAAGTAAATATTAGGGCAGTGACTTTAATGCATTAAAAATTCTAAAATATGCACTTTAATGCAAAATATGCACTTCAATGCAAAATATGCACTTCAATGCATATGCGTATAAATAGAAATATGCACTAAAAATAAAGAAATATGCACTAAAACTTCAAAAATTTACACAAAAACTTAAGGAAATATTCAGATTTATTACTCGAAACAGTTATATTACTCGAAAGAGTATATTTAGAAGTAAATTAAAAAAAAAATATGTATTTACCTAAAAAAAACATCATGTTTATCTTTTTAGTTTAAGGTTTTCAAACTCTTACTTTTGTTATATTTTTATTAAATCTTTATTTTATTTTTTTTTATTTTAATTTTTTTTTTATTTTTTTTATTTAATTTTTTTTATTATTTTTTTAAATATAATGCAAAACCATGCAATAAAAATCAAAAAATATTTAAAAGTATGCACTTAAAAGCAAAAAAGCTTTTATGACAAAATATGCAAAAAGTGTTTGATCAAATTTGTTTTTGAAGTAATGAGTATAAGCATGCATTAGTATGCAAGTCGTGACTTTCATGCACTAACAATCGAAAATATGCACTTAAAACATGCAATAAAAATTGCAAAGTTTCTAGTAAAATATGTATTTGAAAGAAAAAATGCACTATAAATCCTAAAAAATCCACTAAAAATTATAAACATATTCACTTAAAATTTGTCGATTTTTATAAATCAGTTTTTATTACGTGAGTGCGCTTGTTTAAAAATTAAATCCAATATATATGCATACCCACAGGATGCTTCTCTTTTAGTATGTGTTATATCAAGTTTACAAAATCTTCCTTTAGTTTATTTTTAATTAAAAAATAATTTTATTTTAAAGAAAATATGCGAAAGTATGCAATAAAATGTAAAATATGCATTAAAAATCATAAAATATGTAAAAGAATATCTACTTAATAGCGTGTTGGACTGTTACACAGAAGGTTGCTGGATCGATCCCCAGCGACAGCAATAGCAATTCTGAAAAATAATATGTATTGCAATGTCCTCCTCTAATGTTCCCATAGCACTTAAGGCCACCGAAATTAAATAAGATAACAGGGCTATAAATTAAATTCAACAATTTTGCCAACTCTTCATCATATGGAGAGCTTTAACTGTTCTAAAATTAAACATCTCGCGCAACTACAGTGTTGCCATATTTGAAGCCTTTCATCTTTTAGCTCCTGCCATCTCTTCTCTATCCCCTTTCGAAAGAAAGCGACACATAATTTAGTAGGAATAATTTCTTGAGTGTTGCTTCTCTTAAAAAATATGCAAAAAAATGCATTTATAACACAACAGCAACACCAAATCGATGAAATTTGGTCAAAATCGTTCTTTGGATATTGACTACATACTTGTATTTGGATGAAAGGCACTGCTCTGGTAATAACACATTTTTGTTGTAATCGAAAGCAATAACAAAAAAAAATATTTTAAAATGTTTTATTAAAATATATTTTCATACTAAAAATTTAAAAATATTTGTATTAAAAAATGTATTAAAAATTTTAAAATTTTTGTATTAAAAATTTGTCAGTTATTTTTACGACAATAGTAAGTGGGTTTTTAACAGTAAAGAAAACCAAAATGTTTAGTAATTTTTGTCGGTTTAAGTTAATTATAATGATAAACTTTTTTAAGTTTACTGAGGAAAGATTTAAAATTGATGAGAATTTAGCCGATTTTTAATTTTTTGAATCCCCTGAAAAATCAAAAAATCTTATCAAAATTTGTTAATTCGTTCACATGGAATTCATACCATTTTAAATACAATTGGAAAGTTTTTTTTTTACTTTTTGTATTAAAAATTTCTAGCTGCAATAAAAGTAATAAATTTTAGTAGTTAAATGAATATTTTTATTATTCATCTAAGATTCTCTAAAAAAAAAATTATTTAATTTTGTATAAAAAAATAGAAAAAAAAAATATGTTAGTTTCTTTAATAATGAAAATTATGAAAATTTTCCTAATTTAAGAATCTAAAATTTGGTTTTAACGAAAGTTTCTAAGAATGTTCTAAATCTTATTTTTGCTTAAAAAAAAATCAACAATGTATGTTATGGAGCAAAGTAGTTTACAATTTTTCATTGAAATTGAATGCAGAAAATATTTTGAAGTTGAAAATAATTTTCGTATTCCTGGAAATGTTTTATTTAAATACCCAAATTAAAAAACAAAAAACTTTTTATTTACACAAAATAATACATTCTTAATTTTACAAAAATTATTATATTATTTAACCTAAGACAACTTTCAAAAACCGATTATTATTTATATAAAAAAATTAAGAAAAATCTTCTTAATTTCAATAAACTATAATTTAGATCGAAAATTAGAAATATTTCTATTAAATTACACCAGCATTTTGTTAAGGGTACGATTTACAACATCCATCCCTGCATTAATTTACTCGCCCGTTCGTCAGGCTTCGTCATAGTATATATTTAACACATCAATTGTTTGGTTTAGGAATATATTTACTTAAGAAGATTGAAGTTTTTTTTTGTTTTGTATTAAAATAGAGGTAGTGAGTGATTGAGTGAATGTGAGTAAGCTTGTGGTTGCGGATATTTTGGAAGAGGTTGTTGTCGCAAGTACCGATTGAATACATTTCCTAAATTTAACATTTTGAATACAGTGGTATACGGTTTTATTATATTTTAGTATGCTTGCTACACTTCAATGTTTAATACTGCTTGATTGGTGGTGCTATTGTGCCAACACTTTTGGCACTGTTGGTGGTAGTGAAGGTGATGGCGGTGGTGTTAGATTCATTTTCGGCCTGTATTGAATTATTTTATTTGTACTACAAATAAGTGGTTTTATTATATGATCCATACGCACATAAATAAAAAACATTCATACTTTTATTTGTTCATGAGCACATGTTATTTATATAATACAACATAGTCGTCGCACAGTGTTCCATTCATGTACAGCATGTTTGCAAAAAAAGTGATAAATTTTATTTACGAAACCAATTGGGTTTTTAAATTTAACTTAAACTGGTGCATTTTCTAAAAATTTTTTAACGATATTATATTCCGAAAGTCGATCAATATTTGTATAAATTGCAATATTTAAAAGGCATTTGAAACGGAGTATTTTGACAAACTTTTACTTAAAGTGTTTTAAAACACGGACCCTCTGAATGTTATTATGAAGAAAGAGTCTGCTCTTTCTTCATAATTGCTTACGAGGAAAGTACGACAAACCTAAATCAAAACGGCGCCAGACACTTTTTACATTGAAATAAAAAAAAACAAATTTTACTTAAAATTTGGTAAAAATTTCTAAATTATAGAAAAAATTTTACTTTTTAGAACTAAATTTTTATTAGAAAACAAATTAGTTCAATATAAGTTCAAATATATCTTAAATTTTACTTTTAGTTAGGAAATGTTGCCTTGGTTTAAAGAAAAATGTTATGTGTAATATTTCTCGTCGAGCTAAAAATCTTTTTTTTTATAAAAAATTATTTATAAATATTTATTTATCCCAATATTTCGTCACCACATTGGGTGACTTCTTCAGGGAAAATTGTTTTTTAATTAATTTAATTATAAAAAACAATTTCCCCTGAAGAAGTCACCCAATGTGCTGACAAAATATTGGGATAAATAAATATTTATAATTAATTTTTTATAAATAAAAGTTCTTTAGCTCGATGAGAAATATTACACAAATCAAGAGAATTAAGAAAAATGTTATTTTATTTAAGTTAATTAGAATTTTTTTTTCTAAAAACTAGGACTTAACTCCCTAAAAATAAGAAAATATTTTCTAACATCAAGTTAAATAGCACTTCTTTTAAGCGAAAATTATAATAAAATTTTAAATGAAACTGTTTCTATGGTTAGGTAATATATTTATCATATATTTTAAAGTACTTTACACTCATTGTGTAAATATTTCCCCTGCTTTTAACAACCCAGCAAAACCACACATTACCAAATAATGGGTAAAGTAATGTATAGCCATGGCCATCGGCCGATGGATTACTTTACACCTTACTTCATTGATGAATTTTACAGGCGATGAGCCTCAAAGTAATGTATATACCCATTACTTTAGAGGTGATTATGTAAGGGGTTTTTTATATGGTTACAAGAATGGAAAAAGTAATGTGTCTAAAAATAGATTTTTAAAAATGAGGATTTTTTTTTTTTTTTAATTTATTATAAATTTAAAAAAAAAAATCTGGTTGCCAGCCAAGAACTCTACCCACTGAGCTATCGACGCATATGGTATTTGATTGCTTTAAACTTAAATGAATTGTTGCGCTTCGTTTTTTCGCTAGTGTTGTCAAAACAAACATACATTACCCTTTTGCTTACAAAAAAACACAAAGTAATGTATCTAAAAATAGATTTTCAAAAATATTTCAATTATTACTTTACAATATATAAATCATACATTAAGTAATCAATAATGAGTAACTTATTACTTTATGTTTGCAAATAATGAAAGAGGTAACGAGCTATCATTACAAGGTAACGCATGAGAATATCGCACCCATTACCAAAGTTTTGCTGGGAAGCTTCTTGGTAAAAATTTTTATCTGTAAATTAAATTGAATTATACGTAATTCATGTATTTAAAATATAAATTAATTTCATTAGGAAAAAGATAAACAAATTAAAAAAATCTACTGCAGGATATTGTGAAACGTAATAAATTGTGACAAAGTCAGATCCTTTTCGTAGTTAATTAACGGTTCTGCTTGAGAGAACTATAAAAAGGGACACCCTGCTTGAGAGAACTACAAAAAGGAACACTGGGGGTCCTTTGTCTTCTTAAATTGACAAATTTAAAAAAATTGTTGCAAAAATACAAAATATCACAGTTACATTTCTTGTTATTATTGAAAAATGGAAAAAGGTCATACGTTTATTTTACGACATTTTTAGACTAAACTTTAATTGACATATTCAAATTTACACTTTTTTTATTATTAACTGAAAAGAAAAATAGTTTTAGTGCCTTCGATAAATGGAAAGTTTAATAGGCACAGCGTCAATTATAGGAAAGCTATTATGCCGTAATGTATAAAATGTGCTTGCGATATTTTTTTATTGCAGTCAGCAAATAAATAAACGCAAATGAGAAAGTGTTTACCTTTAGCTAACAAAATTTTAAAATATATATTAAGCTATTTTGGATTCTATATTTAAGACTGTTAATATTATAGATGGGCAGGAGAGCGATTATTCACTCACGCTCAAGCACGATCATAACCCACAAACTACAATCAATGGATACTTTAACTTGTTTCCTGAAATAATATTTTTTCTTTAAAATTAGGAAAATTAACTAGTTTTTTTTTTTTTTTTTTTTGGAGAAAAATATTGAAAGTAAGTTAACCGTTTCGTGCAAAAACAAAATTTTTCCTCGATTTAAGAAAAAATTACCCAAGTTTTTTTTTTTTTTTTAATTTATCTGAAGAAATTTTTAGGAACAAAATTCTATTACTAAGTTTATTATTTCCCAAAAATTAGAAAACTTTAACTTAAAAACAAAAATATTTTTTATTAAAATTTTTATAATTTATCTGAACTAAGGAATTTTTAGGAAAAATCCTATTCCTAACTTTATTTTTTTCCAAAAATTAGAAAACTTTTACTTAAAAAAAAAAAATTTTTTTTATTAAAATTTTTAAAATTTATCTAGAAATAGTTCCTAGAAATAGTTCATCAGTTACTAATATCAAATAAAATTGTATTATTACATAGGAAAATAATTTATTACTCTTTGTTTTTAATTTCCTGAACTAATTTTTAGAAATCATTTCTTATGAATAAGAAAGTGGTAGACTTAAAAACTGAATTTAAAAAAGGCTTTTTAAAATTTAGTAAATTTTTCCACTGGCGAATAAAAATGGACGCACATCTCATTTTAAGTTGGACACATTTTTTTAACTTAATGAGAGTTAATATGTTTTAATTTTTTTTTAGAACTAAACTTGCTTTTATTATATTTTAGTATTCAAATTTCTTCAAACAAACATGTTTTTCTTCAAAATTTATACATTTTTATTTAATATACTTTTTTTTCTTTTAAAATCAAGAGATAGGTAGTATATGAACTATCTCTGAGTGTATAAACCAGGGGTGCCCAAAAGTTCCTTATGGAAGAGCAAACACCAATACATTTAAAGAATAACTATTTTTTATTCAATATTTTTTATTGTAAAAACCAATACATACAAAGAAAAAAGAAAAAAAAAAATATATCATATCATACGTTAAACAAAATCTACATTGATGATCGCCATCGTCAATGTTTACCAGCAAAGCATACGAAAGTGTTGTTGGTTTGCACTTGCGTGTATACATTGAAGAACGACAAAAAAAAAAACTAATAAGGCAAATTTTTTTGTGTATTTCGTATTGCTATTGCTGAGTGCTCTATGTGTATTAAAACAAATGAGCATCAAGCGCATAGGGCTTGGACACCACTGATATAAACTATTTCGTTTTTACTCAAACATAGTAATTTTTATTCTTTTTAAAAACATTTTTCTAAGTTTTAATAAAATTTGACTTAAAGTGAGGAAAGTTTTTAGGGAAATTTTGGATTAATATTTAGTTCATGTCTATTTTTTTTTTTGAGTGGCGTTCAAAATTGACATTTCTACGTTTTTTTTTTAATTTTTAAGGTATTTATAGTAAAGGAGCTGTATGCCAGTGTGGTATCATTAGAAAGGGATTTTTTAGAGCTTTTCTGTCGAGGGCTTTTTTCTGTTGTAAACATTTCAAAAATTTTGTGTATTTTATATGAGGAAGTATACTGCTATGACTGTCAAATTCACATATTTTATTGCTTATTTAATTTCGGCGGCCATGTATTTTTTTATTTTAGATTTTATAGAATTTTTCGCGAAGCCCTCTATTGATACTTTTTGGAACCACTTTGACTTTTGCTAGAACCACTTTGACTTTTGCTATTTCAATGCAGTTTTTTTTATATAATTTCTAACGTTTCTGATATGCTGACGAACGAAAAAGTACTGAAACATTTTCGAATTTTTCTCCCTATTTAAAGTATTCAAAAAAACAGCTTTCGGTCGGCTTTTTAAAAATGAAAAAAAGGTTAACCAGATTTTGTTTTCGGTTTCGAAAATGGACACAAAGGCCCATAATAAAGTTTATAATCCCCAAAAAAAATTTTTTTTTTGGATGGCCGGCTTTCAAACTTTAAAGTTTCCTTTGTGAAATTGGGATTTTCTACGGGGTATGTCCAACTTCTTCTTCGCTAACTACAACTTTTCTATACAATATGATAAATATTATTTTAGTCATAATCCCAATAATTACCCACTAGACCCCATTTTCTTTTTTGGCAAAACTTTTCCAAAATATCCCAAAAATTAATATTGTGGTGCAGTGTCTGTTGGAAAAACGTCTTGGCGCCGTATTAGAGTTAATACAATTATTTTTCAACTGGCTTATAATATTTTAGTTTAAACAAGAACCATATTCGGAACACTGTGCATTACGAGTATTTATAAATATTATGAAACAAATCAATAGAATTTGGATTAAAATATAAACTTTCATGAACATTATGACCAAATATAAAATGTGTATTTATTTGTATCTATAAGCCAAATATTGCGCACATACAGTAGTTTTAATTACAAGCATAAAACTATCAGTTGAAAAAAAAAAAAAATAAACAAAATGGCAGCTATCAGCTTAATACTGGTCAATATTTAGCTTTATCAATTTCAAAACCAGAAATGATAGAATTAAATGTTTTTGTTGTATTTGCACTTTTCCCCTGCAAAAATTTGAAAGATAACTTTCAGCAAGTTATGGAAATAATCACCCTTATTCTAGTTGTCGTTATCAATGTCGTCGTCGTTTTTGAGTCAACATCACTTTGCTTCGACGTCGACATCACTTCGACACCAAATTGGTATTCTAAAACAGTGTTTTGTAACGACGTCGACAGTTTATCGATTTAAACAAAAACACATCTCTAAAAATTGAGTCGGCAGATTTATTTTGTTTATAATTTTTGCGAAAAAATGTTTTTTATGTGTAATTTAAATTCTGATACCAGTGATGAAGAAAATAAAGAAAATCTAGTATTGGAAAGAAACTTATCATACAGAAATCCAATATCTTTAATCTGCCGGATAACAAGTGAGTAGCAAAATCAAAGTCTGTTACTTTAAAGAATGTTAATCTTCTAATTTTTTTAAAAGGTTTGAAAGTTACTTTCGGCTGAATAAAACAGCCCTCAAAGATGTGCTGGAAACAATAGCACCTCAGCTACATTAAGATTTTTAGCCCAGGGGTCGTACCAGCTTAGTGTTGGAAACGACTTTAACTTAGGGTTCAGCTGTTTCTGAAACTGTAGAAGATTTGCCACAGCTTCCTCCAGCGGGCTCAACATAAATTGCTTGAATCTTCCGCCACCTGTAGCATTACACTCGGCTTTATTGGCTACCATTTTCTTTTTAACTTTAAATTTTAAGTCTCGCCAAACCTATAAATAAATTTTGTTATGTTTTTATAATGCACTTTATATGATCATGCTTTCTTTACCTTCTGCCATCCATCTCACATTATTCTCGGTGGGCCAAGTCCATTTAATAAATTTGATATTTCTTCCCATTTTTTCCGTTTTTTTTTCAGTCATTACTTTTCCTCAAGTCGTTACTAAAAATTGTGTCGACAAAATCAGAGTCGTTTCAAGACAATATCGTCGTCACATTTTCTTACAGAATACCAAATACTTGTCGACAGTTATCGATTATTTTCGATAACGACAACGGGAATACCAATTTCAAAAAAAAATCCCAAGACAACATTGTCTTGTGTCGATGACGACAACTAGAATAAGGGTGATTAAGATTTTTAAAAATCAGCACATTTTAAGTGCATATTTTTTTTCTAGATTTCTAGTAAATATTTTTGGGTTAATAATTCATTTTTTTTGTTTTTTTTAGCACATATGCATTTTCTTTTGAATGCATATTTTGCATTTTTATTGCATATTTTAAGCGCATATAGTTGAATTTTTAGTGCAACAAAGTCGCTGCCCTGATTATGCGATAGTTATACGAGCAGACATTCAGATACTTATATGACTTAAACTGTCATAGACATATAAAGCGTGCTTCCTTTTTTATTACGCACATTTATATGGTACTTTTGAAACTGTTGTTTTTAATCCCTATAAACGAATTTTTTTAATTTTCATTTATTTATCTTTCCAAATGCAGTAACCAATAATATTAAAATTATTCATTTGTGTTTTCAAATATTCGTACATATATATTTTTGCATTTGTTAAAACTGTAAATTAAAACACATCAATTTTATATGGCCATACAGAGCTTTAAAAGAATTATTTCCTTATATTGCAGATACTATAATGTTTTACAAAAAACAGATAAATACTACAACAAATCGAGTTAAATTAGCAAAAACTGGGTTTCTGCACTCACCAAAAAAAGTCTGTAATGGCAACTGAAAATTTTGCTGTTATTACGGGAAATTCTGCTAATTTGAGCCCAGCGGTATTTTTTGCTAATCTTAGCAACACATGTCTGCTGACGTGTAGTACAATGAAATTTGTAAAGTGGAATTTAAAATCTGTTTGCTAAAATCGGCAAAAAAAATTACTAAATTTTATTAATATTAGTAAAAAGCTTTGAATATATTTTTCTTATCGAGTATCAAAAATTTTGAATATATTTTTTAAAAAACGAATTAATCATTTTGTTTTAATTTGGTAATTTCTGTTTTGAAAAATATTTTGGTCAATTTTTTTTTTACTTTTAAGGTCAAATTCTAATTGTTTTAAGGGCTTTTTTTAGAACTAAAAAAAAACCTTTTAGTGCTATTTTAAGTGGATGTCCTATATTCACTTCCGATCCCTTTTTTAATCTATGTAGCATTTTAAGGCAATTTAAGTTTGTAGGTGTAAGTTTTAATTAGAAATAACATTTCCTTCAATATCCACTTTTTTAAAATTAGTATTTTTTTTTGCTAATTATAGCAAATCGGAAAATGATTTCTGAAATAAGCAACAAAAATTTGTAAATATTCTGTCAAAATTCTGTAATTTGTAAAATGTAAATAGCAAAAAGTTTTGCTATAATTTTTTACTAAAAATCAGTACAAAAATAGTAGAGTGCGATTGAAAACCGTTTACAAATTATTCTACTAACTTTTTTTTCTGAGTGTGGGTGAAATTAATAATTATACCCTCCACCATATATGGTGAGGGTATATATCAGTTTGTCATTCCGTTTGTAAAATGTCGAAATATAGGTCTAAGACCCCATAAAGTATATACATTCGTGATCCTTATGCAATTTTAAGTCGATTTAGCGATGTCCGTCTGTCTGTCTGTTGAAATGGCAATCACGACGCGAAGACGCTAGCGGGGGTGAATTATTGTACATCCTCCCGAGCAGTTTGGTATTGAAAATGAGCAAAATCGGTCCAGCGGTTAAAAAGTTATGGGTGAAAATGTGAAGATAGCTCTAAATTTTCCATACAAATTGGTGTATTTTAGTACAATTTCATAGTAGCGACTGGTATATAATATATTTTCTCATATTTTTTCACCAATCGCTTAGAAATTAATAATATTTTGTACACCTCAAATATTTTTCACCTCAAAAAATTTTTTTCACCACTAAAATTATTTTTCACCACAAAAAATTTTTTTCACCTCAAAATTTTTTTCAATTAAAAAAATTCGTTTCCGCATTCAAAAAAGTTTTTCACTTCAAAAAATTTTTTCACCTCCATAATTTTACTTTAAAAGTTTTTTACATTGTTTGTATCAAAAACAATAGACAACATTGGTGGAGGGTATTTAAAGATTCGGCACAGCCGAATTTAAGCCTTTTTTACTTGTTTTTCAATTAAAGTATATTAAATATGCAAAAGCTATAAAGCCCACACTAAAAAAAAGACACGAACTAAAAATTAATTAAAAATTTCCTTTAAAGTAGTTTAAAAATTTCCCTCAACTTAAGTCAAAATTATTATTAAAACTTAGAAAAATTTTCTCACAAAAAAAAAAAAGAAATTAAAATTCCTATGTTGGAGTAATAACGAAATAGTTTATATACTACGTTTATATCTTTCCTAAGTAATATTTCTTGACTTTAGGAAAAAAACAAGTATATTAATTAAAAATTTAACAATTTTTAAGAAAAACATATTAGTTTTAAGAAATTTGCATACTTAAATATAATAAAGCTAAGGTTAGTTCAAAAAAAAAAAAAAAATTTACATAACATAATTTACTTCCATTTAGTTCAAAAAATGTGTCTAACTTAAAATGAGAAAGTACTTGAACTTAATGTGTGTTCACTGTTTTTTTGCGAGTAGTTAAATTAACTAAATTTTAGAAAGCCATTTCTTAATTCAGTTTTTATGTCTACCAATTTCTAATTTTTAAGAATTGTTTTCTAAAAATTAGTTCAGGCAATTAAAAACAAAAAGTAGTAAATTTTCGTTCCTATGTGATAATTAAAATTTATTTGCTTTTCAAAACTGATGAAATATTTTTGGGGGAAATTTTCAGTCAACTTAGTTCAGATAAATTTTAAAAACTTTAATAAAATACTATTTTTTTTTAAGCCAAAATTTTCTAATTTTTGGGAAATAATAAACTTAGGTATAGGCTTTTTTTTAATAAAAAATTTTCTTTAGATAAATTAAAGAAAAAATCTTGAGTAAATTTTTCTTAAATCGAAGAAAAATTTAATTTTTGTGAAAAAACGTTTAACTTATTTTCAGTATTTTTTTCCACTACTTTTAAAGACAAAAATATTATTTCAGAAAACAAATTAAAGTATTCATTAATAAAAATTATCGTGGATGATTATAGTTTTTGGGTTATGGTCGTGCTTGAGCGTGAGTCAATAATCGCTCACCTGCCCATCTATAATCCTAACAGTCTTAAATATTAAACTTAAAATAGCTTTAAATATGTTTTAAAATATTTTAGCAAAAGGTAAACAATTTCGAATTTGCGCTTTAATGTAAAAATTTTGTTTGCTGACTACAATAAAAAATATCGCAAGCACATTTTATGCATTACGCCATAATGGCTTTCCTATAATTGACGTTTCGCCTATTTATCTTTATATTTATCGAAGGCACTAAAACAATTTTTAGTTTTTTCAGTTAATAATAAAAAAAGTAAAAATTTGTATTTATATGTCAATTAAAGTTTAAGCTAAAATGCCATAAAATAAACTTATGACCTTTTTCCAATAATAACAATATTTTTTTTCGCAACAATTTCCTTTAATTAGTTAATTTAAGAAGACAAAGGACCCCCAGTTTTCCTTAACCACAGATGACCTGTGTCTCCTAGGGCGTTTGTTTTTGTAGTTCTCTCGAGGAAAACTATTAATTAACTACGAAAAGGATCTGACTTTGTCACAATTTATTACGTTTCAGGATATCCTGCAGTATATTTTTTTAATTTGTTTACCTTTTTGCTAATGAAATTTAATTTATATTTTAAATACATGAGTTTAGTATAATTCAATTTGATTTAAAGACAAAATGTATAGCAAAAAGTTTGTTAAAAGCGGTGTCCTCACAAAGCATAGTCCTCCGAAAGTGGAAATTTAAGGATAATTTTCATTTAAAAAAAGTGCTATTTAACTTTATGTTAAAAAATATTTTCTTATTTTTAGGCAGTTAAGTCCTAGTTTTTAGTAAAAAAAATATCTAATAAACTTAAATAAAATAAAATTTTTCTTAAAACAAAGAAAACATTTCCTAACTAAAAGTAAAATTTAAGATGACATATGAACTAATTAAGAGGGAATTGTGCTATATTTTCTAATAAAAATTTATTTCTTAATAGTAAAATTTTTCTATAATTTACAAATTTTTACCAAATTTTAAGTCAAATTGGTTTCTTAATTTCAAGGAAAATTTTATTAAATTTAGTTAAAAAGTGTCTTTGGTGCCGTTTTCATTTCAATATTTCCTCCAAATAAGTTCATTTTTCTAAATCCTAGTTAATTTTTTTTTGGTGGCGAATATACAAATTTTTGATTTTTGATTCAAAATGTTATTTTGTAATTTTACAAGTAAATACAAGTAGCTTTTAAAAACTACTAGTTTTTGGTTAAAAAGTGTAAATGTAGTATAACAAATATTATTAATATATTAGGTGGATAACAAAATATTTGTCCCATATGCAAATTTCAGCACAAGCATTGACTGGCCGCAAGGCCTTGGAAAAGAGAGAGAAACGGACATATTATTTGTTACCAAATTACAAGAATACATTCTTTTGTATCTCTTTTAGCCCTGTGTATTCATAAAAAAAACATGAAACAATTTTCATTAAATAACCAGCGGTGGCTTAAATGAAAAACAACAACTAAAATGATATAAAAATTACTTTTTAATGAAACAGTTGTTTTATGATGTGTGATAAGAGTATAAAACAAATAAATGAACAAAATGTGAATAAAAAGAGTGGGAGATAAATTAAAACACGCAGAATAAAAAAAAACGTCATAAAAATGTCAACAATATATCATGATATTAAGATACACAGTCTGTTTGCTAGATTTTATACATTTTGTTTTCTCTCCATTGAAGAATATTTCTTTGCAAAATATTTTATGGAAAATATCGATTATTTCTTTTTATAAAGGGTGGTTAAATTTTAAGGGCCGATGTTGAATGTGAACCACACCTAAACGTCAAGTTTTTTTCTGCATTTCATTTGACATTTCTCAATTTCAGACTCAAACTCAATTTGAACCATGGAAAGATACACAATCGAGCAACGCGTTAAAGTTATTCAGGCTTATTATGAAAATGGGCGTTCAAATCAAAATACATTTCGTGCACTTCGTGATTTTTTTTTGGTCAGCATAATCTACCAAATGTGTCCACAATCGGGATAATTTTGCACATATTTCTGCAAATCGGGTCTGTAGGAAATGAAAAAACACCTGTGCATGCTCGCCAAGTTCGTTCTGCGGAAAACATTGCTGTTGTTCGCGATAGTGTGGCAGAATAGCCGTCAACCTCAACTCGCCGTCGCTGTTCGCTATCGCGAGATCATAACGGAATTCTTGAAGCCAGAAATTGATGATATGGATGTGCACGATAACAAAACAATGGATATTTTGCGCGACAAATTCAATGGCCGTGTTGCCTCACGTGGTGGCGATGTCAATTGGCCGCCAAGATCATGTGATTTGACACCGTTGGACTTCTTACTTTGGGGTTATTTGAAAGAAAAGGTGTACGTCGATAAGCCAGCAACAATTCAAGATCTAAAGGATGAGATAATTCGGCACATTAACGGCATAGAACCTTAATTATGCCTCAGAGTCATCGAAAATTTGGACCATCGGATAGAGGTATGCTGCCGAGGTCGCGGCGGCCATTCGGCCAATATTTTGTTCCATACATAATTGAATCATACCATATGATCATAATAAAAAGAAATGACAATAATTTTTCTAAATACTTTGTGTTTCATTCAAAATCAACATCGGCCCTTAAAATTTAACCAACCTTTACATTTAAAATAAGTATTTTTCCAAAGACCTTCAATTATAAGGCATTTTGTTTTGGTGGTGCCGCATAGCCTTTAAGAAAATAACCATCTTATTCGAGAACTCAGTTGAAACAAACGATTTGTGGTGACACAAAAGAAGTACTTGTTAACTATTAAAAAACCGCAGCCACTAAAATGACGCTTCAAATTCGAGTTAAAATATCGTAGTCGTTAATAATTGTAACCGTATCCGAAATAATTAACCAAATAATACCGAAACGAAAACTGTAAACAATAATTGTTTGATTACTATCCTTGAAAGGTTTCGGTATCCGTTAAAAAATACTAATCATTAAACTTCCGATTCAAATTGAAAACCGTAACCGATTGAAATACCGTAGCCTTTATTATTCAAAAACTCTAACTGTAACCGAAATGAAAAAAAGAAAAAAAAATCAAAATTATACCTGTAGGCAAATCGTAAGCAATAATCGTTTCGTTAGCGGCTGTACACACAGAAAAATTAAGTGCCAACCGAATTGAATTTTTGCGGAAACCAATTTTAAGTTGCATCAACCGATTTTAGTCATAGTAACTCAATTTCAGTTGGAAACTGAGAAATTTTTTCTCTGTGTGTAGGTAAAATCACCCAAAGAAAAATTATCCAAAACTAGAAATAAAAAACTCTTCCAAATCAAAAATCGGCCCATTAGCAAAAAACTATCATACATGGGATTTTTTCATTGGCATTGAAATTTCATTAACATTAGTTGAATAATGCTAATGAAATCGTACTAATGCCTCAAAAACTATTTACGATTGATCAAAAAAAAAAAAAAGCATTTGTTTACGAAAAATGGGGGATGTTTGAATTGCTTTACATAGGCTGTTTTTTTTTTTTAAATGGAGCCCTGTTGTTCCCCGAACTGGCCTATTTTTATCGCAGTATATTACACTCGTAGAAGAGCAAACATATTCCCCGTTTTGAGCTATCTCGATTATTTTTCGAGGTATTCGCCATTTTGTATCTCGAAAAGTTAGCGAGACAGGGCAAAACGACGAAATTTTGCTCTAGTATAAATAAAAAATTTAACAGATTTTGTCTAGGTGAAAAAATTAATGTATCAAATGATAAATATTTGTGGATGTAACAAAAACTTTGGTGGTGAAAAAAATTTGAAGTGAAATAAAATTTTTGAGGTGAAAAAATTTTTTGTTGTAGAATAAAATTTGAAGTAAAAAATAATACATTTTTTAAGGTGATACAAATTGGTTTGAATATAAACTATTATTCACCTCTAAAAAACATAACAAAATATTTTATTCTTCAGAGAATTTCCATTTGTTTTGTCATTTTTATTGCCAAACTGCTGGTGTAGATAACAAACAATCAGACATCGCTAGATCAAAATTGCATAATAATTACTAATATATGTTATAGTGGGACTTCGGGTAATTTGGGAATAGTTCTTATGAGGCTCAAAAAAAGTACGTACGAAAATTTTTAAATTTTTTTTAGAGCATATATTACATAAAGTTGTTCGCGTTCTACCTTTCGGCCTTATTAGCAACAATTTAATTTTTTGTGATTTTACAAAACAGGAAAGTTGTGGGAAATGCTTAAAATTTTATGCGAAATCATATAAACTATTTACAAAAAGTCAATACTGAAAATATATGAGTTAACACAATATATACACTTCAATTAGATCAGGAATAAATTGCGTTGCGGTAACCGAATAATCGGTTGCTGCAACCAAACTATTCAGTTGGTCACAATGAATCTGTTTCCTCTGTGTACAAACTAGTTATTTTTAGCTGCTTATCAGCACACGAATTACTTTTTATTTTGTTAACTGCATTACTTATTTTTTCTGTTTTGTACTGCAGCGGGTAAGCAGGGGCACAAATTTTGTGTGTTTTCCTGCAGCTGATGTGGACAACTACTTAATTGAGGTATCCCTAGCAGATGTTATATTTTCCAAATATACAAAAACTAGGGTTTCCAATTCGTTTTATCGATTAACCGATTCTTCGATTAATCGCTTCTATTTGGGTTAATGTCGAAATAAATTTTTTTAAACTCAATTAATTATTCGACCCGAATAATCGATTAAAATAGGTCGATTATCCGGTAAAATTTTTAATATAAATTTTTCTGTTATTTTTCTTAAAACTTCCTAATTTTCTTAACTTTGGCCAAAAAATCGTAGAAAAAAACATCATCTGAAATACAATCAAATTATTTTCAAATCGACTGAATCAAAGCAAATATTATATAGACTTTAGGAAATATGATAGACAATTTTTATTTTTGTTTTAATTCCTTAAAAAAATAAATTTTAAATTTATTTAAATTTTACTCATATTTTCATGTTAAAAAAATTTAATTATTGCTTTCAACCTCCGTATACATGCATTTCTAGCTGACAAAAGATTTTATCAGAACGCAAAGTTTTAGAAAAGCTACAGCCTCTAAGCAGAGCTTTAACAAAAAACATATTAAAATATATATTTTTCATGTTAGCAATGAAACGCGCTACTAGGTACATACCTAACAAGCACTATGACGTTACTTATGTTTTAAATTATTAATATAAAATTGCTTTTAATTCGAAAACTTTATTTTATAAAAATAACAGTTCCATTAAAAATTCTAAGAAAAAATTTATAAAAACTAAAAAATAGCATGAATTTTGTTTCATATTTGATTTATCAACAAATTTTCATGAAGTAGAAACTTCAGTAGAATAAACTTTATCGACTATATACACTGCGTTTTTAAGGGTTTACTTCCACTGAACAAGTCTGACATTTTCTTTTTAAAGAAAAAAAATCCCAGGATGCTTTGAATTGTCACAAAAAGCAGCTCTTTGTGTTCGTACTGATAAAAGAAATGTATTTATTTTGCATTAAGCAATTAACCGATTAATCGTCAATTTTTCCAATTGATTGACCCGAATAACCGATTAATCAATTTTCTTCATTTTTCGAATAATCACCTAACCGATTAACAGGCAGAGTTGAATAATTGGAAACACTAACAAACACATTTCCATACATTACCCCACCTTCCAGGATATACCATGCTGCCCTATATTTTATAGTGCCTTATGTCCGTAATTTCAAGTCGTAGATACCTACCAGTGCTTTTTTATCTATTAGTTTTTGTTCATGTATTCCTATTTTTATTAATGAAATTTTTAATAAAAATATTTTTAAAAAAAGTTTATGTATTTTCAGTAATTTCTTATCTAACCATAAAAACTAAAACTTAACTAAAATTTTTCTTTCTTTAACAGATTCAATTTCCAAACCAAAAAAACTACAAATAGCCTAACAAGTGGTTTAATAAAATTCTATAGAAGCGTAAATCAAACATTAAACAAAACAAGAAAAAGTTGTAAACAACATAAAAACTAAAATATACAGCAGGATTACAAACCTTTTAACAATATTAATACGATAAGAAAGGATTTCTGTTAAGTATCAACAAATAACAAACAACAACAACTCTAGTAACAACACGCAGCATTTTTTTTATTGTAAAATATCAAAAAGGTAAGTGGAAAAATATATATTTTTTAATAAAATACATTTTAATTTTAATAAAAGGAAATAAGTTTTTATATTGTATATAATCCCTTTATTTAATAAATTAAAGATTTTTGCATACACTGATAAAAAAAATGCTTTATATTTATTAAGAGCTTTCTCAATTTTCATATAATGAAAATAAATTGAAAATTTATTTATCATAATAAAATAAGTTTATCGGATTTTAAAAACAATTTTTTTTACCATATTATTACTAAACATTTTATTGCACGAAAAATTGCTCACTTTCGAAAAATATTATAACTCTTTGCATCAGTGTATATGAAAATTTCTTTAATTTTTTATATATTGTTTATTTTATTATTCTTATTGAATTTTATTTGGTACATATTTTTGTGTTTGTTCCCAAAACATTGCTAAACCTAAATCATTATTTTAAATACGGCCCTTTGTAGGCATACTGCTATAGTATGCAGACCATGACAGCAGAAGCGTAGATAAAGAGGGAAAATTTAGAAAAGCTAACTTATTTGGAGGAAAAATTGAAATCGTTACTGCCCCAAAGACACTTTTTACCAAAATTTAATTTTTTTTTTTAAATTAAGTAACAAATTTTACTTAAAATTTGGTCAAAATTTCTAAATTATAGAAAAAATTTACTATTGAGAAATAAATTTTTATTAGAAAACATATCAAAAATACCTCTTAATTAGTTTACAGGTTGGTTGAAAAGTTCCTGCCCTCACCAAGAGATGGCACTGCTAGCTCCAAACTTTTTTTTTCTCAAGTTGGTATAACTGTCCTGAGAACACATGCAAAGTTGCAAGTCATTCTGTCAATTCTTTCTTTGTTTACAAGCCATTTGAAGTTGACGTGTCATTGATTTTTTAATATGGAAAAAATTTAATATCGTGCAGTCATTAGATTCTTTGTTTTGAAGGGTTTAAAAGCAAAGGAAATTTATGAACAATTGTTAGAAGTGTATAAGGAGTCCTCACCTTCAAAACGCACCGTTGAATTTTGGGCTGGTGAATTTAAACGTGGTCGTACCAGCCTTAAAGACGATCCACGCGAAGGAAGACCAAAAACTGCAACCACATCTGAAATCATTGAGCAGGTACATAATATCCCAGCAAAATAAAATGGATGTTATTCTTTACGAATCTCTTTTTCAGAACATCCAAAGAAGTTAATAGTGCAAATTTTTCGATTTGTAAGAAGTCATTTTAAACAACTTCCAAAATGTTGATATTAACCCCTACTAGTAAAAAAACAATCATTTAGTTGGTCCATAAATGGTTAATTCCGGCAGTAATTTAATGCCTTATTGAAAACAAATATTGCATAACACTGATGTCTACTTTGCCCTGGTCGAAAAAATAATTCATGGCGTGTTCAAAATCACATATTTAACTTAAAAAAAAGCCACTCCCTATATTTATTTTGTAGTCCATATATTTAACAACTTCCATAAACTAATGAAAAAGTCCATCTGCTCATCGATTTTTCATAGCACCGAAACAAACTACTTCCTCCCAATGACACGACAATGTTAAAATCATTAATGATTCACCGAAATTTTCACAACTTCGGGTTCAGTAGATGTAGTGTTTAACTACATCTTCCTCAGCTCTTATTTTGCTGGGATGGTTAGTGAAGATCCAAGTTTGACTAAGCGTGAAATTGCTAATGCCATAGGCATCTCAGACGAACGAGTATTCCATATTTTACATGAAGAATTACGTATGAAAAAACTTTTTGGAAAGTTAGTGCCGCACACATTAACAATTCAACAAAAACTGGATCGAAAACAAATTTCTCAGCGTAATTTGGAGCATTTTAAGCCGAATAAAACCGACTTCTTGCGTCGTTTTATAACTATGGATGAGACTTGGATCTACCACCATGATCCTAAATTGAAACAAGAACGTTTACAGTGGACTGAAGCTGGTTGTTCAGCTCCAAAGCAGGTGAAGTCACAACGATCAGCAAAAAGGAATTTTGTTGATTGATTATCTTCAGAAAGGTAAAACAATCAACTCTGAATATTATTGCAGCCTTTTGGATCAGCTGGATGAAAAATTCGTGAGAAAAGACCTGGTTTAAAGAAGAAAAAATCATTTTTCATCAAGACAATGCACCTGCTCACAAAAGTGTTTTGACGATGGCTAAATTCAAATAATTTAAGTACGAATTGCTTGAACATCCACCGCATTCACCAGATTTGGCTCCCAGTTCGTCGAATGATGAGGCCATAGCAGCCGTAGACGGTTATTTTGCAGAGCTTCCGGAAAACCATTATAAAGATGGGATAAAATTATTGGAAGATCATTGGAACAAGTGTATTGAGCTTCAAGGAGATTATATTCGTAACAAAAACAGTATTCTTTCATTTCGAGCGCAGGAACTTTTCAACCAACCTGTATTATTATCATAAGTTTTACTTTTAGTTAGGAAATGTTTTCATGGTTTTAAGAAAAATTTTAAGTTTATTACATATTTTTTTACTAAAAACTAGGACTGAACTACCTAAAAATAAGAAAATATTTTCTAACATCAAGTTAAATAGGACTTCTTTTAAGTGAACGTTAATCTTAAATTTAATAAAATTTTTTCTAATAAATGTGAAACTGTTTCTATGAAAATGGTAATATATTTAATCATAAGTATTTTTACACTTTCGGAGGACTTCCGCTTTGTGAGGACACTGCTTTTAATAATCTTTCTGCTATGAGTTATACTAAACTCATGTATTTAAAATATAAATTAAATTCCATTAGCAAACAGGTAAACAATTAAAAAAATGTACTGCAGGATATTCTAAAACGTAATAAATTGTAACAAAGTCAGATCCTTTTTTTTTAGTAAATTCATGGTTCTCCTTGAGATAACTACCAAAAGGGACGCCGCCCTAGTGACACACAGCTTCCATGACTAACGAACACTGGGGGTCCTTTGTCTTCTTAAATTAACTGATTTAAGGAAATTGTTACAAATATACAAAGTACATTTACAGTTACATTTCTTGTTATTATTGGAAAATGAAAAAATGTCAAGTTTATTTTATGGCATTTTTGGCTTAAACTTTTATTGACAAATTTTGACTTTTTTTATTATTAAGAGAAAAAAATATAAAAATATAAAGTTTAAAGGCGCAAATTCGAAATTTTTTACCGTTTGCTAACAAAATTTTAAAATATATGTTAAGCTACTTTAAGTTCAGTGGTTACTTTAATTTGTTTCCTTTAATAATATTTTTTCTTTTAAATTAGAAAAAACTAAATAGTTTGTTTTAAATATATTCTTTTTTTTTGGAAAAATATATTGAAAATAATTAAAACGTTTTCGAACAAAAAAAATATCCTATACCAAAAGTTATTATTTCTCAAAAATTAAAAAAACTTTTAATTAAAAAAAAGAAAATAATAATATTTATCTAAAATAACTAATTTATAAAAATTTATGAAAATTTTCCCTATAAATAGTTCATCAGTTTCTAAAATCAAATAAATATTTATTATTACATATCAAAAAATTAATTACTTTTTGTTTGAAATTGCCTGAACTAATTTTTAGGAAATAATTCTTAAAAATTAGAAAGTGGTAGACCTAAAAACTGAATTTATAAATGGCTTTCTAAAATTAAGTTAATTTTAATACTCGCAAAAAAAAAGTGAACACACATTAAGTTCAAGTACTTTCTCATTTTAAGTTAGACATTTTTTTTTAACTAAATGCAAGTAAATTATTCTTTTTTTTTTTTGAACTAAACTTAGTTGTGTTATATTTTTGTATGGAAATTTCTTAAACATCTTTCCTTAAAAATTGATAAATTTTTATTAAATATACTTTATACTTTCCTAAAATCAAGAAAAATTACTTTGGAAATTTATGAACTATTTCTGAGTATTTAAACTATTTCGTTTTTGCTTTAACTTTAAAATGTTTATTCTTTTTAAGAAATTTTTGTTGACTTAAATTGAGGAAAATTTTTAAACTATTTTAAAGGAAATTTAGGATTAATTTTAAGTTCATTCTTTTTTTTGAGTTTATCAACTTCTTCATATAAAATACACAAAATTATTGAAATTTTTATAAAAAACTCGGGAATTAATTTTCAACGACATCTAGCTTGCTTATGTTCCTTTAGTTTAAATTTCTTGAAAAGTTAAAAAACCTTAAAATATAAATTTTTTGTGCCTCTGTCGAGACAGATTTTCAGATATATTTTTCTATCCCATATCCAAATTTCATCATAATCATAGGTCCGTAATAATAGTTCCGCACTAAAATCGCCTTTTTGTAAAAACGATTTTCAATTTAAAACCTGTTATCTATTTTACTATTATAGTCAGAATTTAAGCCAGTTTTAAGTTGAACCGGCTTTAAATGGGTGTTACATCAAATGTACCAAATGTCCGCATACATTTTGTACTAAAAAAATAAACAAGTGGCAACATTGATCAGCTGATTTTATATTAGCTGGAAAAAAGAAAAGTGTGTAAATAAAGGATTTGCAATGCAAAATGTGAAAAGGAAAAACTTTATAAAAGAAGAAAGGAAAAGTGTATTTTTATAAATAACAAAAATTATGAAATTAATAAAAAATTATGCAAAATCTCTTATTTATTGAAATAATTTTCCTTTCAATATTTTGGAATTCAAACATTTTTTTTCACAAAAATTTTCTTGGCGGAAAACAGCTGTTTTAAGTGTTATTAAATTCGATAAAACCCTTTAGTTAGTTTAAATTTAAAGCAGACTTTAACGATTAAAAAATACTTCTACTTGTCTAAAGTTGGTCAAAAGTATACTTTATTTTATCTATGATTATGCGCCATAGTATTTAGGTTGGGTTACTTTTTTTGTTAGTGGGTAGAGTTCTTGTCTCCTAATCTTAATGCTAATCCCAGCATGACCACAAATATATTACAAAAGCACTTTTGTAATTTCTACAATATTGATCTTAGACCCTACAAAGTATATATACTCTGGGTCCTTATAAAGAGCGAAGTTGATTTAACGATGTCCGTCTGTCCGTCTGTGTGTTGAAATGGGTTTTCCGAAGAACCCAGACATGATGAGGACTTGATTGTTTTTTATTTCTGTTACATGTGATCCATTTCTGTTTGCTATTAAAAACCAGACAGATCGGTTAATAAATGGCTGAGATATTAGCTGAAAACCAGGACTACCTCTAATTTTTTCCGTAAAATCCATTTGTTTAATATGTATGTAGAATTTTACGCTTAACAAACACATCCATGTGTTAAAATTCTTTTCTTTCATCTCCACCTTTTATACACAAACAACACACATACAAAGATTTGTCATTTAAATAAAAACTAAACAAATCTCTAATGAACGAAGTCTTTTTATATACCTCTATTAACGGTGATTCTACATGAGCTTCAAAAGCTCAGTTGTCTAAACGCTATGTCACAGATACTCTTTTTCTCTCTAAGGCCGCGGGTTCGAATCCAGGTCAATTCACTTTTTTTTTGTACATTTTTTTTTTATTTTTTTCTTTAAGACTATTTTATTTTATTTTTGTTTTTTTTTAACATTTAATAATTAATTTATATAAAATTTTATATTAATAATTAAATAATCCATAAATAGGCTAAAAACATCAACATTTTTATAAAAACCCTCTGATACAAACAAAATACAAACGGTTTTATTTCTATTTTTTGCTCCGATTAAAAGAATTTATATAAAGATTTTTAAACCATTCTCTCATATATTAAGAAATATTTATACATAATTTCCCTTTGAGTGCAACTATTTTAGGTCATAACTTATAATAATTTATAAAAAAAAATTATAAACTATTTTCCTTCAAATTTTTAAAATTAAGCTAAAAAAATTAAAAATATTTTTAATAAAAAAGCGAAATAAAATCCCAAATGCAAATTTGCCAGCTAAATCAAACGTTTTTGTACAAATAAAACACATGCAGTTCTAGTGATTTCTTTTAACGATTTGTTGAAATTCTTTTCTTTCACCTCTTCACCTATTATACACAAACAACAAACACTATTCTAGAGCTGTAATATGACCTATGGATACTTCTTATATAGCAAAAGATCGAAAATCTTTAGTATAACATATTTGCTGAAAAACTCGGAAATATCGGTTCAGATACAAAAAAGTTATGCCCAAAACATAAATTTTTTTTAAATACCTATTTTCTGGAACCATAAATCTTCCCGAGTCCAAGTTTTATCACCAAACTAAATGGTTAATTTCCTCTTAAAGGCGTCCGTATATAAATCTATCCATTCCATATATGTCCATATATAAACTTCAGTTTTTTCCCAACCATGGTGAAGGGTATATAAGATTCGGCATAGCCGAATTTAGCTGCTCTTACTTCCCAGCAAAATAAGAGCTGAGGAAGAAGTAGTTTAACACTACATCTACTGAACACGAAGTTGTGAAAATTTCGGTGAATCATTAATGATTTTAACATTGGCGTGTCATTGGGAGGAAGTAGTTTGGTTCGGTGCTATGAAAAATCGATGAGCAGATGGACTTTTTCATTAGTAATTGTTAAATATAGGGACTACAAGATAAATATAGGGAGTGGCTTTTTTTTAAGTTAAAAATGTAATTTTGAACACGCCAAGAATTATTATTCTGACCAGGACAAAGTGAATGTCACTGGCATGCAAAATATGTTTTCAATACGGCATTTAATGACTTAATGAATTAACCATTTATGGACTAACTAAATAATTGTTTTTTTTTACTAGTAGGGGTTAATATCAACATTTTGTTTAAAATGACTTCTTACAAATCGAAAAATTTGCACTATTTACTTCTTTGGATGTTCTGAAAAAGAGATTCGTAAAGAATAACATCCATTTTATTTTGCTGGGTTGTTTTTAAATCTATTTTGGATAAAATTATGATTTTTTTTTTTTGGTGTATATGTATAAAGAAGAAAAGCAATGAATTGTATCGGGTACTCAATTAAAAAAGTATTGAGTAAGTAATAAGTAGTCAAAATTAACTATATTTTACAGCACCATCCAAATGTTGTGCAATAATTTTGTAGTTATTCATTGAGCTTGTATTACTTAAGTCCCCACCTAAAAAATTTTCTCGACTACGTTCTAGTTTATCATGTTTAGTCTTCGCTTAAAGCTTAAGGAGTTTATAAGAGCATTTATTTACAATTTTTTTTTTTTGCAGAAGCCTGCTCAATAAACAGCATTATATTTGGAATACAAAAAAATAAAAAAAAAAAGCTCCAACCAGATTACTCCTCTACTCGACCTAAGACCACCCATGAGTTTAAATGTTGTAGATGTCGTTTTTGTTGTTATGGTTGTTGTGTGTTACCTTTATGAATTTGTATCACAACATGGTCTACATCATCTTCCATAAGCTTAAGCTTAACGTAGGGTTTTTCTTTGTTTTTGTAGTCTTTGTCCTTTATTCTGTATTTGTTACAAAAATGCTGGTTGGTTGCTTGGTGTTTTGACTTATCTTAATACTAAATGTTTTTATATACATACAAGGTGGCGCAAAAGTAATCCTCCTATCAGAAAATGCTATAAATTTTGCGATTGGCCCCTAATGTCAGTTCTGTTTTGACATTTGTGTAGTAAACACATGCGAAATATACGTTAATAAACAATGTTACGCTACACTGCTCCAGAACGCGGAATATTGGTGACTATTTATTTGAGCAATAATGAAGATGATTTTTCATCAAAAATAATCATGAGGGATCAGGCCCATTTCCATCTTAGCGGGTACGTAAATAAGCAAAATTTAAGCTTCTGGGGCACTGAAAATCCGCGTGTAACCCACGAAGAGCCATTACACCTGCTCAAAGTCACTGTATGGTGTGCTGTTTTCGCTGGAGGAGTCATCGGACCTTTTTTCTTCGAAGACGTCGCGGGCCAAACGGTTAATGTGAATGGTGAGCGCTACAGAGCAATGATCAACGAGTTCTTTTTGCCGCAACTTGATGAATTGGGATTGGAAAATATGTGGTTCCAACAGGACGGTGCAACGCCACACACTGCACGTGCCACAACCGATATGCTGAAGGATGCATTTCCCGGGCGCCTAATCTCCCGTTTTGGCGATTTGCACTGGCCAGCAAGATCGCCTGATTTGACCGCTCCAGACTTCTTTTTGTGGGGCTTTTTGAAGTCGCGGGTTTATGTTAACAAGCCTCAGACTCTTGCAGCTCTTAAAGACAATATCCGTCAAGAATGTGAGGACCTATCGCCGGAAGTTTTGGCCAAAGTGATGGAAAATGCCATAAAAAGGGCTCAAATGACAATCAACTGTGGCGGCGGCCATTTACATGACATCATATTCTCCACTTGATGTAAAAAAAAATTAAAAGACCAAATAAAAATAATCCACAAGAAGAATCAAACTTTTCATTTTTTTTTAAATTACAGCCAAAAAACATCGGAAGGTTATTTTTGCGCCACCTTGTACATACATACATACGTTATGTATGTATATTTCAAATTATACATAGATATACTTAATACACGCGCAACAACATTCCATTGATTCCATAATGTTAATGATTTGAAGCTTTTTTATGTCTCCTTTGAACGATTTTTTCATGTTGGTGTTATGTGCTGGATTTTGTGTTCATCAAATATGTTCTACATAAGGTACTTGAGAAGCTATTTTACCCCTTTTTTTTAAGGAAAAATTTAGGCTCTTTAATATCTTCCTTATATTTAGTAAACACTATTCTGGTGTAACTTCTCTCAATGTAAGAAAAACTTCAAACTGTTTGGGACTTAGACCCCTTTACCACCAAACCAAATGGCGACATTTTCTATGTCATTTTAATTAAGCGGAGTAGAAAAAAACTGTGGTTATAAAAAAACCCAAAACCCCTTTTACTAGCATAAATAAAATATTAAATATAATGTACCTTAAATAAAGGTCGGAATATATTAACCAAAAAATAAAATCCTCCCCTAGGAGGGTAGCTTTGAATAATTCGTGGTTATTTGCGTATCTCTTGGCAAAACCTAAATTATTCTAAAAGAAGTAGATTGTGCAGCTCTGAGTTAATTCATTGAATATTTGCAGACAACGCATGATTTACGCTGTTTTCATGATTAAACATTTTTGCATAAGAATTAGCGAAACAATAATTCTTGTAATTCTGGGATACCACACAGAGAACAGATAATCGAAGACAGAAATATTTTTTTTTTTTTTAATTTTATATAAAGATTACATGTTCCTGACATATTAGTAATCTTAAAATTAGCCAGGAATAGGGTTAGGAAGTTGATGTTAATACATGGTTGTTTTCGTTGGCTGCGTAACCAAGCTAATTAACAAATTAGCTAAAAAATAAATTTGCATATTTTTCTATATGCTGTAAATGCAAATTTAGCTATAAATGAGTATTTTTCTATAAATGCATATTTTGTAATAAATGCATATTTTTCTAAAAGTGTATATTTTGCTATAAATGCATAAATTTTGCCTTAAATGCATAAATATTGCTTTTAATGCATAAATATTGCTTTTAATGCATAAATATTGCTTTAAATGCATATTTTTTTAAAAATGCATATTTTTTTTATAATTGCATATTTTTTTAAATGCATATTTTTTTATAATTGCATATTTTTTTAAATGCATATTTTTTTTATAAATGCATATTTTTTTATAATTGCATATTTTTTTTAAATGCATATTTTTTTTATAAATGCATATTTTTTTATAAATGCATATTTTTTTTTTATAAATGCATATTTTTTTATAAATGCATATTTTTTTTATAAATGCATATTTTTTTATAAATGATTATTTTGTTGTTGCATATTTTGGTAACTGCATATTTTTCTATAAATGCATATTTTTCTACAAATGAGCATTTTGCTACAAGTGCATATTTTGTTATAAATGCATATTTTTTAATAAATGCATATTTTTCTATAAGTGCATATATTGCTATAAATCCATATTTTGTAATAAATGCATATTTTGCTATAAATCCATATTTTGCTACAAATCAATATTTTGTAATAAATGCATATATTGTAATAAATGCACACTTTGCTATAAAAGCATAGCTTGCTATAAGTGCATATTTTGCTGTAAATGCTTTTTTTTGCTATAATTGCAAATTCTACTATAAATGCACGAATGCGAGTACAAAACCTGAATTTCGCGCTTAAGTGTATGTCCTATTTTTGGGCATGAGTCAGTTGTGAAGACTATTCTCACTTCCGATTCCTCTTTTTCCAACTAATCTTACCTAAATACATATATTGCTATAGAACCGTATGCATATTTTGCTGAAATTTCATGTATTATTAACAGCAATTTTCAATTTTCTTTACACTTTTTTTAGATAAAAAAATACTAAACTTGTATTGAAAATGTTGAAAAAAAAAAAAATCAACAATAAATGCATATTTTTAAAATTTTAAATGCGCAGTTTTCTATATTGAATTCATATTTTTTGTACGAAAAAAAAACACTTAAACACTTAAATCCATGAACTTCCTAGTCCTAGTCATAAAGAAAATCAAAATAATTCAAGGACTTTTCTTCACAATAATTTTGAGATCTTTAACGAAAAGACTTGCACCTTTGCTTAAAAAATAATTCGTGAAATAAAGGGTGGTTAAATTTTAAGGGCCGATGTTGATTTTGAATAAAAAACAAATTATTTAGGAAATTATTGTCAAATGGCCGCCGCGATCTCGGCGACACACCTCCATCCGATGGTCCAAATTTTCGATGACGCTGAGGCATAATTGAGGTTCTATGCCGTTAATGTGCCGAATTATCTCATCCTTTAGCTCTTGAGTTGTTGCTGACTTATCGATGTACACCTTTTCTTTCAAATAATCCCAAAGAAAGAAGTCCAACGGTGTCAAATCACATGATCTTGGCGGCCAATGGACATCGCCACCACGTGAGATAACACGGCCATTGAATTTGTCGCGCAAAATAGCCATTGTTTCGTTAGCTGTGTGGCAAGTGGCACCGTTCTGTTGAAACCACATATCATCCAGGGTCATATCCTTAATTCCTGCCCACAATAAGTTCGTTATCATCTCGCGATAGCGAACACCATTCACGGTAAATATTGGCCGACCTCATGACACACTATCACGAACAACTGCAATCTTTTCCGCAGAACGAACTGGGCGAGCATGCACAGGAGTTTTCACAGACCCGGTTTGCTCAAATTTGCCCACGATTCTCCCGATTGTGGATACATTTGGTCGCTTATGCTGACCAAAAAAAAAAAAATCACGAAGTGCACGAAATGCATTTTTATTTGAACGCCCATTTTCATAATAAGCATGAATAACTTTAACGCATTGCTCGATTGTGTATCTTTCCATGGTTCAAATTGAGTTAGTCTGAAAATGAGAATATTCAAATGAAATGCAGAAAAAACTTGACATTTAGGTGTGGTTCACATTCAACATCGGCCCTTAAAATTTAACCACCCTTTAAAAGTTCAATAAAAAAATCGAAAATCCTAAGTTTTTTTTTTATCTGCGAACGCCTTTTTTCATTCCTATTATTTTACAATTGGAATTAATTGTAGCTTTCTATATTTAAATTATAATATAATAAGCACATGTATAATTTACCATTGTATACTATGTTATACCCTACGGTGAAAGGCACCGGTACCAAGGTGGCAGGGACCGGATCTTGATCGGTCTTTTTATTTGAAAGCGACCGGTTACTTTAAGATGGCGTTGTCGTCTTACCCTTTTGACATGTAACAGATCTAACCCAAGAAGACTTGCCACATAACTGATCTAATGGAACATGCCTCCAAACTAACCTTAAAGGAACTAACCTAAAAGTAACCAGTCAGATTTTATACATTTTTTTAAAATGTTACCGAATTAACCCAAAAGAGTATGTCGCCGAATTCTCTGAAAAACGTCACCGAAATAACGAAAAGGGACTAACGATAAACCTGTCACATTTTAGGTATTTTGTGGCATGTTATCAAATAAACTTAAAACAACATATCACCGGAAATTAAATCACAGAATACATTTCAAAGTAACAATACTAGGATTTGAAATGTAACTTTATCTCCTGGCAGTGTATGTGCCTTTCCAAAGTCTTTTGTGATTTCTTTCACGTTTTTGTTTTTAGTTTTTTTTTTTAATTTTAAATTTATACTAAAATGGTTATTATTTTTAGATTTTTAGAAATAATACAAAATGATAACTTTGAGAAAATCTTGATCCATTCAACAGCGACAGTCGTTTAACATTTTAGCTTTAGTATTAAATTTCCTTGATAGGGGCGCCAAAATCAGCATTATGACTAAAAGCAGCAACAAAATTAGCTTAAGTGACGTATGAAACGAAAATCCAAAATCTTTTAAATCTAAAATTTAATATTTCTAAAATTTCGTTTCCTACCAAAACAAAGCTTAAGTCTCTTAAGCTAATTATGTTTTAAAAAGTTTGGTCGTCAAAGGGTTAATATTACTTTTTTTCTTGTTACGCGCTCACGTGACCGGTTCATAGCAATAGGGATCTATCACGGTACCGGCCACTTTAACATTGATTGTCCTAGGAGGGTCTTAATTGCCCTCTGTGACATGTCGGAAGACTGGTATAAAAGAACATGTCACACAAATAAACCCGAAAAACATATCACAGAATCAACCCAAAAGAACATGTCATGACTTTAAAACCGGTTACTTTAGGAACCGATCCTCTTCTTACCTATTTCGTGATATGTATTTTAGGAACCACTCCAGTTTTCACTTATTACGGGACAAGTCCCAATTCTCAACTAACCACTTTTTTCCCGCAGGGGCGTTATAACCAAAAAAATTAAAAATAAAAAATACGATTACTGAGAAACCAATGTATCTTTCCACTGAATTTCGTCACGCAAATGTTGTAATGTAAAACATTAAACGGTTACATACTTATACCAGCTAAGTCCTCATTGCACCAGTCACCGGACCAGTCTTTTAAATAAAATTGACACTGCTTAATCCTTATCAATGGTATATTATATCAGTCCTGTGAAAAGTCCTGCTTAAACCATTCACAATAGGTTCTTTGAGGGCAATTAAATGGTATGTACTCGTTCCATCATTCACGCGATAGTTACTTTGAGGGCATTTGACTGGTATGTCCTCATTTTACTACTCACGGAACCAGCCATTTAAGTATAACTGATACTACTTAATCCACAGAAATATTAAATTGTGCTAGTCCTATTACAAGTCCAGCTTCAACCAGTCACTGGATAGGTAACACTCGATATTCACATCAATATTTAAAAAAGCAAAAGTAAAATTTCATTTAATATCAAAAACAAAAAAATCATTTATTATTTTATTCTTGTCCTTTAAATTCCTGTTAATGTTTTTCTGTCTCATTAATTTCCATTAATAAATTCTCTACAAATTATTATTTGTCTAAGGCGCTTTTCTGCAATAAATATTTATCAACTGAGAATTATTTACTTCAAGAATATTGATTTTATTTTTCTTAATGGTTCAATGAACTATAAACAGTATACATTTTTCTTTGAAGTAAAAACAATAATATTTTATTTGTTTTATTTTTATTTTTTTTTTTTGGTAAGTACCCAGTAGCAGTTGACCGAACTAGTTGTAAAATGTACTAGTTTTTGGGCTATTAATTACAAAACTAGTTCTCAAAATAATCATTTTGAACCAGTTGTGTACTAGTTTAATAGAAGCAACGTAGGAACTGTTAAAAAACCTTGTCCAAATTTAAAAGCAAGTTTTGAAATTTTTTTTGTTTACATTTGTTTTAATAAAATTATACAAAAAAAAATGTTTTAAATATCATTAAGTAAATGGAGCTGATTATTTCAGTAAAAGGAAACTATCGGTCCAAACTATGATTTCTTACAGATTATATTAGATTAGAATAAAAGGGCTGTGTACCATAACAAAGTCCACTAAAACTCGAAGACCTATAGGAGAAAAAAAGAATAAAGAAAAGATAAGTACAAATATCGTAAATTGTTGAAAGCGCCCGGCCTTAAAAGCAGAGAGCAAGTATAGACCGGGGTGACCACGAGACCGCTACCTATAACAGCCAGCTTAGACCCCTAAAAACCCAATAGATTGCCTAGATCATATCTGGCTACATTACCCAGTTCATCGTGAAATCTTTTCCCCAGCCATCCTAGTCTCAGACCCTGTAATCTGGGACAGTTGCCCAAATAATGCTCCATTGTCTCTAGCTCCTCAATATCCCCGCACAACCTACAAAAGTCCTGTGTGCCTCTTTCCCATTTACCAGTGAAGGCTCAAATAAATAGACATGAGACTTCTCCTATCCAATTAGTATTTTGGTTGCTTTTGCATCCAACTTTGGCCATATAGCCCTGGACACCCTGCAATCTGTCCTACTGCTTCAGGATTAATTAGTAGAGTCGCGGAATCTTTCGGAGATTACCCCACAATTTCTTCTATATAAGGTCCTGACCCGATCTGTGTGGCCAGTTCAACCGCTGTCTCATTACCCTGTATGTTACAGTGCCCAGGTATCCAACACAATCTGATTGTAGAGAATTCCAATACCGTTCCTAGAGCCCCTTTAAAGTCTATAACTATGCTTGAATGTACTGAATGAAACTTTAAAGGCCTAAGTGTTCCTGACTATCCAAACTAATTGTCACTACAGATCCTTCTATGACGTTTTTCCTTATCAACTTAGTGGCCCTCCAGATCGCCAGATTATCTGCCTGGAAGACAATGCATTCATCCGGGAGCCTGTATAACAATTAAATTTTATAATACACTAGATAAACTACGGCCACAGTGCCAGATTCCATCTTGGGCCCGTCCGTCAAAACTGGGAATCCTTCAAACAGCTGCCCAGACCCAATCCACTCGCCCCTACTTGAAAGCACAATTGGGGGTGTAACCCCGAATTCTAAAGTCGTTACCCTACAGTCCGAAATCCCAGTGGGGATTATATCCTGACCAATTTGTTTTTGATCTATATAATTCAGGTCTTAACTGACTGGTACAGTGCTATTGACAAAAAATCACTTCTGGTCTAACATAGTTACGCGAGTACCACATTAGTACCAGTGTTGCTACCTATTTTTCGTTCTAAAATTAAAATTTTCAAACTAATTCTGCAACTAGTTCCCAAATGGGAGTTTGGGGATAATTGCCCCTAACCCTATGACATATTCATGTTAAATTTTACAGTTCTTTGTATAAAGAGGCGGTAGAACTCCTTCTAGTTGTCTACTATATTAACTACTACATAACTGCTTCTATAATATACATTTTTTGCTACTGGGTAGTTAAAATAAAAATAAAAAAAAATTGCTGCCAAAAAAAAAAACGATATATATGTTACTCACATCAATTGAAATACATTTTTAGCAGGGGGAAAGACGGTACAGAAATGGTGGTCTTAAGTAAATAGATATATTTGACCTCCTGTGGGCAGATGTAAACTGACTACAACAAAGTACATTTAATAATAAACAAATATGTCGTTAAAACTTTTGTAAAGCCCACATTTGAAATAGAATAAAATACACTTTGAATAATTATCATATACATAAATGTGTATTTTCCAATTCCATTCACACATGGTTCGAAATCACGTTAAAAATTTTAAACTACCATTAATATTGTTTTTAATTAATTTGAGATATATTTATTTCAGTTTAAAGATTTTTTGAGTTTAAAGTAAAAGGTAGGTAGGATTTTTAAGAATATTTATTTCCACTTTCAAATAAAACAATTTTCAAAACAAATGTGGCATTTTTAAGTTATAATTAAAAGGGGATTTTAAGCTTTTTAAATAGTTCTCTGCGATCTAAAAAAAATAAAATAAAATTCGGACATTGTAATAGAGAAGAGAAAAATAAAAGCCAGACAGTTTTTATGCGGCACAATCTGAGGTCAAAAATTACTCGGTTTTTGTATTAAATATATGATACCCATACTTTTGCCACAGGGTTACCACTTATTCGAAAGCCGAACGGTTACTAATATCGACTGTTTGCTGAGCTGTGTGAAATGGTGCCCCATCTAGTTGAAACCAAAGATTATTCAAATTTACATCTTCCATTTTAGGCCATAACAAGTCCGTAATCATAGGTTTGTAGCACTCGCCTTTGAACAAAAAAAATTGGACAATGATGCCACCACTCCAAAATCCACACCACACCGTCACTCTCTGCGTATGTATTGGCTTCTCGACAATAATGTGCTGATTTTCCAATCCCCAGATGCGTAAGTTTTGTTTGTTGACATAGCCGCGGAGATGAAAATGCACCTCGGCAGAAAAAATGATTTTTCGTCTAAATTCTATGTCCGTTTGGAGCTCCTCTAAGGCCCAACCTGAGAAGGCGTAACGAAGTGGATGTTCGTTTGCCTTCAACTGAAAGCGAATAATCAAAACTCTTTTTTCAATAATCTCATCATGCTCCTGCGTGAAATGCCGGTTAGTTGAGATCGATGGCGAGTCGATGTTCTTGGATTGAGTTACACACTTTCGGTCACCGCAGCCACATTTTTAACGGTAGGCACCATAACACATCGGCTGAAAAGGCCTTAGGATGACCAATAAAACAACAACTTTTTGGCAAAATTCGAAAACAGCTTTCTCTTGGAATGCTCATGCAAAATAAAGTAAAACGTTCTTCGATATCTTTACGATATCAGCTCTCCTTAAACTCGAAAATTCGAAAACAGCTTTCTCTTGGAATGCTCATGCAAAATAAAGTAAAACGTTCGTCGATATCTTTACGATATCAGCTCTCCTTAAACTTCACTTTACGGTGAGCCAAAACGATTTTGTAAACATTTCTTGAGGTTTTCCACTATCAACACTTCTTTTGGGCGACCCAGCAAAAACATGGTATCAACTACTTACCAGGCTATTTACTCGCTTAATTACTTTTGTTCGTGATGTCCAAAAGGTAATGGCCACCCATTATTTTGTGTTTTTTTGTAAGCGAGAGGATAATGACCACTCACTACTTTTGGGACATCACGAACAAAAGTAATTAAGCGAGTAAATAGCCTGGTAAATTTGATAGCATGTTTTTGCTGGGCCGTTATCGGTGTTTATACGATCATGTTTACAGTCAGCAAACCACTTATCTAACATTTGTCTTGATGGAGCAGAGTCCGAATAACACTTATCAAACCACGCTTTTTGTTTGAACGGTGTTTTTTCCCATTAAAAAGCAATGATAAATCAACACACGAAATTGCTTTGAATCCATTATTTTCAAAATCGCAAAAGTAGCGTCACTAAAACAGCTGTAACTTGTTCACTAGTAAACGAATTGAAATTAAATTTTCATCTGAAGGTTAGTGGTTCCTATCATGACTGTGTCATCCCATCATGACTGTGTCCACTAGCAAAGCAAGTCACTCTCACGAACTTTTTATACAAATCTGCGTACTTTCATATGATTTGAAAATAAGTTTGTAATAATTCCCAACGTTGACTAATAGTCAATATATCGAATAGAAAAAAATGTATCAGTGACAAACAAACATATGATCTTAAAAGATACCTGTATTTAGACCACATCTGTATATGTAGAAAAATACAACTCTGTAAGTAGTATTAAGTAGTCGCTATAGAGTACTCAATACGCAAATACTCAATAATCTAACAACACTACGGTAGACAATATCTAATTTAAAATTACCTAAGGCATTCGTATTCAATGGTGGTTCAAGTGTTTGAATGGTGTAAAACAAGATTGTAAAATAATAAACAAAAAAAAAAAATTATGATGAATGGCAAATTAAATTGCTTCGAGCATATTAATAACTTCAGCAATGTTTAGTATACACATAGTCCAGTTTTATTAATCTTATTTAATTTTATTTTTTTTTTGTTGCATGAAATATTAAAAGTCTGTTTGTCTGTACATACAACTGACACATTGACTTTATTTTGGTTTTAGTAACGCTTGATTATTAGTTGTTATATTTCATTACTTTCTGGTCGTTATAAAAAATAAAACAACAAAGCCAACCAGAGAGTAGCCTTGTTAACATGCCAAGGCCATAAATGCTTTTTAAATAAAATTTGATTATGATTAGATAGTCTTTGTGTTAAAAATGGGAAAATGGTAATTTACCATCTTTGGCCACAACTTTATTATCATCTGGCAATATGCGAATACTAGCTTGGAAGCAATTCAATCATCGACCAATTTTTGACATTGTTCATATGAAGTGAACTTCTGCTGGCACAAGCCATGTGTCAACGAACGGTACAAGTAGTAGTCGGAAGGTGGATTAGTATTTCCCATTTAAGTTTTTTCACGTAAGTCGTGACCGGTCATGCAATATGTGGTCGAGCGTTGTCATGCTGCAAAATCACTTTGTAGTGCCTTTTTTGGTATTCCGGCTGTTTTTGCTTCAGCGCGCGGCTCTAACACATATGTTCAGTCCGATAGCGTTCCCCGTGATCGTTTTATTCGGTTTGAGCAGCTTATAGTAGATCACGCCGTGCTGGTCTCACTAAATACAGAGCATAAGCTTCATGCCATTAATGTTCGGCCTTGCGAAGAATATTGATGTCTGCCCTGGCAAAAACCATGACTTTTTGCGTTTAGGGTTGTCTTTGTGGATCCAATTTTAATCGCCATTACGATGGAAAAATCCTTTTTTTTTGGCATTCGAGGAGCTGTTTACAAGCGAAAAATCGGCTTTCAACGTCGGGCGGCTTCAGCTCGTATGACACCTAGTTTTCTTACTTTTTAAGCGTTTGCTGATTGTCGACTTATCCACGTTCAATGATGCTGATTACTCCTGGCATTCGTCCACAAAGATCATTGATTCTAATTCTTCGACAACAAACTTCTTGGATTTGACTCGGGCGTTCCTTCTCTTCGAGCTCAAAATCACCACTTTTAAAGCAATCAAACCACCTCCGATACAATTGTTCAAATAGACAATGCTCGCTGTAATCTTCCACTAAAATTTGATGACTCTCGTCCGCAATTTCCTTCATATTAATGTACGAAGAAGAACTCCCTGTAAAAACACTTTATTAGGTACGAAATTCGACATGTTTGAGGCAATATTTATTATTGTTGTTTAGATTTCAATCAAATGACACAAGCTGAAACGCTCATAATTAATTCAAGACCTTTAGTAGCCTAACGCATACTTCAGGGAACACATATTTTTAAATTCACATTTCTATCAGCAGAACATTAAAAATGAGATTTTTTCTGTTTTCCCCCTCTCCCAAAAACTCTATTCCTTTTTTTTGTTAGATGCCTACGCCGGAGTATGAACAATAATGAAAATATTAAAAATTCTGACTCCATCGTTTTGAAAGGAGCCTTTTTCCCCTTTATTATCCCATTTTTAGCAAAAGTTTTTATTTGAAATTTCAAAGAGTACATCCACATTATGAATTTCAGGTTTCTTGCCAAAGTACCCAGCAAAAACATTGTATCAAATACTTACCAGGCTATTTACTCGCTGAATTACTTTTGTTCGCGATGTCCAAAAAGTAATGGGTACTCATTATTTTTTGGCTGTTCGTAAGCGAGAGGGTAATGACTACCCATTACATTGTGTTTTTTGTAAGTGAGAAGGTAATGACCACTCATTACTTTTGGGACATCGCGAACAAAAGTAATTAAGCGAGTAAATAGGCTGGTAAGTATTTAAAACCCTGTTTTTGCTGGGTAGTTTGGACAGACTTTTCTCCAATATAACCCATATTTTCACCATGTTTTTGACCAAAATTTCAATAAGGAGAGCTGAAGCGGATTTATCAGGCCGTTAAAGAAGGCGCTTTCCCCTCTTATGATAATCCATTTTTTTACGAAAAAATTCAAAAAGTACCTTATTAGTAAATTAGCTCAAAGTTAGGGCTTAAAGTATTTCAAATTTTAGATTTCTAGCAAGGAACGCGTTAAGAAACACATTATTTACATTTCAGATTTCTAGTCCGAGAGGTTTGAAGACCGTCACGGGGGAGACTCACCATTTTGGCCCTCCCTGTAGGAATTTCCAATATCCCGTATTTTCAGTGCGTTGGCCATATTCCGAGGAAAACATATTTTTCATTTCAGGTTTCTAGCCAAAGGGGGAGACTAACCCTTTCGTCAGCACTTTGGGCCACCCTGTTGGAATTTCAAAAATCCCGAGGACGTCAAGGCCTTTTTTCCTCTTTTTTCCCTTACCGCAGGAATTTCCAAAAATCCCGTCTTAGCAGTAGTAAAACCATAGTCCAAGAATATCAGGTTTTTAGCCAAAGGTTGGCAGTCCATGGGGATGCTTTTTGTTTTTTGCCCCTCTCCTTAGGAATTTCCACAAATCCCATCTTATTACTGAGTCAGTCCATACTCCATGGAACACATATTTCCCTTCGTACCTCGTACCTGCCGGAATTCACAAAAATATGCTGCAGGAACACATGTTTAAAATTTTAAGTGTCTAGCCAAAGGGGTTTGAACATGCCCCCAAAGATCTTTCCTTTTTTTACCCTTCATCATAGAAATTTTTATTCACAGCTAGTAATTTTTTTAAACTTGTCACTGCACAATTAAAGCTCAATATTGTTACATAATGTACAGTTCACGAACGGAACTCTACATAAGATTAACTCTTAACTCTTTAAATCTGCATAAGATTAAAGTGCGTTTCATCATACAAATGTTGCGATTTTTTTTTCTACATCTCTCTAAATCTACAAAAGATGATCCTTTCTCATTTTGTTCTATCTTACATCTTTCGTTATTTTAGGTGTCATCACTAAAAAAATTACAAAAAAATCGATTTTCTTTGTGACATCACTAGCAAACTGAGACAATGCAGAAAATAAACAAAAAAAATTATTCAACAAAGGAAAATGAGCGGCAGATGTAAAAATTTCATATTTACGTATACCAAAAATTCTTCATCATCATCTTCTTCCAGAATGGCCTTTAATATTTCAATGTACTGAATTAAAATTCGGGTTTGCAACAACTACTCCAATGATTAATGCTTTCTCTAAATCCATTTTTTATTTTTAACAAAAATTATGCGTCTTTCTCTTTTGTTTTTGGACAGCTGACTAAATAACAGATGAAAGATGTTGCCAATGTAAATTCATGTTTCACGTTTTCAACATCTTTCATGCGTTTCACAAAGATGTTGTTATTTTAGGGTTAAAATACAGAGCTCTGTTTATATTTATAAACTGCTTGTTAAGACGTTAAACCAATTTTGTGGGTTTGGCAATCAACATGACAAATTTCTTGTTTAATTGTCATTTAATTTGTTTTCATGCGGGTAGACAAAAATTTTTCTTGTTTTATTTTTATGAAGTCTAGCCAACATTCATAAAAAATAATAATAGCCACTCTGAAAATTTTGCTGTTATAACGGGAAATTTTGCTAATTTGAGCGCAGCGGTTTGCTAAAATCAGCAAAGAAATTTTCTAAATATTAATAATATAAGTACAATCAAATTAGTATAAAAAATTAGTAAGTTCTAATAAATTTTAGTAAATTGCTCTAAACTTAACACTTTAAAGCTGCTCATTTTTTTTTGGAATGGCCCTACGAATTCGGATATGGTCATTCCATGTCAAACCGCAAAGAAATCTGTTATTTTCGGATTTGTCATCTCCGATTTTAATGAAATTCGCCACAAATATTGTAAATGGGTAGTGTTTATAAAATCATTAACCATTCCGTCCCAAACCCTTTCGGTTTTCGGAATATGACGTCATGAAAATTGGCAAAAACGGTAAAATATCGAAAAAGAGTCCGTACAAAGTCGCCCATAACTTTCAAACCATACAACCTAAAATTGTTCTGTTGGTATCATTTTAAAGGCACGCCTTCAAATGGCGTGCCAAAAGTTTTTTTATATTAAAAGGTTAAATGTCATTTTTATAAGTTTAATCTTTAAAGACCCATATCTCAAAATTCAATTTTTTTTTAAATTTTGAAAAAATATGTTAAAAACTAAAGCCTCTCTACATTTGTGGCAAAATTTCAAGGTGGAAACTCATTTGGTTCCTGAGTTATGAAGAATGTTTAATGAGCACTCGAAATTCACTTTTTCCATTTTTAAAAATATCCACGAGGTTGTATGTTTTGAACAGCTGTTAAACGCAAAGTAAATGACGGAATTGCTCAAAATTTGACAGTAGTCTATTAACAGGTGGTACTTGATTGCAGCAGTGTTGCATTTCATATAACTACGAGGGAAGTTCGAAAAGTCACGGACTAATTGATGCGCCCTCATATCTAACATAGTTTACGTACAAAACTAGATTATGCTTTTGTTTGATAAATGCTTTTTGACAAGTTAAAACTATCAAGACCCAAAAACTAGGTAGCTTTTGCTCAGTTTAAATAGTAGTATAAAGCTTTCCCTTAGTGTTACGAAATTCTTGGATATTTTTTATAATAAAAGTTTAATTAATTGAATTTATTTTTCTCTGTGTACTACACATACAAACTTCTTTTATTAAATGAGAGTAATGTATTTGTTGCAAAAATAAGATTGTGCCATATTAGATAAAATGCTTTTTGAAATCCTATTTAACAAAATCTAATAAAAAAATAGGTCAACTATTGTCATTTATCATAATTTATGAGGAATAAACTTAATCTTAAATCTACACGTGGAGATACTTTCAACAATAGTTATTGTTAATATTGAAGATTTTGTTTGAAAAGAAGGTGACCTTTTTTAAATGTTTAAATCAACATATATATATTTACACAATGATAAGAAGGGATTATGTTATTTACATTACAAAATACACACAAACAATTTATCCCCATCAACCAATATATCTTTAACATACCTAATAGACCAAAACCCTTTGGAAATAATTTATAATAAGCTTGCGAGCGTCAGCCTTAAGCTTTAAAAAGACTTGAGAAACTATTGAAAAACACTTTCAAATTTTCGTAGAAAAATAAAAATGTTTGCAAATAAGAAATTTTCATTTTATTGGATTTTTTTTAATCCACTTTTATTAAAATTAAAAAATACTAAAACAAAATACAAAATGGATAAAAAAAATCAAAAATTAAAACAGTATAAAAAAAATTAAAAAATACTTTAACAAAATACAAAACTGAAAAATACATCAAAAACATATATGCACTCTCTTGAAGCCAAATTAAGAATGACAATGCACGCTGTACAAAATATTCAACGATGAACTTACAGTAAAATTTACAGGACTTAACTGGAACAACACTTCAAAGAGTTTAGAAATTGTTGTTTGCAATAAGTCTTTTATAATCATACTTACAATGCTGTTGAGAAAATGAAAAAGCATATGTAATATATATTTATAGTGAATAATGATTTTATAAATATAAATAAAAGCAAAACGAAGAAGTGGCGAAGAAATATTAACGAACATGAGATTTGAAACAAAATTATAAAATAAAGTTTGTAAAAATATTGTAAAAGATAAAAGTTTATTAAACATACTTGAGAAACTGTATAAAAACATGAAACCCGAAATTCAATTCAGTAAAAATAAAGTATTTTTTTTTCCAGAGACCGGTGTTGATTTGATCGAACTTTTTTTAAAATTTCCATTTGAGCTTAGAAGGTCAAAATATTTTAAACAAGTTTTAGTTCCGTTCTAAAGCGACTTAAACAGTTTCGAAGATTTTTAGAATACCTCTAATATATAAATAAGTGAACGTTGTATTATTTTTTTAAATATTAAGTTTATATACATTTTGAGGTTTCAATTATTAAAATTAATGATTTATACACAACACTTGATATTTAATATTAATAAATTAGAATGATGTGTTAAGTATTAGTTAGGTTTGTAGTATTTCAAAATAATGACGCAAATATTGTGGTAATTAATTGTGGTTTAAAAGTTAAAAGTATTTATAAATAAATTTCATAATACACAGCGCAATAAATAAAGAAATATGTACATACAAGAGGCAAACGGACAACGTCAAGCAATATTATAGTAATACACTCACAATAATCTTTCCGTTAAAAAAAGAACTAAAAAACAATAATTTTTTTTTGTTTATTTTGCAACTCAATATACCATAAGAACTGTTTGTTTTTAATAGAAAATTTTTACTAAATATTTTAATTAATACATAAAAAATATATTTTTATTTATTCTGTTTAACTATTTATTAAATTACAAACAACTTTACTGATTTACTTAAATAAAAATACCAAAAAAAAAACTTTGGAATCTGTACTGTAAATCAGTGATCGGCACTCAGGGGTCGAACACAATCGGCAATTTACACGTACACTACACGAATGTCAACAAATCTCACAGCTAAGTGCAAAAACAATACAATTATTTCATTCAGTAGTACGCTAACTTTCAACAGAGCAAGTATATTCCGTTTTGTTGAAGAAATAAAGTACACTCTAAAAATTTTTTTTTTTTTATTATAGGTTTTTTTTTTTTTTTTTATTGAAGGTATTTATTTTGTTTTTCGTTTTTGTAAATTAAATTAAAAATGTGGAACGTTGAGGGGGAAGAATTTTTTTTATTTTCTTTAAATATATTAAATGCGGAAGAGTGCCCTGTATGCAATCAAAAAATTATTATCATTGTTATGAATTATTTTTATTTTTTATAATAGAAAAAACATAAACTATTTTAATTCAATGAATACGGATATTCTCTTATCGATTAATTCATTTATTCATTCATGTATTTATCTAGAGAGATAAAATAATTTCTTACGATGTAAAACACCAATACATTTATATTCTCTCTTTCTGCCGACCACTGCTGTAAATATACTGCTGAGTGTAAAAATTCATATTAAAAATAAAACGTCCGATTAAAATACATGTTTTTATTAATAACAAGAAAATATTTAAAATGAGATAAGATTTTAGTGCGTATTTAGTGTAATTAAATAAGTTGAATTAACAGTCTGAATTTACACCCATCAACCAGTCTCAGCGTACCAGTGACGCTTACGATTACGGGAAAAGGACCGGTTCATTGTGATATGTGCCGGTCACCGGACTGTATTTTTATATCAAAAGAACTGGTCAATTTAACATGGGCTTGTCCTAGGAGGTGGTCAATTGCCCTCAGTGACATGTCACAGGACTGGTCTAAAAGAACATGTCACAAAACTAACCCCAAAGAACATATCACAGAACCATCGCAAAAGAGCATTTCATGACCTTTAAAGCAGTCACGTGGGAGGTACTTTAGGAACCGGTTCTCTTTTTGTGATATGTATTTTCAGAACCGGTTTAGTTTTTACCTATCACGGGACAGGTCCCAATTCCCAACTGACCTCTTTTTTCCCGCAAGGTATCCTCATATGGAATTATATTTGTAGTATAAAAGAGTTTTGTATTCGGCTTAGGTAATTCAGGCGCGTTCCAGAATCTTCTTGAGGACCCGAAAACCTTAAGCAACAACACCAACAATTTTACCTTCTTGGAATTTATACATAACTTTATTTAGTAATTCATCCAATGTCTTCTGAATTAGAAATTGTGCGAAATTTGCAACGATAGATAGCCTAGACTAGTGCTCAAATAAGACTTTTATGAATTTTTTTATTATCCTACCAAGCCCTCTAGCGGAAATATTTGCAACCAAAATTAAAATTTTGATTGACCGAAATTTTTTAAAATTAAATTTTTAATTTTTTCACCAAAATTTAAATTTGCGTGAATAATCAAAATTTTTTTAATAACAAATTTAACAGCCAATTTTAAGGATTTTTTTTTAATTTTTATTTTTTTTTTAAAGTTTTTTAAATAAATTCGGACATTGTAATTTTTAAATCAATTTATGGCAACACTGGCATCTAATTTGTTATACATTGCAGTAAATCTCATACTATAAATTACCCATCCGAAAATCGGTTCATAAAGCTGTGTTGTAATATGACGGCGCTTGGAGAATAATGTTTGATTTCAAATACAATGCAAAGGGTGATTTTTTAACCTTTTGGGTTTTAAAAATTTGAAAAAATAACAAAATTTCCAAAAGTGTATGAAATATTTATTTGAGCGATGCCTGCTATATAATTTTTATACCCTTCACCACAGGTGAAAGGGTATATATAAGTTTGTCATTCCGTTTGTAATTTCTTCAATATTGATCTTAGACCCTATAAAGTATATATATTCTGGGTCCTTATGAAGAGCGAAGTTGATTTAACGATGTTCGTCTGTCCGTCTGTGTGTTGAAATGGGTTTTCCGAAGAACCCAGACATGATGAGGACTTGATTGTTATATATTTCTGTTACATGTGATTCATTTCTGTTTGCTATTGAAAATCAGACAGATCGGTTGATAAATGGCTGAGATATTAGCAAAAAACCACGACTACCTCTAATTTTTTCCGTAAAATCCCTTTGTTTTTATCTGTATGTTGAATATTACGCATAACAAACACATCCATTTGTTGAAATTCTTTTCTTTCACCTCTTTACCTTTTATACACAAACAACAAACACATCCAAAGATTTGTCATTTAAATAAAAACCTAACAAATCTCTAATGAACGAAAACTTTTTATATACCTCTATTAACGGTGATTCTACATTAGCTTCAAAAGCTCAGTTGTCTAAACGCTATGTCACAAATACTTTTTTTCTCTTAGGCGCGGGTTCGATTCCCCGTATATTCAACTTTTTTTTTGTACAATTTTTTTTATATTTTCTTAAGACTTTTTTTTTTTTGTTTTTTTAACATTAAATAATTAATTTAAATAAAATTTTAAATTAATAATTAAATAATCCATAAATAGGCTAAAAACATCAAAATTTTTATAAAAACCCTCTGATACAAACAGTTTTATTTCTATTTTTTGCTCCAATTTGAAAGAATTTATAAAAAGATTTTCAAACCATTTTATTTCTCATATATTATTTTATTTCTTATATTTTATTTTAGAGCTGTAATATGACCTATGGATACGTCTTATATAGCCAAAAATCGAAAATCTTTAGTATAACATATTTGCTAAAAAACTCGGAAATATCGGTTCAGATACAAAAAAGTTATGCCCAAAACATAATTTTTTTTAAATACCTATTTTCTGGAACCATATATGTCCATATATAAACATCAGTTTTTTCCCAACCATGGTGAAGGGTATATAAGATTCGGCTTAGCCGCATTAAGGCGCTCTTACTTGTTAAAGATTATTTCATGAAAATGTTGCGCCGTAGCTGGTCCATCCGTGAGCCCCATCTTTGATATACATTTTCCAGCATTTCGGCCGGTATCTTAACAGCAGCTGTAATGTCCTCGAGGACTGGAATTGTGGCTGGCTTGTCCCTGCAGACTTGACGTATCCCCATTAAAAATAGTTTAGTGGGGTCAAATCGCATGATTTTGGCGGCCCATGGACTGCTCAAAAACGTGAGATTAATTGCTCACCAAACTCGTCTTTTGGTTCATGGTATCGCTTCGTGTGGCATAGGGCACCGTCTTGTTGAAACCACATTTCAACCAAGTCTAATTCTTCCATTTTGGGCACAAAAAGTCGGTAATCATCGCATAGTAATGCTTCATTGACTGTAACGTTGCGATTTTCATTGTTCTTGAAGAAGTACGGTCCAATGTGCCCCCGGACCCTGGAAAATGTACTGTTTGGTGCATTGGCAGCTCGTAAACTGCCTGGGCTGCTTTTTACACCAAATTCGGCAATTCTGTTTATTGACGTACCCATTGGTCCAAAAATGAGCTTCGCTTCATCGCACGGTACCTTGCTCCATTGACTGTAACGTTGCGATTTTAACGCTCTTGAAGAAGTACGGTCCAATATGCCCCAGGCTCTGAAAGATGCACTGTTTGGTGCATTGGCAGCTCTTTTACTGCCTCTGGCTGCTCTTCACACCAAATTCGGCAATGAGCTTCTTCGCTAAACAAAATTTTCGATAAAAAAATGGATCTTCATGCAACTTTCCTAAGACCCATGCAGCATAAAAAACGACGTTGTGGTACGTCACCTGGCTTCAGTTCTTGCAGCAGCTGCATTTTGTATAGTTTCACACCGAAGTCGTTAAATCTTCCAGGTGCTCGAATAACACAAGCCCAATTGCTGACAATGGCGACGAATTGACATATCGTGATCTTCATTGACAGTGGCCGATACAGCAGCAATATTCTCCTCGGTACGCACTCTTCGCATACGGGTTAGTGGATTCATGTCCAATAAAGTGAAACTGGTGCGAAATTTGGTCACAACAGCTTGAATAGCCTGTTCGATGGGTCAATTATGACGACCATAAAATGGACGTAATTTACGAAACATTTCTCCCAGATCTCTAATTTTGATTATAAAATTCATGATTTGCAAGCGTTGTTCGTTGGTTAGTCCACTCATGGTGAAATGGCAAACCTTACCGAGCATTTTTGGCATTGCCACATGTCACTACACTGAAAAAATTTACACTGAAAATCTATGTAGCAAGAGAATCATAATTTATTTCACGAACGATAACATACTTTTTTACATTCAAGTACATTTAGTGCGTCAGAATATTTATCGGCAAAACGGCTTGAGTTTCGCTAATATTCTAAAAAAAAAAATCAAACACATACATACAAGTTAAAAACTAACCACACAGAAAGATTTTATTTTAGCATTAAAATGTTTTGTAATTATTTAAAATAATAATAATAATAATACTAAAAACAATATTAAAACAAATTCCTTTTTCTCTAATTCAATTAATAATCCATTTGGTAGAGAAAATATATTTTATTAGCTAAAACATCTTCTTAACTAAATTTTTCCATAAATGATCTAATTATGTTGCAAATGTTATTATTTCTTTTCTAATGTTGCATGTTCTATATATACAGGGTGCGCCATCTTATATGCCGGTATGACAATATTTAATAACTATGACATTTGTCCATGGATTGAAGAACACATGTTTTTGAAATGTCGATTCGGTACAATTTTTTTTACAAAAGCAAGGGCTGAAAAAAGTCGTTCAGTTGTGAGAGAGAGAGAGAGTTGTGAGAGAGAGAGAGAGTTGTGAGAGAGAGAGAGAGAGTTGTGAGAGAGAGAGAGAGAGTTGTGAGAGAGAGAGAGAGTTGTGAGAGAGAGAGAGTTGTGAGAGAGAGAGAGTTGTGAGAGAGAGAGAGAGTTGTGACAGAGAGAGTTGTGAGAG